>JAQQZT010000012.1:33095526-33111388 GCA_030068275.1 Clarias platycephalus | reverse complement strand
GTGTGTGTGTGTGTGTGTGTGTGTGTGTGTGTGTGTGTGTGTGTGTGTGTGTGTGTGTGTGTGTGTGTGTGTCTTAAGTTTAATGTGATTATGAGGTTTTACTCAGCAGGTGTGTCTGCGCTTTTGTTCTTGTTTTCCATCAGTGTGCTTTGTGACCTGTGGACAAGGCCGGGTCTGAACCCCTACATGTACACTAGCTCCTCGCCTCCCCTCCCTAGTGTCCTGTCAGAACTTTGCTAGTAGTCGTGGTGGGTAAAATCCTCACAGGGTGACACACTTTGCAGTGACAACTAATATTAATCAAGTGTGTTTTAGGTGGTGTGGGTCATGCTTGAGGCTTTTTTTTTTTTTCCCTGTGTCCTTCGCAAAAAATATTCTGTAGCATTCACTCCGAGATGCTTTCGTCTCTAGAGGGCAGAGCGACTGTGACTTTCCACATGCTAATGGGACTAAAAATGTATTGATATTTTTAATAGAATTTCTCACTTATACTTTGTCATGATTTAAAATAGCTAAGCTAAAGCCTAAAGCATCGTTTGTGATGAACTAGGCAGCTACTACAAAAGGTGCATAAGTATTACACTAAGTGTACAATATTTTGTTAAACTAAGAAAAATGTACTTCAAGTAATGACATAGCAATAAAACCTTTTTTTTTTTTTGTCCAGAAAATTCTAGGTAACAACTTCATCTGAAAAAGTAATTAGTGTTTTGAAAATTAGCTAAGCTCCTACAATGCTAATAAAATGCGCTTAAGCTAACTTGCTAACTTTAATGCTCATTTGTGGTTGGGATGTTTCCTGTTTTTTTTTTTAGTTTAGTTTGTGAGTACTTTGATTTGACTAGACTGCTATGATTATAACCTCTTAAAATTGAGTGCTTTGTCATGATTTAAAATAGCTAAGCTAAAGCCTAAAAGCATCTTTTGTGATAAAGTAGCAAGCTACTACGAAGGTGCATAAGTATTACACTGAATGTACAATATTTTGTTAAACTAAGAAAAATGTACTTCAAAAAATTACATACCATATTTTTTTTTTCGACGGTAGAACATTCCAGGCATGTTGAAAAAGTAATTAGTGTTTTGAAAATTAGCTAAGCTGCGCTTAAGCTAACTTTGCTAGGGCTTGACTTAGATTTTTACAGACTCTATCCACTTAAGATTAGATCACTCACTAGCAAGTCTGCCTAATGGATTTTATTACACAATAGTCCAATGCTTAGCTAGTTAGCACTGCTACCAAAGTTACCTAGGTAAAAAAAAAAAAAAAAAAGTCAAATAGCTAGTGCTAAAGAGGTAACTTTAGCTAAACTGCTGAGTCATTGCAGCATCGCTGTAAACTTGCCGAGTCATGTCAAACATCTCAACAATTACAAATCCATCGAACAAGCAGCCTTGTGCTGCCTTCTGTTGGCGTGTTATAAAACTAGTCTTAAAACTTTTTAATACCCACTCATATGCTAATACTAATACTATTACTAAAATGTATATTAATATACAGGTGTATATTTACACTGTTTGAAGTAAATATGTAGTAACCCGGAGTTGGTCATTTTGCATAACATAAAATTATAGAGGTATTTATCAATGTTGTTGCTCTATCTATCTATCTATCTATCTATCTATCTATCTATCTATCTATCTATCTATCTATCTATCTATGTTTTTGATTCATGGTTGGTGCTTAAATAAGTAAATCCTATATTCACTTCTATCATTCAGTGATTTGTGTTGGATTCAGTGAATCATACTGTTAATTAAACGAGACTCTGTTCTTTCCTCAAGTCTGGATCAGTGAATCCTCCTCTTCGTTTAGTGCCTTATGTTTAAATCAGTGAATAATGTTCTGTATCAATCAAATATCTGAACATCTAAATCATTGAATCATTTTGTTCAGGAATCTAATTCTGTCCTCGTTCCTCAGCAAGTCAGCATGTGAATTGGTGAATCGTTTTCTTAATGAATGAGATTCCTTTAAATGACAATAACTTACAAAGTACCCAGCATTGTGAACTGCGCTGACAATAAGAATGTTAAGCAGAATAATCAAACACGTTTGTATGCTCTTAAAAATTAGCTAGTCCTGCACGATCTCTATCCATCCATCTGGAAACCTCTGTAGTAAAACTCCGCACTATGGAGACCAATGGTTACCATTGTATTTATTTCCAATTTTAAGACTGTGGTATGACCTCCGGTCAATATTCACACATGCATTCACAGACTACTGGCAATTTAGGAACACCAGAAAGCTTAATCTGCATATCTTTGGATTGTGGAAGGAACCAGAGAACCCGGGGGAAACCCACCGAGCACGGGTGTGCACTCCATGTACACAAACTCCGAGGTGGGAATCCCTGGAGGTGCAAGGTGCATCAGTGCTCATCACTAAGCCATCACGCCACCGGTCCTGCATGATATTTTTAAAATATGACAAATACAGTTTGTAGTACAGTTCTGTTCAAAATCAGGAAAAGGTAAAACACCGACCTCACCTTTTAACTCAATTTTTCAGAATATAAAAAAGCCTCCCACTGGTGGTAGCGCCAAGGACGTAGAGGATGTAGTGCACCTCTTGTAAAGGTACATAATTGGCCTTCAGGGACTGTTTTACCTTTGAGGCGGTGTTTATATTGTACCTCAGGGAACAAACATCGACCTGTACAGTACTTCATGTTTTTTCTCCTGAACTTGCAGGAATCATTATAACACAGCACAGAGCTGTTTTCATAATTCTTGATTCTGATTGGCCCGAAGATTGGTGATGAGTTATCAGCATAAGACAAGACAAATCACATGTTTAAAATAATGTGTTGATTTTATTTTGTGGTTTCTATCATAACAGCTCGAATAGTGGGAGTCTGTACTGTATGTTTTTTTCTTTTCTTCCAGAGATAAGACTTTAGGTAAATTTTATTTGGAAGGAGTCTCCAGTGCAAACATTTTTTTAAGAGTCAGATGCAATGCTTTAAGTTTTCTACAACATGAAAGTCTTTATTATAAATATGTATTGTTTAATCATCATCATCATCATTGTCGCCATCATCATCATCTCGGGGTAAAAAAAGAAAATGTCCAAGATCGACACACACTGCTTGATTTATCATACACGCCGTATATGAGAAAAGCAAACTACGAAGCTAGGATGGATTTGACCTGCAACACTAAACTGAGGCACATCAGGGGTCAAATCCCATATAGAGGTCGTGTAACACTTCACCCTGTCTCTTGGCTACATGCTTAACTGCTCTCTTTTTTTCCAGCTGGACCAGACAAAGGCATATCCCTCTGGCTGTGTGTTTGTGTGTGCGTGTGTATGTGTGTGTGGGCAGAACACACTGTGGTTCCTCTCTCTTTGTCCCTGCTCCATTATTTAGAGGTGATTGTGTAGGTGAGAGATCTGCACTAGGGGCTGTCATACAGATGGACAAAGCAGTGTGTGTCCTGGCAGTGTTCGAACCCCTGCCTTGATCCGAAACACAAAACGCACTCGCCAAACACACACACACACACACACACACACACACACACACACACACACACACACACACATACAAAAACAATCCAATAAATTGCAGTCTAAAAGGCACTGAATCTCCAGCTCTGATATCAGTCAGATCTATTCCCAGCTTTCACGATTAAGGACCTCGAGTTGATTAAAGAGCAGGTGCACTTTCCTTTTCTGACGTTTTTCTTTCTATTAATCTCCTTCCTGTTTCTCGGAAAAGCAGCGTTTCCATTACAGCGCTTGGCATCAGCGGCACTGGTTTTCAACCGGTGCTCCGAAGCCTGAACGTCATTCATGAATTATTTAAAAGTAAAGAGCTGTCTAGTTTCCAAAGTGCGCAAGTAAACAAAAGCTTCACGGTGGCCTGCTTTCGACTCCGTGACTCCGTGTGCAACGTTTCCTTTCGCTGCTTGTACTGTAATCCTTGCACATGTGGACACCAAATGAGCAGATCGTGCAAACAAGGCTGAAAGTTGGCTCGCTATGAAAAAAATATATATATGTACTGTATATACACAGTATTTTATTACACATGCTCAGCCTGCTTACGTCTTTTGTCCTTTTACTCAGCCGAAGAGGAAGAGCGTGAGCCCCTTTTGAAGAAAACAAAAGGCCGAAGAGAGACGGAAAGAGGAGAGAGGAGACACAAGAGCATCTCATCTCCGGTTCTAGTTCAAGTTGCCGTGAATGCGCTCGATGGATTTGTAATTGTTCAGAGGCTGCAAAGTAATGGGATCACTTAGAAATAAAATACAAAGTCAGACAATGGTAATTTAATAGGGTTCTTTTGGGCATGATAGCGAGTGTAAGTGTGTGTCTGAGAGAATGTCTGTGAGCGTAAGTGAGGAGGTTCAGTTTTTCTTCCGTGTGTAGGCTGTAGTGTGGGGGTTGATTTTCCAAGGGAATCAATGAGAATGGTTTTATACAATTTGAAGCTTTTAGGTTTAGGGATGGGGTTCGAGTTTTCCTCATAATTTCATGTCTCGAACACAAAAACTAAATGAAACTACACTGCTGTGCTTGTCTGGAATTGTGTAAATGTTCTCGTACGTCAATATGAGGGCCGTTCAAGTCAGACTGGGACTTTTGAGCAGAATAACAGAACATGAGAGTAAAAACTACCTTTATTTCTCTTTATAATCCCCTGTTACACCAATGCACTTTCACTAGCACTTGCACACTACAGTATGAAGGTAGAAAGTGTTCTCAGTACACAGGAGCCTTGATTGGACTGCCTGCCTCATGTCTGAAACACCGGCCTCCCAGGAACTCCTTTAATGTTTCCGCAAACATGTGGAAATGCCTAGGAGCGAGGTCAGGATTGTCCGTGGGATTTGGCAATGTGCAAGTGGTGCGGGTGAATGATTGTGTGTACAGTTCTTCTGCAAGTTGGTGACAAATTATCCATCGTTTTTTAAAAGATCACTGAATTTCCATGGGAACAACTGTAGTGGGCTCTCAGCCACCTCGACCGGAAACGTCATCCATGGACATACAGCTTTCTTTAAGTCTTCTGTAAATGTCAGCTGGACTTACGCCTGAAAGTTCATCACCATAGCTCCCAGTTTGATTTGAACACCATGTGTATACATACTGTGCAAAATGCTTTATAATGATCCATTGTACATCATCCTGGGATTTTTTTTTATTATTTTTTTTTAATTATTATTTAATTATAGCTTTAATGCAGTCATGAATGTATAAAAGCTATTTTTAATAAACTGAAAATGTTGTATCTGAGGAATAAAACACTCCAGGATGGTGCTGAAAATAAATAGCAATCCGGCTTCATTACTTTTTCCTATTACAGAGATGCTGATTATTTTCTTGTAGAAGTGCTGTACATCTGAGAGTGTTTTATTCTTCCTGTATTGCAGAAATTCCCCTTCATGTTTGTCTTCAGCTGTTATCCTCATCCTCTTTTTGGAAATCTTCATCTAAAATACTTTAATACTTATCGCATCTGTCCATAGCTATTTAGCTGTGCAACATCAGAAGCCTCTCCTTTGAGCTATCGATTTTCTCTCTTTCCCGTCTCTCCGGCTGCTCGTTTTTTAGCAAGCCGTGCTGCTTTGTTTGTCAGTCAGGTCATTGCGTTCTGCTCACTTCGCTCCCGTGCACGTGCATCTCTGTCCGCAGGTCATTATTACGGACGGAGCCCGAGTGGCCGCTTTGTTAGGCTTAAAAAACTTATGCAACCAACCAAGTGTTTAAACAAATGAGGAGCTCATTCTTCTTTTCGAACGCCTTTTTTTATTTAGTTTGAACACATTTGCTTATTCATGAGTATTTGGAATCCGACAGCGATCTCCGCGGGAGGATTATTTAGATAATGGAGCCCGTCGTCACTCGAATTGTGCATTAGAGATATTAGCAGGAGGTTTGAAATCATGCTTCGGGATATGATTGCCAAAAGCATGACAGCACAAATAGGACATTGTAAGTTTATGCGAAGACTCGCGTCTGTTTATATTTGTTCAATTTGTGAACATTATAATTCTCAGTGTACACTTATGACTCTATTAGAACATGTGCTGTTTCCTAGCCTTAACTATTCTCTGGGATTATTGCTGTCAGAATCCTAACAAGTGACTGATTTGTTACCATCGGAATAATGTTTTGCGCCTTGCTGATGTCTCAGAGATTCTCAGGAATCGGTTATGAAAGTTTCCACCTTTCCAGCACTAGATCATGAAATATACACTGCTTTGCTGCTAAATCATGTCAAACTGGTCTTTTAAAAATACTAAAGAATTAAATAATAATTACAAAAAAAGGAAACAAAGTCAGTATTTTTTGTAACAATGCTTTGAAGATCCTTGAGTCGTTTCTACAGAACCACCCAGAGTTCTTCTGAGCACTTTGACTGTCACACCTACTTCTTTTTTTGCATGCAGAACCCAGCAGCTTCCATTTTGTTTAATCTCTGAAAAGTGATTGCTTATGTAATGTGCAGCTTTCTTTTCTGGCTTACATTTTTTCCTGTAATCTTTCATTGTGTATTGGAAAACGGATGAACATTTGAAAGATTTTAAAAACGAGACTTGTATTTGTCAATTATAAAGACATAAATAAAATGAAAAAAAAAAACCTTTAATAAAGTAACATAAATCACAGGGTGACTAAGAAATTAGTGATGGGAATTATTTTAGTGACTCGGTTCTTTTAATCTGTTTTTGAGTCATTTAGTTCATTTCGTTCTTTTGATCAGAAATAAAATAAAATGTTACATTTTTAATAAACAGACCCCCAACACGTCTAAATACAAAAACTTTGGCTATAGTCCCAGTAATGAAAATATTACAATCCAGCTAAGGACATATTATAATAAACAGAATGAGCAGCTCATCTCTTATATCTTCTGGTCAGAGTCGTTCGTTCTTTTGAATCTATCGCACTGCATAGCGTCTATGGGAGTCACGTGACAAAAGAATGAATGACTTGGACCAAAAGACTCAAAGGTAACTACTCATTTCTGTTTCCTGTACATAACCTACGGAGGTTTTTTGTGATGCTTTGCGCATGCGCGCCCAGTAGGAAATTAACGTGACATAACGAGTCGTGTCAGAGAGTGATTCGTTCAAGACTCGTTCAACAAGAACGACCCTGAGCTTCAAGCACCTGAACCACCATTATTATATACTATTATATACTATTATATTATATACTATTATATTATATACTATACTATTATATTATATTATATTATATTATATTATATTATATTATAATCACAATAATATACTCACATACATTATTATTATATCATAGTGTTGTACAATTTTATAACACAATTGGTCGGTAGGCATTAATTATTTTTCTTTTTGCATATCTTTTTTTTTTTTTATACTTGACATAGCAATCATTCACATTTTCCCAACAAAGTGCACATATAGAGTGCTTGCACATTTCCAGTCAGGATGTAAAACAGCGAAACAGGGTTTGTTTGGAGCAGCTCTCCCAGCCTAATGAAGTGCTTGAACGGTGTGTCTGCAGGCTAATTGCAGGAGCTGCGCGTAATTTGTAACTGGAAGGCATGTTAATAATTCAGCCATTGCGGGTTAAAAGCCGTCTCTGCAGATAACCCAGGTAGCATGTTTATTGTCCGAGGCCACTGCAGTATCATGTTGCAGCTAGCAACACAAACTCTATACACCAGAAGTCATGGCTTAATTCCTCATCATTGTGCTCCCACAAACTGCTGGAGAAAAGTCGACATTCCATGTGCATATAATAAAGTCATCATCTATGTATTGTTATGCAAAGCCTCATGGGTAAAAAAAAAAAAACTCACCCAAAGCTCTGATGGTGTCACAGTTTAAAAGTGTTTTAAAAACAGCTATACACATTATGATTTGGAAGCAGCGTGCACCGCCGCAGTCCTGACACTCGCGCTACTCAATTTCCCACTTTCGCCGGGAGCTGAGGTGTTTATTTACTTCCAGTGTTTGGCGGTGAGGCGGAAGACAAGGAGGGAGGGGAGGGTGCAGGGAGTGTGATCATTCGGAGGCATTCATCTTGCCGCAAGAATCGTGCAGCTTCTCCGAGTCTGGCTAATTAATGCAAATATCCAGCGTGCGAAAAGGAGTTGGCAGAAAGTTGAAAAAGTCAGCTAAGGAGTGACGCCAGCCGTGCGCCATTCGGCTATAAATGTGTGGGCTGCAGAAAACAAGCTGCGAGGAAAATTTCTTCGTAAAAGTGGGGAAGAAAAAAAAAAAAGAACAAAAAAAAAAAAAAAGAAAAGTAAACCCAGCGAACGTGGTGAAAACGATTGCATGCTTAATGAGGAGCTGAACGCTGCTTAGAGCGTGAACTAGTTCCACAGATGAGGGTTGAGTAATAACACGGGTCAAGATAATCACCATTAGCTTCTAATTGTCTTGTAATAATTAGAGAAAACATCATCTATTGTGTTTATTATGAATAGCTCTGTGTATTTAAAAATTGTGACTGTAATTTCCATTTACAGGCTTTTGCATAGAGGAAAAGTCTTTTTTTGCTTTTTCAAATTAAAGTGCTGTTCATTTTGTCCTACTGTCAATGTGTACAGTACTGTATATATGATGTAACTTAACTACTAAATTGTACTTTTCCCATTTGCTCCGGTGATACTCTCAGGTGTACACCATGTGTACCATTATTACACATCCTGTATTGTAGCTAGAATGGTGCAAACATCAGCCAATAAAATGGCTTTTCAGAATGTTGACTGATTTCCAGATTACCTATGTTGATATGCTTGACTGTCTTACATAATAGGCAAAAGCACAAAAGATACACTATACCTGCGCTGAATCTAAGCAGACCTGACAGTAGCTTTGTGAGCTAGCGAACAGCAAAGAAATTAATTTTGGTGGATAAAATACAAGTCGTGTTATTGCTCAGTCTAAGGAAGCAATATATTCCAACACCAAAGAGT
This sequence comes from Clarias platycephalus, assembly GCA_030068275.1. Taxonomy (NCBI): domain Eukaryota; kingdom Metazoa; phylum Chordata; class Actinopteri; order Siluriformes; family Clariidae; genus Clarias; species Clarias platycephalus. The sequence goes on along the minus strand of JAQQZT010000012.1, from coordinate 33,102,461 downwards.
CCCGAGTTGATAAAACACCTCTGAAACGTGCCTAGCTCATAATCACAGCTGTGCACATGGATTGGATTGAACTAGGCATTGTTCAGAAAAAGGAATAGTATGGAGAAACGCATGGTGAATTAAAAAAAAAAAAAAAAAAAAACCTTGTTTACTGCTAACAAGCTACTATGGCAGACTGAGACACTCCTCCAGGGGTAGAACATACTGTACAGTATCTGTTATAGAGAGCATTTAATTGGATGATCATGAATTCTGGTCTATTGCATCATTTCTCCTTACCCGATAAACTATAATATAAAAAAAGACAGACATATACTATGGGAGGCATTCAAGTCAAACTGGGACTTGTGATAAAATTAGTGGTGAAATATGGAAAATAATTCAAACACAGTACGTTGATGAGACTCGTAGCTGCAGTAAAACATTTGAATTCTGTATAGGTTTTAAAGGCCGTACGTCCATAAAAGATGATGATGATGATGATGATGATTCCAGCAGAGGTGCCCACTCAGAGCCCACTGTAGACATTCCCAGGAACATACGGCTAGTTTAATGCCTGATCCTTGAAAATCAACGGACAACGTATTGCCAGCGTCTGTCCGTGGTAACTGTATACACAATCATTCACCAACACCACTTGCACATTACAGGAATTTGGCTGCATTCTCCATACAATCCTGACCTTTCTACAAGTCTTTTTGCACATGTTTGTAGCATTAAAGGAGTTCCTGGGAGGCCAGTGTTTCAGAACGAGGGATTATATAGGGAAATAAAGGGAGTTTCTACTCTCATAACTGTATTCTGCACATTCAAAAGTCCTGCTTTACTTTGAACACTCTTGTATTTCAAATATAAAGTTAGAGTTTATTAAAAATGGTGCAAAAAGGTTTCTCAACTCAGTTCTTGGTCTCCCACTGAGTTGGAGACTGATTGAGCAGCCAAGTGCAAAGCACCATAACTGTCCCCCAGTGCCTCTTTGAAGAAACCCGTCTGGTGGGCTCCTCCTAGCTAACTACGTACAAATTACACGTTAATGGTGTCTATTTATCCTGTTGGAGTTCCCATCAGGTTGAGCTGCCATGGGTGCCATACAGTATAAGAGGCTAGGGGTCATCAACTGTTATACAGTGGTCTGAGTGGCAACAGTTTTTGTTATTTTGAAGCATTGGAGCCAATACTACCCAGATCATCATAAGCAATAAATCTTTATATTTAGACCTTTAGTTAGAATATCACTGATCTATGGGGTAAGAGCTGGAATTTTACCAAGCAAACAAGCCTTGCGATAATGCCAGGGTAACCACTGTAAGCCGTCATCGTCAAAATGATCCTGAGCTAGCTGAAACCTGAAAGCACCCCGTTCCATTGCTTGTATTTTCATGTGTGAGGTTGGGGTGAGAATTGTGGTGAAGCTTGCCTTTGGCACCAGAAAGGCATATTCTTTCCAGACCCTTTGAGCCCTTTGTTAGAGAAGAGACTATCAGCAACATCTTTGATACTTTACATGGCATACTGACAAAACTGATGATCCAACCATAATTTCTCAAGAGCGTATTTACGAAGGTACACAAGTGGTGTTGCTTTGTCACAGATCCAGGGAGTCAGGTTCAATCTTTGGCACGGGTCAAGATGTATGGGCTTCTGCATTTTCTTCCAATGGTTTAGGTTATTCCCATGTTCTCTGGTTTTCCCCTACACTTGGCTTTGAATGTGTATACATGGTCTGTTCCCATCCAATTCAATACAGCATATTCTGCTCAGGTTTCCAGTGATAGCCTTCCAAATCCATCATAAGCCTGACCAGGACAAAGATAAATGAATTGCGTCTACCCACCTAGACTCCGAAACCAAATATTTCTTTGTCCTTCTCGACAATGTTGCTTTCTAAGGTGGAAAAACTAGGTGATCCTGGCAAGGATCTCAGCTTCTCATTTCCAGTTTTAGTCAGTCCAAGACACATTCACAGTTGAGTAAAAACTAAATCCATCTGCTGTGCTTGGCACCTCTTAATCCTTTCTTTGCAAATAGCAGCTTTTAATATTGATCTCACTTCGGAAAGATAGTGGGGGAGGGAACTTGCAACAAGAGAAGCTTAATGAATATTGCAATCAGAAAGTCTTGAAACAGAGGTTTTATTAGCAGAATCTAGCTGGAGCTGGATTACCTCCTATTACAAAGGAGGTTGATATTCAGAGGTTCATATCTGTCCTGGAGGTTAATATGAAATGGTTATTCTGATCAGTGGGTGTGTGTTTAATATTTACATGATTTCAGAGGGGTGTTCTTCTTCAGTGTCTGACTTGTTCTGTCAAGTCAAAATATACCAGCATTTACAGTAAATAAAGGACAAACTTTATTTCCCCAATATTTAAGTAGCAACTCATTTTTGGAATTTCTCTATATGGAACAGAACTATAACTAACAGAGACTTCAACTATAACTGGTTAAAAAGTGTCATTCATGAAGAAAACTGCTCGACTGGTCAGGGATGGAGGAAGTCATGTTTCTAGACTAATTTCTTTCCTGGCTCCTATGTGGTGGAATGAACTTCCTCTAGATGTCCATACTGCTGAGTCACTGGCAATCTTTAACAATGACAAAAGTCCTATCTGTTTAGTGCTCGCCCTATCATTCGGAGATCGCTGGTTCGATTCCCGGGTGATGCTGTAACCTCTCACAGCCGGAGGTCTAAAGAGAGCTGATCGGCCGAGCTCTCTCAGAGGGGAGGGATGAGAGGTACTTTGTGCTCCCACATTAATGACGGCTTTACAGCCAATCAGGGGCGTCTGTGAGCTCGCGTACGCGGAAGGAGCGGCTAGCGCTTTCCTCCGAGTGTGTTACTCCGCCCCTAATGGTGCGTGAGCGAGCAGTTCGAAAAGATGCGGTTGGCTGGCGTCACGCGGTTTGGAGGAAACACGTGATAGTCTTCGGCCCTCCCGGCTGAATGGTAGTAGTAGCCTTAATGTGGGAGCCCCCTAGTGACGGGGAGGAATTGGCCACGACTAAATTAGGGAGAAAATCGGGGAAAAATCCCCCCAAAAAAGTCATATCTGTTTCTTAGGTATTTGGGTCAACTCCTTCCCAACAGTGTATGTTACTTTTAGATAGCAACCTAATTAACCAGTGTAAGGATATAGTTAATAATGGAAACCTTAAAGTGACCGTAAACCCACTGTACAGTGTGTAAGTTGCTCTGGATAGGAGCATATGCTAAATGCCTAAACGTAAATGTAAATAAAATTAAAAAAAAGGTAATTAAAATACATCCAAAAGTGGTATAGAGGTTTTCCCAGAAATCCCACAATGATGCTTAAAAAGAATTATGAGTACACTCTGTTGATTCTTATATAAAGAAATGTTATTATATTTTTCATTACATTTTTTTTTGCCAATGTCTGCTTGAGAATGTTGTGCTGTTTTGTTTATCATGGTTAAAGTCTGGGTGAGATCCTCGAGTTGCTGCAGGCACTTCTGCATCACAGCTGTCATCATGTCAAAACAATGTTTTCTCTACAAGAATTCCAGTCTTTCCAAAGCTCAGTTCTGCCCTGAGTCATAAAACGCAGCGAATTGAGATGTGTGTGGTGTCACACCTACACACGCATCAAATCTTTATGACTGCTAAAATATGTCACGGCGCTTATAGCTGCATTAAGTGCCCGCGGTGGGAGTTTAGTTCATTTGAAAATGTTGGAAGGAGGGCATCTGGAGTTCAGCTCCTGATATCTTGGAGACCGAGTTCTTGGATGGATCCTCCTGTATGACACAAGAGCGCCACCCAGATGAGTACTGCACGCTTTTAAAATAAGGTGCTGTCCACACTTCAGATGACGTACAGAATCATATCTGCATTAATTGCAATGGAGAACCTTTAGGAATCAAAGACCTACAGAAATTACTGTACATCGCATTGCATTGTAGATATTCATGACATTCATTACACTAGCTGAAGGATATACAACCCACTCTCCTTGAACACACAACCTGAACAGCTTGTATAGATGGGAGGGATGCTAGCTCAGCATGACCACCAAGCATGACACTCTCTGACCTTCCCTCCTGGGTAATAGATTATCTTTGGAATCCTAAACATAGCTGATTCATTGTCAGCTACATCATTTATCCATACATGACATGGCCCAAATACACTGGAGCACACTTTCAGGACAAAGGTGAGCAAATTAGAGTGCTTCTTTCTTATTAATATGTGGTTTTATATGAATCTCATGATAGCATTCCATGTCCTTCACTAACCTTAATAACCTTTTTTAACCATTTTTTAAACCAAGAATTAACATTTACTCTAAGATAATGAGTAACATTTACCCAACACCTGATATAGATCACACCATCGTTCAATAGAACCAGCCTCTAGAGCCATGTTTTTAAGAGAACCAGGGATTGTTCCACTTGAACAAATGTGAAAGCAACCTAGTTATTTAACAGTCCTTGGTAGTCTGATTGACACTGCATTGAGTTATTCGTAGAACACCTTTAGGAAACAGTAATATAACCATTCTTTGGTTCAATAAGCTCTATAGATGCATTTCAGGTCTCACAGTCTAACAAAGGACAGATTGACCCCTTCTTACATTTACATTTAGGCATTTGGCAGACACTCTTATCCATTCTGACCTTATCCCATTGGTAATGCTACATGTTACCAATAACCAAGGTTGATTTCTATTTGGATACATGTAAGAAGGATTACATCTTCTTGTGATTATTGTTTGTTTGCTCGTTTTTTTTTAAAACACATCTTCTCTTACTTTGTTGGAGCCAGAGAGAGAGACCAAGTCAACTAACATATCCCAGTTAGGAAGGTGGGGTCAGAGCCCAGAGTCAGCCAGGACACAGCAACCCTGGAGGAGATTGGTTTAAGGGACTTGCTCAAGGGCTCAACAACGGCAACTTGCCAGATATTGGAGCTTGAACCTCCCACCTTCCAATCAGTAACCCAGTAACCTACAGCATTAACCGACTGAGCCGCCACTGCCCCCCAAATATTAGTTTGGGTCCTATTTCATGCTAGGTACCTTAATGACTATTCTTAACATAATTATCAGAAAAAGAAAGTTTTTTTTGTTTTTTAAGGGAAAAACACGTAGTCTGTGTGCATGGAGTTTGCATGTCCTCCCCATCATGGGTGGGTTTCCTCCATATGCTCTGGTTTCCTGCTATAGTCCAAAGACATGCAGAGTAGGCTATTTGGTGCTTACAAAAGAGAAATAAACTGCCTGTAATGTCTGAGTGTGTCCGTGTGGGCTCTTGTGCCCTGGCATGAATTGGCACCCTAGTGCTTCGAGTCCCCTGGGATAGGCTCTAGGCCTCCTGCAACCCTATAGATGATAAGCGGTATAGAGAATGAATGAGTGAGATGGTGGCCAGGTATTTGCTCTTTATACTCCTATGTGTACAACTAGCCAAGCCATGGCCATATCAGAATGCAAATGGTGTATCAAATCATAGCCATCCATGCTAATTGGAGACCCCACTTGAAGAACTACTCCTCCAGGCACCCAAACCTGATTTGGTATTCTGCCTTTGCTGAATAATTTTTACCACTGGGTATTCTCAGACTATCTATTCTCAGATGCTGGTAACACCAACCCAAAACAAAACTTACTGTATTCTACAGGAGTGCTCAACAGTGCTGAAGAGTTTTCAAAATGGGAATCATGTTTGTCAAACCCATTCAGATTCCATCTCCTTCGGTAAGATTTGGCTTTGTGTGGCCTCTGGAATGACAATTCAACCTTCCCAAAGCCTCTACAGGCGTCCCACGAGGACTCAACTGCTGCGGCTGAGCATCACAGCTTTGCTCCCTATATAACTCCTGGCACTGAGAACAGCTTCCAGCAGCTGTTGTTCTACATGCTTTCAGAAACTTCCCCCCCCAAAAAAATGAGAAGCTGTAAAACTCGTCAACCTGATTTAACCTCCGAGAGTTGATTTATGATGAGACCAGAATGACCAGCTGAAGGTTTAAAAGCTGTTAACTGCTCGAACTGAAGATATGTTAATAACGACGTACAACAGCACACCACTGCATGATTCTGATCCAATGAAGAAGAAAAAAAAAAAAAGATACCACAATCTTGTGTTTAATCCCTAGTCCATGTGAGTAATAGGCCAGAGGCACATGAAAACGTCAAAAGATATTAAGTTCCAGAGCTTGGAGCTCCTGACAAGAACCTCACACTGGACATTCCTATCAAACACATGAGTGTAATAGAGAGAGCGTGGTGGTGATTTTCCACTGCTCCTCTTATCATCTGTGTGAACGATCTGTGTTTAGTCCAACGCAAACAAAAACCAAAAAAAAAAAAAAAAAAAATCAGAGGTCACTCCACTCTGTGGAAGTCATTTGCAGTTGTCTGTACTTAACCAATTTGTTTTTCTCATTTGGTTCAGCTTCTCATAATTCATTTAGCTATTTGTGCTGGCTTTTGTGTGCGGAATACAGAACACCTTTGGCTGTAAGGAAAGTAAAAACCCTTATTTCTCTGACTGATTATCTACCATTTGTTCTTTAGCAGAGCAAAATCTAATAAATAAGTTTGATAATAATAATAATAATAATAATAATAATAATAATAATAATAATAATAAAAAATCTAAATATGAATAATTTTGAGCAAGGCTTCAAATTGTGTAGGTTTTGCATTTAACTATTCTGTATTTTTTCAGATGTGAGTTATAAGGTTTCTCTCTCTCTCTCCTTTTTTTTTTTTTTTTTTTTTTAAACCTGAATGAATCACTTCAATCAAGCAAATTACAGAGGTGGACAAAAGTGCACTGCTAGAGTATGTGTGAATGAAATCAATCATCAAGCTTTTTTTTTTATTATTTTTTTTTTAATCAGATGGAAAATACCAAAAAAAATAGGGTAAAATGTAAACTTGTGCGCTTTTATAAACTTAAACTTATATATA
>JAQQZT010000012.1:33078196-33088765 GCA_030068275.1 Clarias platycephalus | reverse complement strand
CCCGTTCATTGCGCCCCACCTGTCATGTCTGTATTCCCCACTAGTGGGGCGCGCCCCACACTTTGAGAACCACTGCCATAAAGACACAGACAGTCAAAACTGTTAGAGCTATGTAAATAAGTTGTAAAAGTTGTGATTTAAGGAAAAAAAAAACTAGCAAACAAACAACCAGAGAACAAATTTATGGGCCAGAAAAAAAAAGAAGAGAAAACAAGCCTGCACTGCAAAACATCTTGGCATCTTAGCAAGTAAAATATTCTTGAATCTTGCCAAACCTAGTTATAATTTCTTCAAATGAGAAAAAACAAATATAAGATTATTAAGCCTATTGTTATTTAAAAAAAATTACAAGCCAATTATGCAAAAATGTCTTGTTCTATTGGCAGATAATTTTTTATTAGTTTTTAGGAATTTGTTTCTTGAAAGAAGAAAAATTATCTAACAATTAAAACAAGACATTTTTACACTTTTTTTTTTTTTTTTAATAAGCTGACTTTAAAATTAGTCTAGAAATACAGTAAGCTCCAGAATCTTAAATTATGTTTGCTTGTAATCCTATTTTAAAAAATATATATATATATAGATAGGTTTGGCTAGATTCATCCTAGAAGAATATTTCACTTCATTTTACATCAATATTGCAATATTGTTTTTTTTTATATATATATATAAATACCTTTAAAATTATATTCTAAAAAAGTTCTGAAAAAAATACAAATAGCACCTTGAATAGAATAAATGAATAATAAAACAGTTAAAAGAATATAATGGATGATGATGATGACATGGGATCGTTACTACAAAAAAGAAAAAAATATATTCTAAGTCAAAATCCATCTCAATTATTACATAAAAAATATAATATGTTCTATATTTCATTTATTTATAGTTATTTGTCATGATTGTGCCGTGAAATGTGCCGTATCGTACGCCAATCGTACACAATTGTGCAGTAAGATATTAAAGCAATTCCTTCTTTCTAAGTGTGTCACACAAAAGTTTCTGGTTGTTCATCGATCCGGAACGCAGGATCAATTCGCGTATTGTCATTGTTGCAAATGTTCCAGTGCATCTGCATACTAATTACTCCATTTGTATTACCTGTCAAAGGCAATTTCCTCTTCCTGTAATCAAACTGCACTAGAATTAGACGTTCTGCCCCGCTGTGTGTAATGATATTAATTCCCTCAGAAAGCGTCTAACAGGAGTTCCTGTATCCTGCATCGCTACACACGCAAGAATTCAAAGCAACTTTTTTTTCCCTCCTACATTTTTTCCTACACATTATAGCAAGTCTTAGAAGCGAATCTGAAACTTTCCCAAACTAGTGTGTTGACGAGCCGAACAACACTTTAGCCCTTCTACATTATTTATAGCTCTTACGAATCATTTCAGAGCTGCTTTAATGACTTTGTGCCGTGTTTTTCCCTCCACAGACACCAGCTCGATCACTGAATCAGAAAAGTTTTACAGTTGGAATCAGACTAGGGCTCCTTCAGCTGTTGATTGACGGTAAATTCAATAGAGCTCAACTTTACATAATTTAAGACATATTTTCTTCTTTTTTATTCCTGTCAAGAAAAAAAAGCCAGTTTTTGAAGAGAATTAATGATCTTTAGTTGTGAGGGATGCAGAGAAAGAAGGCTGTATGGGGAAGCAAGCCGGTCCCAGAGGACGCCTGTGAGGCACATCGATTTTTATTTATTTCCTCTAAACTGCAGTAAACTGCTGGGTCTTTAAGATACACCGAGGTACGGGTTTATAAAGAAATCAGCTGTTTCTGGCATCTTGGAGAAAAAAAGTTTCCACAGTTTCTTCTGCAAACTTTGTGCTGCCTTGCTTACTGAACTGCCAGGATTATCGTTTCATTTCCATGAAGTGGTCTATTACTTAATGATGTGTTTGTTTTTTTAGTGATATAAAAAATAATTCATATTTATTTTTTGTTTAAATGTACAATTTACTTTCAAAATGCTGAGAAATTGAAAGAAATTCATAATTACTTTCAAATGCAAAGCCGAATGTGTTCAAGAAATATGTGCATAAGATTTATACAGAAAAAGTCATATTATAGGAAACTAATCAGTGATACTATTGGGATGATTTTCTTTTTTAAAACAGCAATTCTCATTTTTTAAAGGGGACTTATTATCACATTCATGAAGAAAAAACATTCATGATTATAAAATGCTTTCCCTTCTGATACCTATGTTAACTTGTTAAAGAAATTGTAAATTATGGGAACTTTAATTCTTCTTATATTTCTTTGTTGATAGATGGCTTTTTTTTTATTTTTTTATAAAAACCCTACAAGTTGCATTGTCTATCCATTTATAGCTACATTTAACTTAATATCAGTTTAAATCTGACACTCAACATGAAACTACAAACATGGGCTATACCACAGACAAGATCACCCACATTTACAGCATTTGGCAGGCACCGTTTTCCAGAGTGACTTTCATTTTTTAATCTCATTATAAATTTGAGCATTTGAGGGTTAGGGGCTTTGCTCAAGTGCCAAACTTGGTGGTGCTGAGGTTTTAACCCAGGACCTTCCGATCCGTAATTCAACACCTAAACCACTGAGCGACCCCTGACTAGCACGCCAAGTCAAAGGTCACAATGCTGGAGTACTGACCAATACAGCGCATCTAATCCTCATCAGGCCAGCGTCTATGTAAACACACTCAGGACTCATGCATTTTTTCAAGTATTACCGTACCATACACTACCTGACTTTACTAAGCTGTCTTTGGTAATATGGTGTTAATCAGATTTTCAGCTGTTTTGAGTTGTTATTTTGTATACTGATTTCATCCTCTACATCTGTTTCTGTATTTGTTGGAGCTGTGTAAGGTTTTAAATACTTTTTCTGCTTTATAGTAGCTACACATAAAGTTAATTTTAAATTTCGGTTGACTGAAAACACATATCGGATATGTTCTAGAAAACGCATGCATTCCGATATTTCGAGATCGGAATGCATGCTTTTTCTGCTTTATAGTAGCTACACATAAAGTTAATTTTAAATTTCGGTTGACTGAAAACACATATCGGATATGTTCTAGAAAACGCATGTATTCCGATATTTCGAGATCGGTTTCAGGCCTCCTTCATATGTGGAAATAAATCAGATATAAATCAGATATGTGCTAATGTGATTGTCGTGTAAACAGACAGATCGGATTTCCTGAGTCGTCGCGTTCTGTACGTCATTAAAACTGCGACTTCTACGCGGATTAATGACGTAATGTTATTCTCCGGTGGAAGCGCCTGTGGAATGATAACATCGCAGGTGACATGGAAAAGGAAAAGCACCCCCCCACACACACCCCGCCTTGTGTTAATGCTTATTTGGCCTAAATAACATTACGAAATCAGTATTTGGTGAATAAAGCATATGCGCAGGCTGCAATATGTTTGTTTTTTCTCCTCCTCCGTTTTAAAACCATGGTGACGTTTCGCAAACTTTGCCTATATCGTAGAGCTAGCGTTAAGCATATTTCACCTTCGTCTATCTTGGCTGGTGTGTAGCGCAAGAACCTCCCTTTAACTACGCGCGATGTTTCAGATGGTATGGCAAGTGTAAACACGTGTATCGGATATGAGTCATAGTTGAAATACCGTGTAAACAGACGGTCAAAAAAATTTGATATAGGCAACAAATCAGATGAGACCTGCAGTGTAAACGTAGCCATATATACTGTACAATGGGCGTTTAAATCAAACTGGTACTTGTGCTGAAATTTCTCATACATGAAGGTGTAAAGACGATTGACATTTACAGAAGACATCAAACACAGTACAGTGATGAGACTCTTAGTCGCAGTAAAACAATTGAATGGTGCAAATGTTTTAAAGAAAGCTGTCCGTCGATGGATGACATTCCCGGCCGAGGTGGCTCGGAGCTCATTGCTGCTGTTCCCGTGAACATTCAGTGATCATTGATAATTGACTGATAACTTGTCACCGACTTGTGGAAGAGACGTATCTGTCTATGGGAACTGTACACACAATCATTCACCAACACCACTTGCACGTTACAGGAACTCAGCTGGGAGTTATTACCCCATCACCTGTATAGTCCTGACCTCACTCCAAGACATTGGACATTGGATTTTCATGTTTCAGACATGAAGCAGACAGTCCAATGTACTGAGAAAACGTTCTACCTTGATGGTATCCAAGCAGTTGTGAAACCCTGGGATACGTGCATTAGTGTAGCAGCGGATTATACAGAGAAATAAAGAGAGTTTTTACTTTCATAACTGTGTTCTGTTATTCTGTACAATTAAAAAACCTGAATGCCCCTTTATGGATATACTGTATTTGAAAAAAAAAAAAATATATATATATATATATATATATATATTTTTTTTTTTTTTTTTTTTTTTTTTTTTTAATGCTAGTTAAAAACACATCTGCTTTTAAAAGTCAGCTCAATTACAAAAAAAAAAGCATTAATTTTAAATAAATATTAAGTGTTATATGTTATAGAGAGAATTGAAGTAAAAAAATTAGGTGTAAAAGTGAGTGAGACGATCAGGTGTGGAATGAAATCTTCTCTGTTCACAGCTCACTTTCCCAGAATAAGCATTCGCACCATCCTGTTTGCCAACAGCTGCTACATTCCCCACTCGAGCAGCCAAGAATAAAACAACCATAGGTCAGCGCGCTAATTATTATACTGTACATTAACTCTGCGAATGAGTGCAGCTCTGCATTTAAACGCTGATTAATTTCTAAACAGCCGTTTATCCGTTTCAGTAATTTATTTATTTCATCTTTATAGATTTTTTTTTGTTTGTTTGTTTGTTTGTTTTGTTTCAGGCCTCAAGATAAGCACATCAGGAACATAGAATAGATCAGAGAGAAGAGAGTTCGAAATCAGGGCGGTTATGCTGACTAAATCCACACAGCTCATGGATTAAAATAGCCATCATAAATAAGGTAAAGATACATGTACATGCTCCGAAATGCTGATTAGTATATAAAAAACATCTATTTTATATTTTGCATTAGTATGTTCCTTCTCCCTCACGCTGTCCTTCTCAATCACAGCAGCAGTAAAATGCTACATGTGGAGCTGTCGGTCTGCCACTATGTACAGTATGGCATGCAAAACCTCAGCAAGCTTTAGCAATCAAATCTGATTGGAAAAAAGTATGAGGAGCGTTCAAGTCAAAGCAGGACTTTTGATTGTGGAGAATAACAGAACACAGTTATGAGAGTAAAAACTCCCTTTATTTCTCTATATAATCCCCTGCTACACTCATGCACTTTCACCGTTGCTTGGACACCATCAAGGTATAAAGTTTTATCAGTACGCCAGAGCCATGATTGGACTGCCTGCTTCACGTCTGAAACGCTGGCCTCCCAGGAACCCCTTAACACCCAAACATGTGGCTTGGAGCGAGGTCAGGACTGTATGGGGGATGTGGCAGATGGCTCCCAGCTGAGTCACTGTAATGTGTAAGTGGTGTTGGTGAATTGTTGTGTGTACAGTTCCCCCAGACAGATGCGTCTCTTCCGCAAGTTGGAGACAAGATATCGGTCGATTTTCAAGAATCAAGCGTTGCATTCGCTGAATGTTCTTGGGAATGACCGCATTGGGATCCGAGCCACCTTGGCTGTAATTGTCACTCACGGACGTGCAGCACTTCTTTAAAATGGTCGCATCGTTCACCGTTTGTTCTACTGCAGCTTAGAGTCTCATATCTGTACTGTTCTTGAAGTCCAATCGTTTTTACACAGTCAGTCACCAGAGTGAATGTTTATCTCAAGTTCTGGTTTAACTTGAATGCCCCTCGGTTTTGCTTCATTATATTGTTAAATCAGCTTAAGATCATTATATCCAAGATAGAAATTATTTTATTTATTATTATTATACATTTCTCTCCTTTATATTCTTAGTTTTTTATTAAAAATGTTCCTTCTTACAAATACTAAAGAAAAGTATTGAGAAAGAAGATTTCTCCAAACAAAAATGTTTTCTCTAAAGTATAATCTATACGATTAAAAAATCCTTTTATTCGCTACCTTTTTCATTCAATATGATTTTTACCCTTTATTTTTTATATTATTTATCTTTGAATTATGTTTTGTTTTATTAATTCATTAGAGAGTCTTAAATTACAGTTTTCCCTTGTATTTATTTGCTTTTTAACAGCTTTATTTTTTCAATTAAACAATATTTTGTTTATTAATACAAAATACTATTCTTTAAAAATGGTTACTCTTTTTCATTTCTTAGCAGCATGAATTGGATTAAAATTAAACTTTTTTTCCTAAAATATATAAATGACACAAAATGCCTTTAATGTACCTTAATCATTTTTCTAATAAAATTAAATATCTATTTAATCTTGGAATTTGTTTTCCCCGAATATCCTTATACTTTATTCTAAATATAAACTGTTCTTTTTTTTTTTTTTTAAACATTAGAATTAGGGTTAATCTACTCAGTTATCAGTTGACCCTAACATGCTTTCTTGCAGGAAGTAAAAGTCTCTAAGGGTCGTAGGTTACAAGGCGGTGTACACCCTGGACATATAGTAGTGTCAATCCAGCAGAGGGACACACACTCACGCACTGACACACTCATTCACACACTACAGGCAATTTGTTAGCACCAATTAGGCTAATCTGCAAGTCTTTGGACTGTGGAAAGGAACCGGAGTAGTAAGAGGAAATCCACCAAACACAGAGAACATGTAAACTCCATGAACACTGACCAGAGAGACAGGAATCAAACCCGTACCCGAGAGGTGCAAGGTGTAGTACAGCTACAGTATATGAGCAAAGTGATGAAACACATCTACAATATTGTTATATACAGAGCCTACTGTGATAGAATTTTAATTATGTTCATTATGCTGTGAAACTTATTTTTCAGTGTTAATTGGAAATAGTAGCAGCAGATATGTTCAGACAACCCCACAGCGTTTGTCGTTCATTCTTTGACACTTTTGTTTATAGCAACACATTATAATTTTCAGTCTCTGAACCGCAGTGCTGCATCAGGTACCCGTTCTCTTCCTCGTCTTCACGCTGCGACTCTCATAAACTCCGCTGACATTTCTGTTCCTGTTGCAGAGGCATGCTGAAGATGAAGAGAATCACTGACATTCAGGGTAATGAAAAGGCTGATGGACTCACGCCGTGACCCCGTCTCCATCCACACATTGCTTCTGACTATTCATCACCACTGAACTGGTTACATAAATAAACAAACCTGACTGGTGGAGAAGAAAAGCCTGGAGACAGAGAGCCCGTACCCTGGAGAACCGTGCTCTCCTTTCACAAGAGAAGAAATACACAATGAAAATAAGAACACTCATATAGTCCACTGTTGTGATCATGATTTTTGTGAAAAAATCTAATATTGTTTTGTTGCTTTAAGTTGATACACAATGTGTGCTTCAGATAGTGTCAGGGTTTTATTTCCATTTATTTTGTATCCTGGATTTGGATTTGGTATACGTGTGATGAATAATTTTATATGTACGTCATTTTAAAATATATTTATTTTGTATTATTTATTTAATTTTTGAAAATATATTATTTAATTTATACATCAAGAGTGTGTTTATATCTAATTATGTGTTCAATACCTAATTTTATACTACTACTACTAATAATAATAATAATATTATTATTATTATTATTATTATTATTATTATTATTATTATTATTTCAGTTAACATTTTATAAAATAACAAAAAATCCCCCAGGGCAAATAAATAAATAAATAAATAAATAAATAATGTATTAATTAAATATTAATTCTTTAATTAAAATTAAGTACAAATTTTATGAAACCTACTATATTTTTTTCTTAGACTTATTTAGTAGCTAATATTTATAGATTTTTTTTTTTTTTACTTTTGGTAAAAAATCACTAGTACTATACTTTTTGGAGCAATTAAGTCCTTTTTTCAGTGAAAAACGTGTGGTTTGGAGTTTTTTCATTATGAAGATGCTTCATGCTTTTCTTACTTTTTTTTCCTTAAAATGTATAATTCCTCCACAACCAGCTGAAAAGAGGGTCATGGATGTCTTCCCCAGCCCCATGTCAAACCCTCCAAAGCTTCCATCTCTTATCAAACACACACTGCAGGCCATGGGCTCGTCTTCTGAAATATGCAGCATATTTCTTTTCCACACAGTACAGCATAACCCTTTTAGATTTGATGCTCAGGACATTCACAAGAAATCCTTTGCGTCATGTACCCCAAGGAGATCAGATCAGACCGAAAGTTTCTGAAACATGCGCAGTAATTCCACCTGCTGTCCAGAATATCACTTTCTTAATCAGAGGCCGCCGTGTTCGAGAAGGGGCGAAGGGCCACTCTGTAGAAAGTTCAGTGTTCAAGCTCCATTAGCTGCATGGTTCCATGTAGAGTCCTTAAAATCGGAGCGTATAGAAAATGGAGGAGCAGGCTGAGATAAGTGGGTCGGATATGCACGACTCAATTTGAATTTCTCCTGATGTCGTACTCACACAGGCCTTCTAGAGCTTTCAGTCCTTTTCACCTCGTAGCAGTGGAGGAAGGCGTTAATTGCCGGAATGAGTGGATTAAAGTGCGATAGTGGCAGTAATGGTGCCGTCAATGGCTCAATCACAAAGAGAAAATGGCTCTTATAACAATTATCTTCCAGCACTAGAAAGCCTATAAGTGATTAAGAGCCACCATTACAAATTACAGGTGCACTTTCAAAGGTTAGTTTATAATCTACTGGAGAAAACATCTTTTATTTCACTTCTTTTATTTCCCGGTAAATCAGCAGCTTTAAACATAACCGCTCATCCTCCATAGGTTTCCTGAGAAATCTAACAAATGAAATAAAACAAAATGATCTCTTTGGTATGACGCTTAGGTTTTAATTCATCACCTCTAATTTATTCCTAGATGACAAACATTTTCATTAATTTGACAGCCGTGCATAATTGCACTTATACTGTCAAGAATTTCTAATTAATTTCCTCAACATCCTCGTAACCAAGTCATGGCCATTTACTCCTGCAGGAGAAACAGCGGCGGTCAATTGGCAAAGCATGGTTGAGCATTATTATTGAGCTCCTGGGCACGTCTGGAGGAAATGTGTTAACCATCCAGGTCTGTGCTTAACCATGCCCGACACATTCACGACCCACGTTAAACACAACACAGCAAGATACGCTTTGCCTCGCATCCATTGCATTCGAAATCCTCCCAGAGTTTGTGTAATCTACCATGTATAATTTGTGATATAACACCGTCGTGAGATTTTCCCATGCGTCATTTGATGCGTAATGCAGGAACAGCTGATAAATGATACGTCTGAAAAGAAGAAAAAAAAAATCACTGATAACATTGGGATGTATGAGGCGGTTAAACCTGCAATGGAAAGGCACTCAAGGGACAACAATTCCTTCATGTAGACAGAAAATGTAAAATGCATCTTAAAAGTATTTCTCACTTCTAACACATTCTTCTCCAATAAAATCTAGCTTTATGGAATTGAAATATACAGAAAAGGCCAGAGTAGAGAATGGAAAGGCTAGCATAGAGCTGGACAAGAGAGAAAGTACACAGCTAGCATAGAGCTGGAAAAACATTTACCGCGCTGGGGTAGATAGTGTACACGGCTAGCAAAAAGCTGTAGTGCATGGCTACCATGAAGGTGGATGAGAGAAAGTACATGGCTAGTATAGAGCTGGACCCTAGCATACTGACTGACTAGCATACTGTAGATCAAAAACATATACTGTATAGAAAGCACACGGCTAGCTTAGATTGAAAGTATACAAGACTAACACACAAAGCATAAGTGCATATACTGTACTGTCGATAAAATCTAACAAGAACTATCAAATACACAACTAGCATAAGAGTGAAATATTAATAGTACAAAACTAGCATAGGGCAATTAAGTTGGTACAATGTTAGCATATAGGTTATATATAAATAGTTTTTATATAAATATAAATTACTTAAATTGAAAAAATCTTAATAATATTTTATTTTATATATGATATTTTAACTAATATTTTTTTATGGTAAAAATTAGTCAGCTGGTTACAGTATTATTATTAGGCATGCCCTAAGTTAACCAGTGTGGTTTGACATATTAAGTTACTTTTTACCACATTATATAGTAAGTTAATGTTACTGCATGATCAGATTTTGAAAACCAGTAGTTTTATCATAGACTGTTCAGTGTTTAACAGTAGTTACCAGAACATGTAACTTTAGAGACAGCGGTTAGTTATATTCTACAAATAAAGACCAATATGTTTGTTTGTTTGTTTGTTTGTTTGTTTGTTTGTTTGTTTGTTTGTTTGTGGAAAGGTTATCTTGGTAATTATATAAATTTTACTTTAACTGGGTTCTTTTCAGAAGCATGCCACCTCAGGAGACCAAGAATGTCAACAAAGAAAATGCAGGAGAATGTTCCGGAGTCTCCATCAGCACGACATCATCAGTCAGGTCAGCAGCAGCCCATGAGCTCAAGCCCATCTCTCAACCTTCAGAAAGTTGGGAATGGAGTAGCTGAATGGTGTTTAGGTAAATCTCAAATGTT
>JAQQZT010000012.1:33057246-33076835 GCA_030068275.1 Clarias platycephalus | reverse complement strand
TTGCTTCTCCTTCAAATGCAGTTCTGTTTCTCATGTACATCTCAGATTTCTCAAATGTTTCTCAAAAGTATGTCTCAGTTTGTGTCTCAGTTATGTCTCTTTGATTCTCCTAAGTGGGGTTTAGGAGAAATAGAAAAGACAAAGTCGAGCTTTTAATGAGACAGCTCAATTCAGTCTCATGAGACGAGAAAAAGCTCATTCTGAGCAACAAATTTTGCTATGGGTAGAGAGCCAGCCTTCAAAAGCTAACATAGCACAAATGCTGATATATAAACGGTACAAGCTTGGTTGCTACAAGAATCTATATAAAATACAATCTACTGTATGTATGAAATAGTTAATATATAAATGTAATGTATAAGACAGGCATAGAGCCGGAGCAGAGAAAGTACAAGACTCTCATAGAGCCGGAGCAGAGAAAGCGCCATTATTAGATAAAACACGGGTCGTTTGAGAAAATATATCCACAGCAATCCGATGTGAGGTTTTGTAAAATACCCAAACTGAGATAACTTTGGAAACATTAATAACAGAAACGTGAAATTCCTCGAATCTCGGCTTGATCCCTGCACTAGACTAACATACAGCTACAGTATAAGCTATAATACAGAAAGTGCAAAGCGTATAGACAGGATCCAGGACGGACTCGTGACAGGCAGACAGACAAACCACCATTTGCAGCTTCTCTCTCTTTCACACACACTTCACCTGCTGCCACGTCATTTTCTTTCTGCCAATCTGTGCATTAAATCCTTCCTTTTGCAGGGGTACTATATATGGATATTGTAGAAGACAGAGAAACGGAGAGAAACACACACACACATACACACACAAACACACCAACCTTAGTAGATTTATCACTTTGTTTTACAACTGAAAATATTTGCCATCAGTCTGAACATGGGTGTTGATGAATATTCAGGTCGGTGTCTGTGTTGTTCTTTTTTAGATATTAGAAAGCAAAATGATCAAAGCTGCACGGTGAGGGAACACACAGGAGGGAACCGTGTCAAGAGACAAAGACATCAGCTTTTAAAGTATGAGAGATGTGTGTGAGGATTTGTTTGTTTATTTATTTATTTATTTATTTATTTGTGTCCATCAGGATATCAGGAAATGGTAATAACGTCAGAACGCTGTGATGTTCCTCTGCAGGACCACTGATAGTTTAAGGTTAAGAATGAGTTAATTTCATGCATTAGTTAAAATCTATTACAATTAGTCCCAGTTTGACTTGAACGCACATCGTATGTGCAGGATATATGCATTCAAGTCAAACTGCAGCTAAGTGTTCTCTCCTTCTTTTTTTTTTAGCAGTATACGTATGTTTGTGTCATATTGTTTCATTTTGAAAATTCCAGAATGACAATACAGAAATAAAAACATCCTAAACTGTTTATTGACTTTATCAAAAAAAAATTTTCCTTATTAAGAGGAAATTGTATATTTATTAAGTAAAAACTATACTTGCGATGCCGTTACTCTTTCATGACCTTGATTTGTTTTTTAATATTTCGCATCATAACATGCGCTGCATCAAGTGCTATTTCCTACGCCACTGGTTTAGCTTTGGTTTGGAAGCCGCGTTCTTCACCAGATCGGCAGTGATTAATGTGATCGCGTCTCCAACAACTAGGACTGTCTGTTTTTAGTTTTCATTTTTAAATAGCCTCTTGTCCTTATGTTGTTTGGTAGCACACTTGACAGTGAAGTGAAAAAAAAAAAAAGAACCTGTTTGTGTGAGATGGGGTTTGGCATTTCGCTGCGCTGCCATGTCAGCAGGTTTCATCTAATTAACTAAAATATCTGTTTAGCATAGAAATGTCTCGATGCACTTTCATGACATTTTCCTTTCCTGCCCTTCACAGAATCTTCTAAACAGTCTGTAAATAGCTCGCTGCTATCAAAAACAATGTTAATCAAGCTTCCAGACAGACGGGGCGTCTGCGTTCTGATGCCCGCAGGAAGTGAACGTACAGCCGGTTCTAGCTGTGTGTTTGTTCCGCTCCCTGGCTGAGGCTTCCTACCCCACAGAGCAGAGACGCCTGACAAAGTGTACACGTCCTCTCTTTTTCTCTTTCTCTTTCTCTTTTTGGCGCTCTCTCTCCCCAAGGGCAGGAGGAAAGTCATTTTCATGCTCTGCTTTCTCCATCCAGCACAGCATCTTTTGCCACTGTGAAGGCACCGAGCGTGGAGAGCTCTTTTGCAGGGGGTCAAAGCAAAATGATTCAATCTGGGCCAATTCGGGGCTGGATTTAGGAGTAGGACAGCGCTCACTGCTGAAGAGCTTGGATAAATACATCTAAGATGCAGAAGTTGTGAAGGATAAGCTAAAGGGGAAAAAGTGTGTATTTCCTAGACACATTTCAATTTTAGATTTATTTATATGATAGATAGATAGATAGATAGATAGATAGATAGATAGATAGATAGATAGATAGATAGATAGATAGATAGATAGATACTTAGAAAACATAGAAACATTTCTAAAACCATATCTGCCTTATGTAGAAAATCCTGGTTAAAATATAAATGAAATGCAAAAGAAATTGTACTATTTTAGCCAAATACTGAAATTTAAAAATAGATAAAATTAATATGTTAATGAATTGAATATGCTGGGGAAATAAATATATCAAACAAATAAATAAATACATAAATAAATAGAATGCATGATGTAATAATCGAAAAGAAACCTAAACAATAAATAAAATAAAAATATAATAAATACACACAAAAAAATGAATACATGATGGGTTAAATGAATAAAAAACAAACAATAATTAACAAATGTAAACAAATAAATGCATAATATAATAATCTTAAACAGTTTATAAAATAAAAAAAAAAGAATATATGAGGGGTTAAATGAATAAATAAATAAATAAATAAATAAATAAATAAACAGATAAATAAAAAATACATTGAACTAACCAAAATAAATGCATCATGGACTAAGCTAACAACAAAAACATTAATAAACTAAAGAAAATGAATAAAATAAAAAAGATTAATAACGAATAGTAAATGAAAAGATAAATATATACAATAATATTAAATAGTCTACACAAATAAATAAATGCCCCTACCCTTTTTTTTTTTAACCTTTGCTTTGAAAAAAAATATCAAGATATAGAAAAAATTCCTTGACTTAGTTAACTGGCTAACAAAACCAACTTTATGTATGTATATGTATGTAGATATGTGTGTGTATGTGTGTGTGTACATTATTTCATATGATTGTGTATGTTTATCTTTTCCTTTACTACACCTTTATCCTGTTGGATTTATTTATTTTTTGCTAATGTTTATTTTAAAATAAAAGTTTTATCAAAGATTAATCAATTAACAAAATGGAAAATAATTGAAGAAAAGAGAAATCCAAATCAAATCAGTGTGTTGTGTGTCCGCTCCCTGCCTGCAAAATCAGAATTGCCATCAAGTCGTCCAGATACACTTGCACACAGTTTTTGAAGGAACTCAGCAGGTAGGTTGTTACAAACTTCTTGCAGAACTAGCCACAGATTTTCTGGATGTCGGGTGCCTCAGATCCTTCTGTCTCTTCATGTAATCCCAGACAGACTGGATAATGTGGAGATCAGGGCTCTGTGGGGGCCAAACCATCACTCCTAGTTCTTCTTGTTCTTCACCACTCTGGAGACAGTACTTAATGACTTGCAGAATAAATAAGATATATACTGTATCTGCTTGTACACCATTACTCCTGACCAAGTCTCCAACTTCATTTGCAGAAACGCAGACACTCATTATTGTGCTGCTCTTCAGCCTTTCTGCAAACAACCTACAGCCAAAGATTTAAAATCTTGACTCGTCAGTTCAGAGCACCTGCTACAGTACCACTTTTCCGCACCCCGGTTTCTGTTTTTGTGCATATTTGAGTCACTAAGCATTGTTTCCACGTTGGAGGTTTGGCTTTTGTGGGTGTACCTGGCTCCCACTGGTTTCTGCCGTTCTCTGCTGATGGCCCTGCTGGGCTTCTTCAGATGTTGAAATGTAGTATGCATGATGTGTCTTTCATCTTCTGCATTAAGTTTCCTTGGCCAACCACTGCGTCAATGCTTGTCAACATTGCCCGTGTCTTTGTGCTTCTTCAAAATGCTGTGAACATCACATCTTGAAACCTCAGTCTGCTTTGAAATCGGTGCTTGGGGTTGACATTGCTGATGGAGTATAACTACCTCGTATCTTCTTGCTGTGCTCAGTTTGGCCATGGTGTATGACCTGCGACATGAAACTGTCTTCCACAACCTCACCTTGGTTGCTGTTAGGGGATAAAAAGCGTCAGTGAAACAATGGCGTTTTTGATGATTTTTCATTATCAGCACACTTTAAAGTAAGTGAATTGAATTTGTGTCGCCTACAGGAAGCTTGTAGCGTCTGATATTCCAGAAAAATGTACCTACGGTTGATTGTAAACGCTGCTCGATCCTGAAAGATGTAGATTTCAGACGTTTACAGAAACAGCAATTAACGAGATGTGCTAACTCTATATTCATTAAATGCATTATTTTGTCATAAATTTACACAGCTGAACGAAATAAAGGAAAAGCGTGTGTGTGTGTGTGTGTGTGTGGGGGGGGGGGTATGAATGTGGGTATGTGTATGTTTCCACACACATTAAAAGCACAATTGCACTGTAAAATTTGATAAACGACCAGAGTCATATCACTGAAGCTATTACTAGTCTGACAACACAAACACATTAATAGGAGGTGAAGACGTGTGTTTTCTCGCGGAGATACGCGTCTGACCGGCGATGCGCACAGCGTGATGGGCCTTGACACTACAAGATGAGAACTTGTCAGTCTTTGTTTGCGCGCCGTTGTTCAAACTAATTCATCACAGGCCATTTTGGCGCAGGAAAGAGAAATTGTGTTTTGCTTTGTGCAAATGAAAGGAATAAGCTCTCTATCTCCGCCGCCAGCCGCCAAGTGCCTTTGAGTGACAGAGATTGCCGAGGATAAGGTTTCAGACCGCAAATTTTTCCAGGCAGAAACACTTTGCAAATCGGGCTTACCGCTGAGGCATAAAGAAGGGGCTTGGTGGGGGGTGGGGGGGGGGGGTAGTGACGAGTTTTCACTCTTGGGGAAAAGTTTGCTTCTCGATTCGTGTTAGAGTAAAACTTTCCCCTTACACGTACCTCACATTACTGTCAGCTCCATCCTAAACATTCCACTCTCATCCCATTTTCTTTTAACGTGTCCATATAATTTAAACAGAGCTGAGTGCAATGGTGCGTGTGAACCCTAAACAAACCAGAGGGGCACTACTCGATTTTGTATATGATGAATCCCATCTGCTGAGCCAAATTTTTTAAATAATTAAATAAAAAGGCCCATTAATTATCGGACTGTTTTAGTAAAATGTCTATAAATTGTCAGATATTCTTCCATCATTAATGCACTAATTTTTTTTTTCCTCCCCAGTAAACGAACATCAAGTGGAGTGGTTAAAAAACATTTTACACACTGAACACTGAAACACATTTAATGTGTTTATGTTGAAAGGTTCATGACATACTAAGTGATTCTGGTGCTAATATGTTAATCGGTGTTCTGCTTTTATGCTTTTAGTGAAAAATTGATATTTTGTGTACCAAACTTTAATTCTCACCTCCTAAAAATAAAATAGCCAGACCTGTGTATTTAAAGTATAGAGGTAACATTGGAGATGTTGGTGTTGATGCTGAACTCAGAGTCGACTCGGTTTTACGAATAAGATATAAGAGGACAAGCACGATGATGTTGATGGCGGTATTAGCCTGAAAGTTAAAACTGTGGAAGATGATCCGTTTGAGCTAGAAGTGGAAGGAAACGAAGTGTGTTTAGTTCATTATTATACTTAAGTACAGTTTACTTTACTTTTATTACTGGATTGTTTTTTGTACTTTCTGTACTTTCTACTTCACTACATTTGTGCATGTCTTTGTGATACAACCACAGTAGTGTGTAATATTTGAAATGGGAATATTGCCAGCTGCTGACTCTTAAATTTAATTGTGTAATTTACTAAAATGTTTGAAATCAGAAGATGCGGTGGTCTGGAGGCAAAGACAGACAGAGAGAGAGAGAGAGAGAGAGAGAGAGGCTTTTACTATGATATACTGTAAAAGCCACTGTGAGCTAATACAAGCTCAGTAAATTTGTACTTTTGTACTTTTTGTCAAGGAGAAATGCAAACGGAAGACATCTACTTTTACTTGAGTAATACTTTACCATCCATCTCCATTCATCTAGGAACTTCTACTATATGTAGTCCAACTACAGACAGTAGAGACAAATTATATTTATTCCTATTTGGACAACTGTGGTAGGACCTCATTCAACATTCACATGCACATTCACACACTATGGCCAATTTGGAAATGGAAATTAGCTTATTCTGCAGGTTTTTGGACTGTGAGAGGAAACTAGAGAACCTGGAGAAAACCCACCAAGCATGAGGAGAACATGCAAACTCTAGATGGCTCGCAATGGCTTGGCTCACAATTTCCATCCCAATTCATCCCAAAGGTGCGCAATAGGGTTGAGGTCAGGGGTCTGCGTGGGCCAGTCAAGTTCTTCCACACCGAACTCATCAAACCCTGTCCTTGTTTTATGCACTGGAACACAGTCATGTTGGAATAGAAAATGGCCTTCCGCAAACTGTTGGAAGCACAGCATTGTCCAAGATGTTTAAGATCGCCCTTCACTGGGGATAAGGCGCCGGATTGATTGAAACACCTCAAGTCAATAATTAGTAGGTTTGGCCAAACACTTTTGTCCATATAGTGTAACACTGCTTTTACCGAAATACATGATGCATGCACTTTGTCCACCAGTGGTTTGGCTCATCATATTTGTAACTTGGAGACTCAGAGTTCCAGATTCCCATGTAAAAGTGTTCAAGTAGGTAGATTGAAAGATCATTTGAGTATGGCTAGTGTCTGGAACTGCTCAAAATAACAAAGTAAAAAAAAATACTTCAGGATGGATTTCTGTGTGGTTGGCCATGAAGAGTGATTAACCCGACAGGTCAAGCGTCTTGTTCAGCTTACTTCCAAAGAAACTTCCAAAGCTGCTCAATCACAAGATCAAGTAGAAAATGATGCAAGTCAGGTGGATTATGAGCAAGTTTCCACCTGGGAATTCTGAAATGAATATTTCGAGTACAATGGATTGCAGCATCAATCCCGCCGGCACCATTATCAGCAGGTGGTTGAATAGCATTGTGGGTTATGTGGGAACCTATTAGTCAAAGTAAAAACAGACAAAAGACCAAAGAAAAAACCTTTCAACTCAACCCACAACAAAATAAATGTTACAAAATAAATCTTGGACACATTATTATTCAATATGATATTATAAAAACAAAAGAATGTTTATTTTATTGTATAATATAATATGATACTGAGTAATTTAGATTACATTTTGTTGTAATTGTACATTTAAAAAAAAAAAGGATCTATGAAGTCCCAAAGAAACCATTTCATATCAGATTTATTCCAGGAGTTGATGTGAATTCCTACAAATTTAAACTTTATCATACCA
Source organism: Clarias platycephalus (assembly GCA_030068275.1). Classification (NCBI taxonomy): domain Eukaryota; kingdom Metazoa; phylum Chordata; class Actinopteri; order Siluriformes; family Clariidae; genus Clarias; species Clarias platycephalus. The sequence goes on along the minus strand of JAQQZT010000012.1, from coordinate 33,069,285 downwards.
TAAAAATCCATTAAAAATGGATTATAAAAAAAAAAAGATTTATTATTATTATTATTATTATTATTATTACCAAAGAACTTAAAGTAGTTCATCACATGCAGTTTTTTTTCTGACCTTCACGTCCTGATTTCTCCAACACTGTGCATCTTCAGCCTCGAGCTTAAACCTGAAGGATCTGGCCCGTGTCCCGTTTTTCTTATCGACCGAAAAGGAGGAGTGCGCTAATTGAGTCAATATCAGGTGTTAGTCATTAAAAGACAACAATAATTAACAGTGTGTGCTAGGAACATGAATATTGCATCACTTAAATGAAAAATATGAAGGAGGAAAAAAGTGCTGCCTACATTATCCAATAATAATAAGAAAGAAAAAAAAGTTCAATATATTTCGCTCACTTTTTATCTCAGTTAAATCTTATTAGATTTTTTTTATTATTAAATAAATACATCAGACTTCCTTTTTTTTTCAGCGTTCATTTCAAATCAGTCACAAGTGCATCTAGCTCAATATTGACCACCTAAACACTAATTCCCTTTTTAATATGTACTTTCCGAATTACTGTCAACTTGCATCACTAAGTGTGATAAGATTCGTATACCTAGGGATTTAATCTTTCGTAGTAATAACATCTCAGGCTGCGAGGCTTCGGATCTCTGTAGACTTAGCCGTAGCAACCCATAATCATCAGCTAGATTTAATTATTTCACAGCAGTTGAATGCTAATGTTGATCGGTGTTGTCAGTGTTAGCGCCTGGCATTTGACACGGTTTTCGCGGATGATGCCGCGGTCTTAATAAAGCTTTACAGGAGGGGTGGTGGTTGATGTGTTCCTCGATGTTCTACATGAGAAGAAGCGTCCCACTGAAGCATCGGCAATTATAACGGTAAAATCTCTTTCGGCTGTAATTCAAGAACATGTTCGATGTCTGAGTGTAGTGTATGAGTCGTGTTCAAGTCAAACCGGGATTTTTAATTGTGCAAAATAACAGAACACAGTTATGAGGGTAAAAACTCCCTTTGCACTTTTACACAGATTCACATCTGAAATTCGGGCCTCCCAGGAAACGGCCCAAACATGTTTCAATGGCTTGAAGCCGAGGTCAGGACTGTACAGGGGATGTGGTAATAACTCCCAGATGAATTCCTCTAATGTGGATATGTTCGCTTTCTTGTTCTTGCATGACATTGCACGAGATCACAATCCCTACTTTTGAAGTTCTCAGAGACAAACCAGCCAAACACAGTCGTTTCAAACAAGTTGTTCGGTTTTTCCATCCATGATGCCCTCGGGTGACATTTCTAAAACTTACAGACTTTCCTATTTAAATAGTGAACTAGTTAATGTAAAACTTTAGCTGGGTGTGTATGAACATCCCTGGAGGAGTCATTATTATTCAGGGTTCTTTGCAGAAATGCAGCATCAGCCTGAAACTTTATAAACTCCCCTGTAGACACACCAGACATGTATTCAAAATACACACACACACACACACACACACACACACACACACACACACACACACACACTGCTTGCACTCTCTCATGCACCAATGTCAGCCTCTTTCTTTATAAAAGTGTACACAGAGACAGGACGCCTGCCAATTTGCTTTGACTACTTCCGAAAGCCAAGGTGGCAATTTGTCTGCGCTATATTTGCGAGCCGACACAAGAACACTCTTGCACTTTTAACACAGCCAGAGCTCCTTGACAAGGTAATCAGTGGCTGACTCAGCCGTGAATAAGCCTGGCCAGAACGCCACTAATACAGCAAGACATGTTCAAGGTTATTACTTCTGATATAGCGCCACTCCTTCACAATTTCTCCTGTAGCCGAAGAACAGAACGGCACAGCACAGCACAGCACACACCGGAGCTATATGAAGGGGGAGGTGGGAGGTGGGAGGGGAAGGGCTGCGGGTAGTGCCCAGAGAGTAAGAATATCACACCATCCTTTCATTCTACTCTTTTCTCATCTTCAGAGTAATCCAACAATGGCGTGTCGTAAAATAGGCAAGGACAGTGGAATCGAGCCTATATGGCTTTGTGGAATTTCAAAATTATATACTGTGAACTGCTCGGCTTGTTTTTGGAGATCAGACGTGCGACTCGTTTCGAGGTCATGTGTTCTATATTGTATGACTTTTTTTCATTTTTTTTTTGCCTTTGAAAAGAAAAAAAAAAAAGAAGGTTAACCAAGGCGGTATAGATATATTCAGTGTACTGATATTTTTTTATACAATACAAGTTACAGTAGGAATTTTTTTTTTTTTTAACATGCATGAGCTTATCAATTTATGCATGTTTTCCCTGTTCTGATTTAATTAGATCAAATTATAAAAAATAATCTTAACGTGACTAATTTTTCTCTCAACTGATATTCTAATGGATTACTATATAACATGCCATTAGGAAGGATAAAGATTATAATCGTGCTTTATAAAGAATTATATACATAATGCATGTATAAGCATTTTTATACAGATAATAATTTATTTTTAAGATTATTAAGATAATATTCTTAATAATAATAATACATTATAATCTTAATAATAATAATACATTATAAATATTATTATCATGCGTTATGAAGAACCACATATAACTATGTATAAGCATTTTTATACAGAATTTATTTTTAGGATTATTAAGACAATGATCTTAATAATAATAATACATTATAATCTTAATAATAATGCATTATAAAGATTATAATCCTTCGTTATAAAGAACCACATATAACTATGCATAAGCATTTTTATACAGATAATAACCTATTATTACTAAGATTATAATGTATTATTTTTATTAAGATTATAATGTATTATTATTAAGATTATAATGATGCATTATAAAGAACCACGTATAACTATGCATAAGCATTTTTATACAGATAATAGCGTACTATGTGGGCTATACTGAATAACATTATACATGCATTTATCACGCATTATAAATACGGGATTTACATAAAGTGTTCTTAAGGCTGTTTCTCACATTCAGATCATAATTTTCAGCTAATGAAATGAAGATAATTGAATAGTAATGAAAAACTTTCCAGTTAGTCTGTATAATTAACCTTCAGCTCATAAAAAAAATTTTTACACAGCAACACGCCCACAGGTAAAGGACACAGAAAGGTATGTCTTATAATTACATGCTCTATGTCTCTGCCTTTACCTGGCTAGTGGGCACAATTGCCCAGCGAGTCCTTTGAAACATTCCAAGACAGGCCAATTAAACAGAGTTAATTGGCCACTTCAAACCAAAAGCCTGAGGCGCATTTCACAATTCACACTGACCTCATCTGCTCTTACCGCGTAACATCAAAATACATTCTTTGTAATCGAAAAAGTATGAGCGTCATTCGCTAAATTGCATGTTACACCAACATGTCCAGGTTTAATGGTATCATTAACTTGTTAATAACGGTGGACACAGCACCTCCATCAGTGACGCGATCTAAATCTACAGTACATAAATGTAACAACAACGCTGAAATTCAGATATTCATACAAGGCTCCAGGTCTGATGATTATGGAATTGTGAAGTCGGATCTGGAGATTTTGCCAATGCTATGGAGCCAAGGGGGCGCAATTGGCCATGCTGTCTAGGTTATACTCTTTCTCCCCTGTCAATCACAACCTTGGACAATCATCGCTATCTCTGAGCTTGTGTATGTAGAATAGGGTAGATTGCACTTTCCTACAAGGACCTGGAACATTTCTAGTTCATATTCTTGATGGGATAAACCAGGATGTGCAAACATCTGTGTATATACTGTACAACAACATGTTTGATGGAAGAAACTTGACTCTTCAGAGGAGCTTTCTCAAACTTCTTTCAAAGTTATAATATGCAAAGAATACAATTAATATTTGTAGTAATAAAAAGATGATGAAGAAAAAGAAGAAAAAGAAGAAAATTCACTGATAACAGGTGAAATTTGTTTTTTTCATGCAGAACAAATTTAGACCGGCTATTTTTCAGTATATTTCATGTATTCTTTAAAAAGATGGGACAATAGCTAATGAAATACATCATAATTTGAACAACAAAAAAAATAGTTTGATGTTTTAGCACTTTCTAAAAATTCTATGAAATAGAGTGGATTCATTGTTCCAGGTACGTATAATGTTTATGGTGCCTTACAAACTAGTCATGGGGGGAAAAAATACCAGAAGTAATATATCTTACATTCACAATCTTACCTTACAGCATGGGCACAAAAAAAGAAAAAAAAAATCATGGAGTCTGATTTATTGATTTATTCCTAGGCTCTCTGCACCTTTGCTCCTATATTCGAAGAGAAGCCCAGCCTTGGAGACATCACATTAAGTTCATTTGTGGCTAGACCTAAAAAATGAGTGACACTCGGCCTCCCTGACTCACCCTAGACCTTGCGGTGAGACGTCCAATTTAAACCTCGGTGACCTTTCCGGGGAAAAGAAATACCAGGAGTCTCATTATCAACCTGTGCCGAAAGAGGGAGCTTTCAAATGACAATCCTAATGGTCGCACCTCATCTGTATATGTCAGCGTATAGCTAATTATATACAGACACTTTATTCTGGCATTATGCATACTGAAAATGGAAGGGGGGTGAGAAAGCACATTGGGGAAGCGGATGCGTTGAAATGAAAAAAAGATTGTGGACATATTAATGGTATGCTGTTTAGCTGAAAGTTGCACTATGATTGGTGTTTTATTAATGGTACACCTAGCTGGGATGTTATTACTGAGAGATACTGAACATGGGGAAAATATGATTTAAAAAGGAAATAGCCTTAGATAGAGATTCTTCCCTCCAGTATTATTAGACCTGTCTGGCATTTTGGTCAAAAAGAAGTTCATCACTGGGAGCTACTTTATTTCTGGTATAAAGTTTCTTACGTTAAACTCACAAATACACTTGGCTATACAAGGTTTTATCTGGCAGACAATAATCATTAATGACCATAAAATTAATGCAAGACAAGTGACCTTTAAACTTATAGCTGTAGATGTTCCACATATGAATTATGATAGTAATAAAAAGTTAATGTACAAAGTAGGTCTACTGTATACTCATCACTTTTTTGCAGCAATGTTCATTCTCCCTGCAGAAGAAAAAAAAATTGTAGCTAACATCAGGTAACATTAACAGTAGATATGCTAGTTAAATTCAATATGCTAAATAATCTAAACCTTCTAGTGTAACTAGGTCTAAAATTTAGCTAGCAGGTTTGTAATGCATATTTTAGTACATTATTATGTATTTTAATATTGCTTGATACTTTATAAAGAAATTTCAATGTTGAATATGTACTAAGTTTAGAGTTTGTAAGATAATTGAAACTTATAACATTATAAAATACTTTAAAAACAATATGTCAGGATTTTGAAAATTCAAATACAAGGTGCTGAGATGTAACTAAACTTTAACAAATTGCTGGAGTTTTGGTAGGTCAAATAGTTCCTCACCCCATGGATCCTTATATTGCTAAAGTCACAGTCTTTAAAATATGCCTACAGCTATTTGTTTGAGAGAAACATTTGGTTCAGGGAAAAAAATTGTTTCACAATAATGTGCTGAGCTTTACAAGCACTACTGTTACTGGATTATATACCTCTGAGAGAGTCTAAACTAAATCTTGTGGCTTTTCCCTCCATTAAAACAGTACAAAATGCTGAGAGCGACAAACTCCTCAAAGAACCTGGAAAACAGGCAATAACATCCACTTATGTGACATGACGTTGTTCTTTTCTTACATTTCTGCAGCTTGGTATCAAGTTTCAATATTACTGTGTGAGCTACTGTAGAACTGATCAGCATCTTAGCAAGCATCTTTAACAGACAGCTGTGTAGAAGAAAAGAGGGAGTTCAAAGGTTGCATGATGAACCAAGCAGGCAGCCTAAAGCGGTTTCAATGAAAGACATCTGAAGCATAAATATTCATTAAACACACAAAGGAAGGGCGCATGAATCACCAATCTCGCCTTGATGAGGTCACGTTATTCCAACAAGGAAATGGAAGATGTCCATGCTCGTATAGCTTGCAGGGGGATGCGGTGTTATTGTTGTTGCTGTTGTTTTTGTTGTTGTTTTTTGCCAAAGTGAAAGATTTTAATACTCAAATCATCACCAAGGTGGACGATTTCCTCACTGGAGAGAGATATGCAGTACTTTTTCTGGGCCACCGGCCAGAGACGAGGACCTGAGGACACAAAATGCTTATACAGGCAAGACAACGGCAGAAGCCTGTCTTTATTAATTGCACGCAACCCTGAGGTCTGAGGGCTAATTTGGCAACAGGGACAAATATTAACATGAAGCAGCTGGTTCGCTCCATCAGGATAAGCTCTCTTTCACTGACTGTTCATATTTAAAATCACTGGGATTTAATATGTAATATAACGCCTGCTTGGGAAGTTCAACACAGTATAGCATAGCCATAATTGTGATAATATGTTTCACTAAATAGGCACATTTACTGTGTGATTTAATTTATTTTGAATTAATTAGGGGGTTCTAGTCAAACCGGGACTTTTAATTGTGCAAAATAACAGAACACAATTATGAGAGTAGAAACCACCTTTATTTCTCTATATAATACCCTGCTACACTAAAATGCACAGATCCCAGCTTTTCACTAATAATTGGATTCGATTAAGGTAGAATTTATTTGTTCTAATTGGACTACCAGCTTCACATCTGAAAAACTGGCCTCCCAGGAACTCCTTTAATGGCCCAAACATATGGAAATGACTTGGAGCGAGATCAGGACCAAGTGGTGTTGGTGAATGATGGCGTGTACAATTCTCACAGACAGGTACGTCTCTTCTGCAAGTTGTTCAAAGAAACGACTGCAGTGGGCTCTGAGCCACCTTGGCCAGGATCGTCATTCATGGGCATACGGCATGAGGACAATTCACTGTCCTTGTCCTTGCTTGGTGAAAGTTTTCCAACCTGGATGAGATAAAACCTCTCTCAATGACACGACAAGCACAAAAAATTATTGTTGAGCAGTTTTAATTTGCAATCTTTTACCAAACACTCCATTCAGGAGAAAACGAGCACGAGCATATGAACAATTAACAAACGCCTTCCTAATCCTGACTAGACCTGAAGGAAATTGTTTGTCGTGGTTTATTTCAAACTGAAAAACGCAGTATTTTGCATTGCGCATGAAAGCTCCCAAATTCCGACTTGAAATCCCACTCTGAGTTGATGCTTTTTGAATTATTTCCCATATGACCTGAAACATCATCTTCTTTATTGCAAGCATTGTGTTAGAAATAATTCAAAGCAATATATGCAGTGTTCCACCTACGAAGCAGCATGATATACTGTACTGACTCGACTTGGACGCCCCTTGTAATTACCAAATAAATCACTCACTTTAACTCATCGTCTACACCACTTTATCCTGTGTACAGGGTTGTGGGGGGCCCTGAGACCTATTCTAGAAGACATGAGGTGCGGTACATCCTGGACAGGGTGGACACCCATAAATATAAATACACACTCACATGCTCATTCACATTCTACGGGCAATTTTGGGAACACCAGTTGGCCTAATCTGCATGTCTTTGGACTGTGGGAGGAAACCGGAGTACCCGGAGGAAACCCACCAAGCACGGGGAGAACATGCAAACTCCATGCACACAGACCCGAGGTGGGAATCGAACACGGAACCGGGCGGTACGATTTAACAATATGGCTTCTAGCAACTATATTTGGGAATTTTGAAGCATGTCCTAATATTAAGAGCTTGATTTTGTCTCATCAGAGCTTGATTGGTTTTTGATTCACCAACTGACCTGAATGAAGGTATGGACATAAGCAGGTAATTCAAAAACGCTGCTCAAGATCTCCACACAAGAGTAAAAGTTTATTCCAAATGTATTTAAAGTAGAGAGCGAGACACACAAATGGCTCTGACCCACTCATTGCGTTAAACTACAGATAACCGGCAGCGATTTTCTCCTGCATTTACTCCAAAGTCGATGGTAGAATTGGAACGGCCGGATGCTGCACTCTGGGCTGAAGGCCATTGATTGGAATCGCTGCTTTATTGATGAGTGGATGATCTGCTGTGTCTATGCTATCTTTACCTTGACTGCTGTGATTGATTTAGTGGTATTCTCTCATAGGCAGTGATCAATGTGCGGCACTGATGAGCTTAAGATTACACGCCTGCCCCAGAAAAAAAAAAAAAAAGCTTTGAGTTCAGAGCCACTGAGAATCTCTTTCTCGGTTTTCATACAGTAGACCGGAGTCCACTCCCGGGTGGATTGCTTTTATTTTCTCGTTTGATGAAAAACTAATACAAAACTTTACTCAGTTGATGCGTTCTATTTAATAATAAATATGACAAATCGTTATATATTTGCTTCATATTATAGAGCTGGTGAGTTCTTCATTTCTTCTGCCCCATATGAAATGATAAAATAAAATCACATCCATCAGAGTTTTACTCTATTATAAAATGCCTTATATGGATTTTCTTTATATGGACATATACAAGAGGTTGACAAGAGGGAATAAAATCGACAGTGTTTCAGTAAGGTTTTCACCCACTAAAAGCCACCAGATCAGATTTTTTTTCCCCTAATGAATAAATTAGAAAAAAAAAAAATATTTAAACTGTCCCTCATGTCCCTAAACATCCACACCTACGGTATATAGTGAAGGACAAAAGGACAACGGTGGAGAAATCCTGGATTTGTTTTCTTTCCCTGACAATCCTGGATTTGCTTTTCATATCCCTTCCATAATTCTCTCTTTGTCTCCTTCTATCTTGTCTTTTGCCACCAAATCAAATTGGAAAAAAAAAAAATCTCGCTTTGACATGACACGTCTGGAGATTGGTGTCGCGAGGGAAGCGACGCTGCCACCGGACCAGGATGAACGAAAAACGCCAAAATGCTGCCTGGCCGGAACACAAGAAGCCTGCGACTGAAACAACGCTCCCCTTCGTACTGTATGAACGCCTCCATAGCTTGCCTCCAAATCAGCATTTTAAGCGAAGTGGAGAGGCTTCTGAAATCATCGCTGCTTCCTTTGAAGGCGCCGCGAAGCGAAGCGGATCGTCCTCCATCCTGGCATCGAGGAGGAAGAAAATCCACTTGATCCTCCTTTCCTGTCATTTGGCCACTGACCGTTCAATGTCAGGCTTACTTGGCAGCTCGAGACGGCGCGGCCATGTCACCGCCGCGTACGACATGGAAATGACGCTAAGCTAGCGTGACTCTGGAGCTCTACAGCCATTGGGAAGATAATCCCACTTTGCATGTCCTTCTACCGTCTCGTCCTTTGTGCGCCAGGAAGCTTTTAGCTCCAGGGATTGAGAACGCTAAAAATATGTGTTCTGATTGCCAAGGCTGTAATCGTGGTTTGGCGTGTAGGATGCCACCTTCATTAGCATATTAGCTAAGTTGTCATGTCGTGCAATGAAGGTTAGTAATTTCAATGTAGCACAGAGTTCGAGACAAAGGCACATTTCGCGAGATCTGTTCATATGAAGCCTTGATTTCGATAGGAAATTAACTTTTTTTTTTTCTTGCATCGCAATAACATAGACCATCTGCCAGATACTGTAAATTCAGTTTCTCCATCACTGTCTTGCTGTGTAGACATTCTTGCTTAAACACAGCTTGTATGAGCTCGGCAGGGGGAAGGCTGTAAGAGATAGTATGGCAGAGTGAGGAATAGGCTAACTAATGAGCCTCCTCATAATCCTGTGTCTTTGGCCTAATGGGGCATTTAAGGGAAGATAATGCATGCAGTCTAGCTTTCTCCTTACATCCTCATTTGTATCAAGTGGTAGTACAAGTGCTGCACATTTACCACAGGCTCCCTTGGCTTTTCTTTTTTCTTTTCTGCTGACTTTGTTAGTACAATAAGAAATTTCTGGTCTATTTTTATGCACCAATTATCCTACTTCTATATTTGTGTTAGACTATATATACAGTATATTACGCTGCTTCCTAGGTGGAACAATGAATTCATCGCTATTAATTATTCCTGACACAATGTTTGCAATAAAGAAGATGGCGTCTCAGGTCATGTGGGAATAATTCGAAAAGCAAACTCGGGATTCCAAGTGCATCACGACGCAGGATGCTGTATCGCTCATGGTTTGGAATAAACCACGATTCGCTTCAGGTCTAATTCCTAAAAGATCGAGACACCATGTGTTAATTGTTCATATGCTCGTGCCAGGCGAGCGAGGAATAAAACACCCTTTTCTAATAACATAATCTCTCGAATTGAGTGTTTTGTAAAGGAATGCAAATGCAATTAATAATTAATAAACAACATATTTTGCTTGAGAAAACTTTTGTCTTTCACAGGCTGGAAAACCTCCTGGGTTTCACAAAGCAAGGACAATGCAGACTCTGTCACTAAATGTTAAATGTTCAAACGTTGTCCTTGTGGACGTTATTGCTAAAAGAAATTATCCTTTTTTTTTTTTTTTCCAGGGCAGTCAAATGTTTTATAAAATAAAAAAAAAACACTCTTTTCCACATTCAGTCCATTTATCCCTGATTTTTACTTTATTTCTACTCACATATAATCTTCCGGGATTGGAGTTGTGACCTCCATCCAGGTGATTTAAGTAATCTCTATATAAAGCCCAGGAGGGGAACCTGAGCCTCTGCATAACCCGACTCTGTACACAAAGAACTTTCTCTACATAAATACTTCTGTAACTTTCGGACTCCTAACCCAGTGCTTGTATCTCTTTCTCTTGCTCACCCCAATATTCCAGATAAGCAAACCGCTGAAGGCCTAAATCTTTCATAAATAGCAAAGAATTAGCACATATCGCAAGCAACCTTGAGTCTCACTTAGTTCCAGATATCCTTTTTTTTTTTTTTTTTTTTGAAAGAAAGAAAAAAAAAAAGAAAAAAGCAGACAGCCTAAAGAACAAGTATTATTCTCGCTATGAATCAACCAGGCAGCCAATTAATTATGCTGTGATTAAAGCGCCGGCTAACTAGATTGAAGTTAAGGAGATTGGGGTCAAAGAGTGTTAATTTATTTCTGCGAATCCCTATTTCTGACATTTTTTTTCCCCCTCATACACAAATTATCAAAGGCACCCTGCCATGTGCAAAGTGATTAATTCCGTCACCTAATTGTTTTTGTGTCAAACTGTTTTGAGGGAATGATGAACAATGAATCCATTTCCCTGAGTATCTCCTTTTCTTTTCATTGCTGCTCCCTTTCTCGTTTTCCCCATCGCCCGGTTTAATTCATCTACGCCAAATTAACGGGCTAAAAAAAATAACAAAATGCAAAATGACCTCACCATCTTGCGAGAGAGTGATGAGAAAGCCGAGCCTCAGCGGCAGTCCTGATAATGTCGCTGCCTAATTCCTGACAGCAGATGAAAGAAATGCAGGCCAGGGAGAAATAAAGGGAAAAAAAGAGAGAGAGAGACAAGCAGGGTAATGTCGAAAAAGAGACGACAAATCAGACTGAGAGGATGAGTGCCTTGTGATGTTGTTAATTGTGAGATTTCATACTTGTTGAAGCGGTGCCGCATCACCGGCTCGGCGCCCGAAGATTAAACTAAATTCTTCCTACATGAACCCAGAAGGCTAATTATAAAATAACGTGCTGGCTCGTCCTCTTTTTTTATCCATTTCTCTTTTTTTGCTGTCTAGACCTCTATGCTTCATTATCACAGAGCTGCTGCTGGAGAGATCGCTGAACCGAGCTGTGAAAATCCTTCATACTTATTCATACCTGATCCTATTAATACAGGATTACCGCACAGCAGCCATGTTTGCTTAACAGATGAAACGAAACAGAAACAATCTCATTGTTAACGATATACTGTATTTTTTTTTTTTCAGTTGTTGGTGTTTCAGGCCAATTTCGCATAACCAGCGATTGTGGGTCTTCGTAAAAAAGGCAACTGAGATCCTTCCAAGCATGCTGGCTTTGTACATTTCTAACATATGTACAGTGCAGATAGATAGATAGATAGATAGATAGATAGATAGATAGATAGATAGATAGATAGATAGATAGATAGATAGACAGAC
>JAQQZT010000012.1:33019489-33034998 GCA_030068275.1 Clarias platycephalus | reverse complement strand
CCCCCCCCCCCCCCGCAGGGGGGGTGAGAGCTAGATAATTAATAGCTGCTATAAGAGGTTATTTTAAAAATGAATACAATGCAATGATCCACACCAGAACGATTATTCAAGTTGGATTGCTAAACATGGTTTTGGAGAACTTTAGCCTATAAAATGAATGAACAATAGAATGAACAGCCAAATAAACAAACTGACTAACCAACCCATGTACAGAATCAACTAACAAACTGACCAAATGACTGAAACCACCAATCAACCAACAAACCAACCAAAGAACATGAACAGATGAGCCAAACAACCTGCCAAAAAAAACCAGACCAAGCAATAAACCACTAACAAAAAAGTCATACAACAGAAAAACAAAATAACCAGCCAAACAAAATAATCAACCACCACACCAACCAAAGAACATCAACAGATGAATCAACTAACAAGTGAAAGAACCAAACCAACCAACCAACCAACCAACAAACTGATGAAGAATCATACAAACCAACCAAGTAACAAACCAACCAGCTAAACAGTAACATACCAATCAAGTAGCCAACAAACAAAAAACAACCAACAGACAAACCAACCAACAACACATCATTGTTTCTGAAGGAGTTATCAGTTTTAAAAATCATCAAATCGTGGCAACCTTCTTGAGTTCTTTCTCAATTGATAAAATCCATCCATAATTCAGGCAAACTGAAAACTTGTAGGGTGGCACATTGACGTACTGGATAGCACTAGCCTTGACCTCGCATCTCCAGGGTTAAGGATTTAATGCTCACCTTAGGTCTGTATCCATGGAATTTTTTATGTTCTCCCCATGCTTGGTGGATCTCCTCCGGGTTAGGGTTAGGGTGTGCTTCCTCCCACAGTTTAATGACATCTACCCTGCATATCAGCTAATCAGTGTTTCCAAATTGCCCACAGTGTGTGATCGACAGTGACGGATGAGAAGGGTGTACCCCGCCTTTCCCCGAAGTCTCCCGGGATCGACGCCAGCCTTCCTGCAACCCTGTACAGGATAAGCAGTATAGAAAATGAATGGATGAAAACATGTAAATGCTAAATAAGAGCATTTTAAACAATTATAAAAAATCTCGGAGATTAGAGTTACTGGAGGTGGAGGAATCGTGGATGAAATGGGTTCAAATTGATTTTGTATTAAATATATCAAGTATCAAATTTGAAATAATGAATATTGCATGTAGTGAATCGAGAAGCATCGGTTTTGTCTTCGCTTTAGACGTGTACGGTTTCAAATTCTGGCGCCGGTTGAAAACTGGCCTGAAATAAATCAACTCAGCTTTTTTTTTTTTCTTATTTTTTTTTATTTCATCTATACGCCTCTTGGTTTGTGAGAAACCTGCTTCACTCTTGTCGTTCACCTTTTTATGTCGAATACTTCCTGCAGTTTACTATGTAAACCCTTTAGGTGTGTGATTCAAACCCAACACTTGGCGTCATGAAAAATAATACATTTATTGCTCTCTTACTGCCAGTTAATCTTATTCCTGCCCAGAGCACTGCGAAGTCCACTTAGCTGAAATGCTTTCTGAACATCGATATTTGTTTCAACAAGCTCCTTTCCTTTTATAGGTGCTTTATTTGCACATTTTGTCTAAGAGGCATCTTTACTTCATCCTCAAAATACAGGATAAAAAACAGTTTTACATAGAGGTAGGTCATAATGTAAAAAAAATTCAAATGTATTATTATTAATAAATAAATACAAGTAATTGTATATTGACAGTTAGACTAGAGGCCAGTTGAATTTACGAAAGATTGGACCAATAACAGAAAAAATCTGGTTAGTTGGTGCTTATTGCCTCTCAGTGAGAAATTGATTTAAAATTGTATTATAATTTAGTTCAATATGGCTTACATTTGGGGTGAAAGTTTGCAGTAAAACCTCCTTTATGCATTTAGGTTAACCTTTTAGAAATTATTTGTAACTTCAAGTTATTACAAGCTAATTATTTCATTTTTACGCTCTGTTCCAAACTCTTTTATTTTATAAGGTTTAAAAAAAATTGACATATGAACACTATATACCGCTATACAAAACTTGTTTTTATCATACTACTTGACTTAAACAATATTTTGTATGTACAACACTGGGGTTGAACTTTTGGCTTCAAAAATATTGTTTAACAAACTTTCTTTCAATTATTGCATCTGGTTCGTAAAATAAACTCAGCTTTTTTTGACCTTAGTGCTCTTGACTATGCGATATCTTATACAAAAGTTTAGGAAGGGCCACTCTTTGATTGGAAATAAAAGGAAAAAAGATGAATCACAAACCACTGGCTGTTGGGCGTTGTTCCAATTCAAAGCCAGAGACTGATACAGAAAAGAGATCGCCTAAGGAGGTTTTACGGGTTTTGATGCACAACCTTCAACATACATTTGAAGACTTAACTTTTCCAAGAAGACTTAAGGAGACTGAAGCTCCCTCAGCACCCAAGCTTTAAATAACTGTGTGTAACAAAAGTTCGTCATTGTTTAAGATCTAAATCTGTCCTATTTACTTTGCCGTTACTCGTGCATGCTGTCTCTTGTTGCTCACACTCATGTACAGATATTACATTAAATATTGCATCATTTACAGTGACCTAATTAGCTTGCTTCAATGCATGTCTTTAGTTGTGATTCTCTCAATGTTCTCCTCACAGCTATCTTTCATGTCTAGAGGCTGTAGTTCTCTAGACATCGATCACACACTGGTCTCCTTCAGCCTTAGGGGTTTTTTTTCCCTCATCTACAGAGTTGTTAGGGTTGTTACAAAAATATGAAATTGAGCTTTTTGATCGGTCATGGGCTTGTCTTGGTCAGAGTTAAGTTAAGCCTTTATTTGTCACATATACTGTACATTACAGCACAGTGAAATACTTTCATCGCATATTCAAGCGTAACTGGGGTCAGAGAGAAGGGTCAGCCATGATACAGCGCCCCCTGGAGCAGATAGGGTTAAGGGCCTCGCTCAAGGGCCCAACAGTGACGACAGTGGCTGGTGGAGCTGGGGATCGAACCTCCGATCTTCCAACCAGTAACTTAGTGCCTTAGCCTTAGGTACTGTACTTAAGTACATATTTCATATATCTGTTCTTTTCCTGAGTAGTTTTATTACTGGATACTTTTAACTTTTACCGTGTCCTACAAAAATATCTGTACTTTCTACTTCACTAAATTTCTGCATGGCATTGCACAGTTAATCTGCTGCATATTGCGTGTAACTGTATCATTTGCTTTTCTCTTATCAGTCATTTAGCAGGTATTTGAAATCAAAAGTGAGGTTGGTTTTCTATATTTTCTATACTGTAATTATGTTTTTTGTTTATTATTTATTTCTTTTCATACTCTATTTTTATTTTATTATTAATCTTTTTTTCATCTTATTTTTTTAGTCTTGATCTTATGTTATTATTACCTGGTATTGATATTGGCCTTGCCTGATATTGGACCATGGTCCTGTCTTGGTATTCTGTTTAGATGCCTTTGTCTTTGTCATTTTCTGAGGTTGTCTGGGTCGAAGGTATTGGTTTTGATGGTGTATGTTGTCTATTATATAAACCGAGACCAAGAGCAAAACCAATAGCAATCTAGACCAATCTTGGCTGCTCTTGCATTGTTCTGTGTTGATGTTGAAGTCCATACGAGTCTTTTTTTATCTTGGTGTTGATTTATCTCCCCATCTCGATCATGGTTGACAGCTTGTTCTTCACCAACACTTTTTGTGTTAAATCGGTGGAAATGTGTATGACTGTCACCATCTCAGCGCTTTGACTTGACTGCATTCCGCCTCAGTTTTGTATAAACGCTTTTGACAAATGAATAAAAGCGAATGCAAATGTTCGCCAGTGATGATCGACAAATAAACTAGCCAGAGGGGACCGTTTACACGAGTAAACCGAGGAACAACTCTCCTCCTTCGAGTAGCTTCCTAAACACAGGTGCTGGATGCCATAATCTCAGAGACGGGCTAATTGAGCTGGAGAGATTTGAAATGTCAGATAATTACGAGTGACTGGGGAGGAGAGTCTAGTGCTGCGAGAAGCCCCCCTGCAGGGCAAAACAGCCTGTTATATTTCATCCTGCACGTGTAGACTCGGTGCACTCATCTTAATATGGAAATGGGAAGCAAATTACCTGTGAAGAAAGGACAATCATTCGGAAGGCCCGGAGCCGAGCTCCGCGTGATGCACGAGGCATTAAGACCCAGTGATTTGTGGGCACGCGATGTCTTCACGCTTCGATGGTTGACGGCTGAATCGTGATGCTTTCGTGTGTGATTAGATTAGAAATATGCGGATTGGAAAATTGTCAAATGCAGGGGTCGGGACTGAATTCGCCATTTGAACAGGTTTTTGTGCATTTCATATAATCAGCCTCAAAGTGACACCGGTGCACCCTTTCACACAACACCAAACAGCACTAGAGGGTACGATCCAGTCATCCGCTCATCGCCGTATCATCCTTTTTGTCAGTCCAGCTAAATGATTTAATGGGATGAGCTCTGCTCTTTCACCCCCAGTCTAATAGGCTTTATTTACAGCCGTCTCTGTGAGGGACATATTACCACGATACAGCCAAATGAGGACTGTTATACACACATCTCTTTCATTCCTTTCCCGCAGGGTTCCTTGTTCCATCGTGCCCCCCACAGGATGTTGGAAGAACGTTGCTCTGGTCGAGTGAATTACTGCTTGAGCTGACTCTTATTTTGAATGACTTAATCTCATTTACATCCACCACAATGGGAGCTCGTACAGTAAGTCAAATGTGCATTTCTTTTCTTTTTTTTCCTTTTGCAATGTTGCCAAATTATGTATCTGCCACTCAACAGTCGTGCAACTGTGCCGTGTTTACAGCTTAAGAGACACCAAGGTCACGCATCAGAATTGTATACGATTCTAATTACCAACTCAAGTTCCCCTTACATGCACAGACTGCTGGGTAATGGGTTTTAAATTCCTTTTTTTTTTCCTTTTTAAATGAACTTGCTATTGTTAAGACACAAAACTCAGGGAATGTAGTGCAAAGTTAGTTCTGCTTACCTGGCATCTAGTGGAAAAAATATGTCCTTAAAGAAATTTGCCACACATCCGAGGTACAGATGCGCTTACCACAGCTTCATCTA
This sequence comes from Clarias platycephalus, assembly GCA_030068275.1. Classification (NCBI taxonomy): domain Eukaryota; kingdom Metazoa; phylum Chordata; class Actinopteri; order Siluriformes; family Clariidae; genus Clarias; species Clarias platycephalus. Next base: position 33,029,867 of record JAQQZT010000012.1, on the reverse strand, counting down.
CTGTGCAGGCTGTGCTGCATAACTTCTGCCTCTGATTTACATTTCAGTATAGTGTGCTGCAGTTTATATGCTATAGGTTCCAAAACACCCAGAGGTCAAGTGGAGCAGCAGAGACATGCTGTACCTCCCATTCCCCCTACTAGTAATATGCTGTTTCGTCAGATATATAGATATAGAGTCAGGCAAAAAATTTATACACTTCAGGGAAAGAAAAACAGTGTAAGATATATATTATATTAATAATATATTATAAGCAATACATTTAGTATTAAAAAATGTATACAAGGTTTTCTTTTCCTAAAGTATGTAGAAATGTTTTTTTGAGTTGAATCTGTGTATATATATGTATATACAGTCCCGATCAAAAGTTTAAGACCATTTGAAAAATGGTAAAAAAAAAAAAAATCATATTTTGCATGGTTGGATCTTAACAAGGTTCCAAGTAGAGCTTCAACATGCAACAATAAGAAATGGGAGTGAGACAAAACATTTTTTGAGCAGGCAATTTAACGAAAACAATGATTAAACTGAAACAGGCTGTTTTACAGCTGATCGAAAGTTTAGGACCACACCTCCAAAAAAACCCTGTAAACCCCCCCCAAAACAGAAATCAAACTTCCAAACATGAACTCAGTACTGAGTAGCTCCACCGTTATTGTTGATCACTTCTAAAATTTGTTGCGGCATGCTTGATGCAAGCGTCTCCATGAGGTGAGCGGGAACATTTCTCCAAGTGGTGAAGACGGCCGCACGAAGGGCATCTACTGGCTGGAACTGTTGTCCATTTTTGTAAACTTCCCTTGCCAACCATCCCCAAAGGTTCTCGATTGGGTTTAGATCAGGGGAACACGCAGGATGGGCCAAAAGTGTGATGTTATTCTCCTGGAAGAAGTCCCTTGTCCTGCGGGCGTTGTGTACTTTAGCGTTGTCCTGTTGAAAAACCCAGTCGTTACCACACAGACGAGGGCCCTCAGTGCTCTCTGCAACATCTGGACATAGCCAGTGGCCGTTTGACGCCCCTGCACTTCCTGAAGCTCCATTGTTCCACTGAAGGTAAAAGCACCCCAGACTGAATGTCTGTGAATGACGATCAGTGGTTCCGCGCCCACTACAGTCCTTCCCAGGTACGCTTAGTTATTGGAATGCTTGATCCTTGAAAATCGGCGCCAACTTGTCCGCAACTTGGAGAGGACGAGACACAAAATTACTCCCCAACACCACTTGCACGTTACAGGAACTTGGCTGGGAAATATCGCTACATCCCCCCCGTACAGTCCTGACCTCGCTCTAAGCCATTTTCACATGCTTGGAATTCCTGGGAGGCCGGAGTTTCAGACATGAAGCTGTCTGATCATGGCTCTGGCATACTAAGAAAACTTTCTATCTTGATGGTGTCCAAGCACTAGTGAGACACTGGGATAAGTGCATTAGTGTAGCCGCGGATTATATAGAGAAATAAAGGGAGTTCTGTTATTGTGAACGACACTCGTGCAACTCTAAACATGAGCAATGACAGGCTTGATATCAGAAGTAACAGCTCGTTGAATTAAATCTGATTAGTTTTGCACTTTTAATCACGAAGAAAATGATGGCATAAGGAAAGAATATTGGACTCAAAAGGCTACAGATTATTATATTGAATTTTATCCTCAGTTTATAGCATCATTCTTAAAAATGGCTGCTTCTGCTCAATCCAAGACATCTATTTCTCCTTTTCCTCCTCCGTTTTCTTCTTCTTCTTAGTTCCACCCCATTTGCACTATAGTTTTAAGACTTTCTCCGGATTTGTAAGACTTAGTGTAACACTCCCTGTGACTATTGTGTGAAATTCATTAAAAGTTCAGGCTGTAGCTTAAGCGTTTCGGAGCTGTGCAGGAGTGTTTCAGCAGGGCGCGCTGTTAATCCTGTTTCCAAATGAGGGCCACTAGACTCGACTGTAAATCCGTTATTAATTTGTCCTCTGACAATAACTTCCCAGGATATTTCCAACCCGCTCGCATTAAAGTTTCAATCATTAAGCCTAAAATATCCAGTAAAACATCACTCAATCATCTCCTGCTGTCAGCCAATTCAATCTGCCGGATTGAATCTCCTGCGTCCATTCCGAATAAACGCTCGTTCCTGATTTCTGATCGGATCAGGAAGAGTCGGCGGCGTCGGACACGCTGACAGCCGGGGCCGTAACGCCGCTCCCTGATTTGATTGTGTCGCGGCGCTCATTTGGTTGCCGTCGCATCCGTACTGAAAATCTATTTAATTCGCGCCCGATAAGGAAATCAACACTAATTTCCCGTTAATGAGAATTTACATGATGAATGCACACAATGTGCCTGAGTGAGGTTCTTACAAAAAAAAAGGAAAGGGGGAAAAAAATAATACATTTCCTATTCAGCCCCACTGTTCTAACGGTGTTCCATCATGGCAGCATTTTTAATCAGGACCATATTGCCTGTAGCAGATGCTCTGAACAATGATCAGACTGCCGGATGGGAGATTTTCTGAGCTCCGGGCCGCACGGGTGTCGCTGGATCCGAATCGCGCACAGATGTTCGTAGCTGGATGTCAGACACGAGGTCACGCCGAGGATCGGAGCTCCTCCGTCAGGAGCGAACGGAAGCAGCTGGCATCTTTAGCAGAAGCCGACGCCGTCTTGGTGCTGCAGCGTCTCATCATCTCGTCTTCGCAGCGCCATCACGCTCTTGTGGGGAGAGGAAGGCTGGGAGAGCTGGACACCGGCCAAGAGGAGAGTAAAATCGATGGAGGGATAAGGAGGGGGAAGAGGGAGAAGATGACACGATGAGATTTATCAGCAATACTTGTAATATAGGTCACTTTGCGTACACTGTATATTATTCATGGCTGTGATATAAAGTAGATTGAGATGTTAGGCAAGAAAGGAACTACAAATCTGTGTTCATGCTGTCGCTATGGAAACCAGTCACTAAGCAACGGGTCTACAGCTACGGCACATCATTTGGATGTATTTAAGGTGTATTTAAGCGATTACAAATGTTCATTACGATGAAAAAGAAGGAAAGTCCTGTAACCTGTGGGTTGTAGTTACTATATCAAGTACGACAATAATAAAAGATATTACTGTACAGTGCTAATTAATTTTATTCTCGGGTATTTTATTCATCAATTCTTCAATAAAGGCAGCGGTGGTTTAGTGGTTAGCACTGTTGCCTTGCACCTCCAGGGTCTGGGTTCGATTCCCACCTCGGGGTCTATGTGCATGGAGTTTGCATGTTCTCCTCGTAGTGGGTGGGTTTCCTCCGGGTTCTCCGGTTTCCTCCCACAGTCCAAAGACTTGCAGATTGGGCAAAAATGGGAATAAATACCATGCTCACCATTGGTCTCCACGGTCCCTAGTTGGACAACAGAGGTTCCTAGATGGATGGATAGATACACATTGCCATATAAACTCATGCTGCATAAGCTACACGTAAACTAAAGTTAAAGTTTTTAAAGTTTGTATAAATTCTAAATATAAATGGAAGGATTGAGGAAGATGGAAAAACTGCTGAGAACTGGAAGAACGGGAAAGACAAGCGAGTATAGCTGTGAGAATGTGTCTCTATGTGTGTTTGTGTGTGTCACAGAGAGACAGAGAGAGAGAGAGACACAGGGTGGGTGGCACAGAGGGGAAAGAAATGGCCCTGCAGCGGTATGTTTCCCATGGCCTTAATTGCCAGCAGTCAAGAGGAATCTAAATCTTGTCAGCCGGGGTGAGTGAAGGCTGGAGTGGACGAGACTTGAAGGGCAGAGACGAGTGGCCTGCCACACACCGTTTCGACACGGGACTTACAGCGAACAGAAGGAGGAGGAGATGGTGTGATGGTGCAGCAGATAAACAGCTCAGGAAAAGGCTGTCTGTTCTCCTGTCAGTCCCGTGGAGTGAGCAGTAGCCAGCACTGACACCATGCCTAGGGCATCTCCTCGCATTTCAAACCCTGCTTTGATGCAAACATAAATGTGAGAGGTTAGGAGAAGTACACGCAGTAAGCACTTTGCTTGTCAGGAGTTTTACTCAAACGCTCGTAGGAGCCCATGGATAAAGTTTTTTGGAGACCAAATCCTGAGGCTTTATGTAGTAGAACTAGAGATGTCTATAGTGCTGACATGAGGTGTGAATAAAAGGCCAGAGCAGATGTTTTACAGTATGATGAGGTAGGTGAAGAAAGATGGTGCAAGATGGTGTTATCTGCAGGTCACAGGCGCCATACATCTTCATGTCTTTCTTTGTCAAAGTTAGACTATCGCAATGTTGGACTTGTATCGCAACAAATGTTATCTTCTAATTGTTCAGTACCAACTTATTAAACTTATTTAACTTTTAATTTATATATGATAACATACTTAATATAATGTTTTTTTGATGTATAAAATATTTTGGTTTGCATAGGACAGTTAAAGTTACCTGTTAATTTTTGACTTAGACAATATGGACAAAAGTTTTTGTCCAAACCTGTTAATTATTGAATTGAGGCGTTTCATTCAGGCCCCTTATCCCCAGTGAAGGGCAATCCTAAAGCTTCAGAATACCAAGACATCTTGGACTATACTATGCTTCCAACAGTTTAGGGAAGGCACTTTTTTTAAATTCTATGACTATGTCCTGCTCTATCTATTGTACATGACTGTGAAAGCGAGGACGATAAAGACGTGGTTTGATGAGGACGGTGTGGAAGAACTGTAACCCTGTGACCCCAACCCCATCGATGTTTGAGATGAACTGGTATGGAGATTGCGAGCCAGGCCTTCTCGTTCAACATACCGTACACACACACACACACAATCACTCACATTAACTCAACTACCTCAAAACATTGAGACTGGACTCCAATGGAAAAAAGTAATAAGTCCAGACTGAACCTATTCCAGAGTGACGGGTGCATCAGTGTATCAAGCAAAACGAGCAAAGTGATCATGCATAGCGTCCACTGTACAAGCCTCTGGATGCAGTGTTACGATCTGTGGTTGCTTCAGTGGTCCAGGCTCAGCAACGTTAGCAAACACTTTTCCACCACGGTATAAAAAGAATAAAGCTCATCAGAACTGGGTAACAGTAAGATGGACCACATGACCTCAACTCACCATCAACTATTTTCTTATAAAAACACATCCCGGGTGTTTTATTAAGTAGAGTTATACCTAACAATAAAACAAAAAACAGATAAAAATAGATGAAGAAAGTTTTTTGCAACTAACTTGAAGTTAGCTATTTATGGCTATGGTGCCGAAGAGAGCCGGTATCCTTTGAGCAATCTGTCTTGTTGCTAGTAAATGAATTAGCGCTCGGTGTACTATTGAAGCATCCTCTCACTACAGGTTTGTTCATCGATTAGCGCTCTGACCCTCAAGCTTTCTTCAGCACCTCTATTGCACAAGCTCAAACCCACACCGGGACTCGTTCGGCTGCAAACTCACTGCAAGAATGTTTACTCTTTCTCAGCAGTTTTTGTTTTTCCCCTTCCCCGTGTTGCTTTGCAGTGCACAAGTTGATCGTGGGAGTAGGATTGGTATCAGCTTTCAGCAGAGTTGTGCATTAAGTAGCTAGCTCATTCATACCAAGCACGAAATAGGGGGGAAAAAAAGTCCAGATCTGATATTTATTTATTTATTTATTTATGTCCCAAAGGAGACAGTATTAAATTCTTGGTGTCAGAGACGTCTGGGATTCAACACAATCACCATACGTTCCCATCTCTGTGTTTGCGGTGTCAGCTTGTAATCGTCAATCTGACAATAAACCTTGATTTAATGGTTGTAACCACCCAACAAGTTTCTCCCTGGAGATTCCTAAGAAATGCTGTACGGTTTGAAACATCTGGGCCGTCCATGACGAACATCTTTTCCGCTCCCGTTTCTTGAACAGACGCGTTTGCTACGTTGGCAGAATACGAGTCAAACCACAGCGCTTAAAATAACTGTTACTCAAGGTCTTATACAGGCACTTGGCTGAGGGTATAGGCCACTTCGGATCAATAGGGTGACTGAAAAGTGCCATTGATGTTGTTTTGATGAATGTTTTTTTGCCGATTGTGAAAAAAAAAGTCAAGTTGCAATTGTAGCTGCAATAAGTAAGATTGAATCAGGTTCGTGTTTTGGAGCTGCTGAAGTCTCTGCTGTGTCAGCATTGGAACAACGTCAACAACAAAAAAAAAAAAAAAAGTTTGGTGATATAGATAAAACTTCACTTTAACTTACGGATAGTGTTCATAGGGCTACATGCAGTAAGTTCTTGATGGCACTGACATAAACCTGTATGAACACAGGGGAAAAAACATTATGACCGCTGACAGGTGACGTGAAGAACATGGATTATCTCGTTACAATGACACCTTGAAGTGGGTAAGGTACAGTATATTAGGCAACAAGTGAACATTTCGTCCCTGATGTTAATGCGTCTTATGTTGGAAACTTAGCAAACGTAGGGATTTGCATGACTTTGACAAGGATGGTTAGATGACTGCACCAGAGCAACTCCAAAACTGCAGCCGTTGTTGAATGTTCCTGGTCTGAAGTGGTCAGGACCTACCAAAAGTGATCCAAGAAAGGAAAACGGGTAAACTGGGGAAAGGGTCATGGGTGGACAAGTCTCAGTGACGGAAAGTGAAGGCTGGCACGTAATTCAATAGAAGAGCCACTGTAGGTCAAATTGCTGGAAATGTTAATAGTGGTTCTGATAGAAAGGTGTCAGAATACTCATGCTGAGTAGCTACAGACCAGTCAGAATGCCCATACTGGCCCGTATCCACCACCAAAAACACCTACAATGGGTGTGTTCATCATCAGAACTGGACCAATGGACCTGCACTATGGGAAGACGTCAAGCTGGTGCAGAATAATCATTATACCTGGTGCAATGATCTGCTGGGAAACCTTAAGTCCTGGTGTTCATGTGGATGCTGCTTTGAAACATTGACCAGGTGAACTCCTTAATGGAAACCCTGGCACACTGGGGGAAAAAATGTTTGTTGTATGACCAATGTATAGTGGTGGAGAAAACCCAATAAGGTCAGGGGCTAAAGGTGAAGAGTGGTTTTAAGAATCATAATTCTTTACATAATGGTTGTGTTCATATAGCTACATAAGCCCTTCAGGTACAGAGACATAAACCTGCATAAATATTTGAAAAGACTGCTTTTCTAGTGACATTACATATGAATTGAGGTTTAAAATTGGGGGCTGGGGGGGGGGGATATAGTGCAGAGAGGCTCTGTAGCGTCCAGACCTTACTGTAACTTTGGAAAGTTTTTACAATATAAAATCAGAGTTGTATTTACTTGCTGTGATGCATAAACAATTTGATTTCCAATGTCTTCTTGTAAATGTAAAAAGCTTTATGAATGTGTATAACGAAGCAATAACACCACAATCGGTTATGGACTACACTGTATTCTGCCTAATCACAATCTTTTTTTAGACTCTAAACTAATCCTAAAATTCAATTAGATGGCTCATGCTTCATTCAATTTTAAATGATTTATCTGATATATTACAATCAAAACATCTGTTTACAAGCATCACCACATGCACAATATATTAATTGATGTATAAATAACCAGTTTTTTCCAGGACAGTTTCCAGGAACCGCTGAACTTTGGGATCTACTGTACATCACAAATTTGCTAAACAATTGAGATCAGCCTTGCTAGCATTTGCTTAGTGAGTAATATCAAGTCTTAGATCAAAGCTAATGGGACACTTTTATAGAGTAAGGCGATGAAAAAAAAGAAGAAGCAAAAAAAAAAAAACCTTTCATGTGTTGAGCTAAGGAGGCGTTGTTATTGCCTGAACTTTATAGTCCTGAACTCAAGCAGGAGGCTGTTGGTTTTTATAGTGTGCACTAAAACCCGGCCCATATATCAGGCTCAGCTGCTGGTGCAACGAGTCCCCGGAGTGCTCAGGAGCCGCTCGCTAATGAGATAATTCACAGCTAATGGCCTCTCCTTTATTTGAAGGTGACGATTTGACTGACATCCTGAGAATAGCCACTCCACTCCATTCGTCTCTTTCTCTTTCCTCTGTGTGTCGTGCTGGAGGCAACGGCTGCCCTTGCCACGTGTTGGAACTCTGGTTAAGTTAATCAGCACAGATCATTTGCTCACTGGGTTTAAGACAAGGCCTCGGGGTTCAGGCGTGACTTTGGTGGGATGGAAATCTAAAAGAGGGGGCTCAAATGAAAAGCGTTCATTAGAAAAAAGGTTTCACACACACACACACACACACACACACACACACTGACATGATAGAAACGAAAAAGGTTTTGCAACTAATTTGTATAAAACCCTGAAGATTAATATGGCTAGTTAGAATTTTGTATGATATTTTAATCTGAACTTTAAATGAGCCAAAGTTGACGAGCCCAAACTCTTTCATCTCTTTAATCTCTAAGAAAGATAACAAATCCGCAGACGTAAATAGATTCTGGATATTTTTTGCTCTTTTTGCATTCTCAATTCTGATCGATCACAAATTGACAACGTTAGCTTTGACGGATGTTCCGTTTGTAAGACAAACCACATGTTTATGTTAGTGCTCTTGTTCTAATACTTAACACTGCTCGGCCAAAAACAAAGACAAATTTTCAAGCAAAGAAACAATTACAAAGCCTGCTGAAACGTAGAATTACATTATTTAAACTTGTCGTAAGGATGTTGCTGAACCGTCGACTTTGTGAAAGAAATGTGGTTGAAGAAAATCTATGATCAGAGATCACAACTGTGGAGGAGTAAAAAGATCAGCAGGAGGAATTAGTTTTTCTTAGATTGCATGCTGCTCTGCTGTTATTTAAGAAAAAGTCTGAAAAGTCAGAAAGTCTAGTTTTCCCAACATATAAAGGTCTTTAAATGTTTTTTGCAATTTCATGGTAACAATTTAAAAGAATCCAGTTTAACAACATTAACTCTAACTATAAAGCGTTTTTAAAATGTATGACATTTCAAACATTATTAAACATTATATTCAGACATTATTAAATAAAAAAAATAATAATAAAAAAAATATATATATATATATATAACACCGCGGGAAGTTGCTCCATGCACTCCGCATTAGGCTGCACTGGTGATAGTTTTCCTGTAACAGCACACCATGTCACATTTCATTCCTTCCATAATCAATCTCATTAATCCATTCTTCCTGCCTACAGTTAACCATATGCACGTTGTTTGCCGGGCATGCTGGTGTTAGACCGAAAAATAGCTTACATCGAGAGTTTTTTTTTTTTTTTTGCATAAAGGCTTTAGATTCATAGTGACAGATTGACATGTGAATTTGGGTAGTAAGGGATGATGGAAAAATAATCAAAGATTACCATAAGTAACAGGTCAAAGATCTGGTATACGAAATGATATTCCAGCTGCAGTCAAACCTTTAAAACTGTCAGGTCTCACATGTCCGCCCAAGCGTGACAGGACAGGAGGCTCCCAAGTCCCAAGCTGGATGCCCATTACCTCACCAAGAAAGGAAATCCAAATGAACTCCAACGTACTGCCACTAACATTGAACCGCCTTGACTTAATTTCAGTTACGGGATATAATTCCACTGTCGTTGTCTCCACTTTTTCTCCATTTATTATATTTGCTTTCCATTGTTTCGACATTGCTCGGGCCAAGTATTTAGCTCTATGTTTGATTTTCCTCTCATGAAGTATTTAGTTTACTTGGTAAAGATATATTCAAGGATTCAAGGATTCAAGGATTCTTTATTGTCATGCCAGCGCACTTCCATGTTCTGGTACGAAATTAGGACCCGGGTCCCGTTTAAGCCACAAAGATAGCATAGTAATATCTATATGAGGATATAATTATCCTAAACATTCCTCATGTTGAGTGTGTCTGTGATTACCGTCTTATCCTGTCCAACTTTTTTTTCTTTCTTTTTTTGCTACACTCTTAGGAAAAGGGTTTCTTAAGCCTTCTTTGGATTGTTAACAGTCCTGTTGCACTAAACCGGACCCTAACTGGAACCTGATCTGAGAGTGAAACCCTCTGTACAGTACATACTGTAGAAGGATAAAGAAAAAAGAAGACTAGAAGAGAATTACTAAAATCTTAAAGTAAATGCATTCTGAAAATGTTTGACAATTTGGTAGATTCTATTTAGTAAGTTTGGATTTAGCATATCTAAGCTATATATTTTAAGAGACATACACTTCATTAGCTACACCTGTTCAGAGGTGGAAAGTAATGAATTACATTTTCTCGCGTTACTGTAATTGAGTAGATTTTTTGTGCACTTCTACTTTTAAAAGTAGTTTTTAAAATCTGTAATTTTACTTTTACTTAAGTACGTTTTGTTTAAAGTATTGTACTTCACTACATTTTAAATCATATTCGCTACTGAGTAAAAAATAAATGAATGAAAATG
>JAQQZT010000012.1:32948637-32960456 GCA_030068275.1 Clarias platycephalus | reverse complement strand
ATCTCCAATAATATATAATTTCTAATTGACACTCAGGGAAGCGACAGTCCTCGAAGCGAGGCTTGATTTAGACACGCCCCCTTTTTTTTCCTCAAAACAAGCTTCGGAGCTTCTGTGTCACAGTAACATCACTAGCTGATCAGCCTCAGATGTAAACGATTCTGTCCCGAGAGCAGAATATTCAGATTGGCGCGGAAATAATAATAATAAAAAAAAAAACGATTTTATATAATCGTTGTCCTGTGGACAGATTCTCCCACCTGAGTTGTGGATCTTTGCAGCTCCTTCAAAGTTACCATGAGTCTCTTCGCTGCTTCTGTGAATGTCGGTTTAGGTGGACGTCCATGGCTTGGTCATGGTTTGCAGTTGTTCTGTACTCTTTATTTTCAGATAATGGATTGAACAATGCTTTGTGAGATGTTCAAAGCTTGCGATTACTTTTATTTATTTAATTTTTGTACAGAACAGCTGTATTTATGCTGAGATTAAATTACACACAGGTGGACAGGTGTATTTATTAATTGGGTCACTTCTGAAGGCAGTTGGTTCCACTGGGATATTTAGTTGTAATGTGACAATGTGGAAAAGTTCAAGGGATGTGAATACTTTTGCATGGCACTTGAATATACAGTTTCCAAATCTTGACTTTAAATTTTTAATTATTAATTGGGTCACTTCACTAGGCATTAGATACTAGGGTACTTGTAGCAATACATGTATCAGGAAAATCTAGTTCTTTCCGTGTTGAAAATCATAGCTGTCTTTACTTCTCATGACGTCAGTTGAAACTAGGGCCGAAACGATTCCTCGAATAACTCGATTACAAAAAATTCTGCCTCGAAGATTAAGCTTTTAATTAATTTTAAAAGCTTGCGTTATGTTTTCGCGCAATTATTTGTTTGGTGTGACACAGTGCACTTCCGGGGTGTAAGCCACCAGTAAACACAGATAAAGAAGTAGCGCGTATGTCACCCACAAAGAGGAAGGAGACGTAAACAGTCAGCTGTGTATTGATTCGAGGGAGCGCTCTGTTGCGGACTGTAAAATGGAAAGGAGCGATAAAAATATCAGCGAGCCAAGAGAAGAAGAAAACAGAAAGAGAAAACGACAGAAATTGTCAGTAAAGCCTTAAATGTTATGCCTGAGCTGTAAATTTAGAAACTTTTAGTTCTGAAAGTTAAGTTGCACAACTTGATACTTGAAGTCATTTGAAATACCTTTTTTTTTATTTTTTTATTTTTTTTTTAAGTTTTTGCATCTGAGAAAAGGCTTTAAAATAAGAATGTATGACACTGTAATGCACTTAATTAATCTCCGTCAACTTTAATCTATTCCTTGTATTGTGAATAATGACACTGTTGATTTTTGATACAATGCTGTATGCATTTAAAAAATAAAAGTAGATTTTTCTAAAAAGAAAAGCAATTAATCTTTTTTTTCTCTTATATATGTTACATTGCTGTTTAATAAAGCAAAAGTTCATTTTATCCGATTAATCTGTAAATCTTTTGGTAGAATACTCGATTACTAAAATATTTGATTGCTACAGCCCTAGTTGAAACGGATGCTCAAGGTAGTAAAAATAGTCACAAATCGCAGTATTTCTGACATATAGAGTCTACACAAGGTATATTGACATCCGCAGAGTATATTTTCTGACCCTTTTAAAAAAGAAATCTGTCAGGGAGAACGACGCCACCTGCGATCGTGTAACTAATAGTTCCCTCTCGCGATACAGCCCCTGTATCTGTTTATTCTGTCACCGCGAGAGAGCGGTGTACTGGGAGGCCGAATGAGAATAAGACGGGCGTACAGACGGTCACACACGTGTTCGTACTCTGCACAGAGGAACACAGTCTCACATGGGGAAGAGGGAAAATAAAAACTTAAAACGTAAGCAGCACAGATCCACTGACGAACAGTGTCGGGGTTTAAACACCAAAAAAAAGTGTTTAATTCTTCATTTTTATTTATTTATTTTTTTTACTACTTGGTCTTACTCTTCACGTACAGATAGAATGGAGTCGAGGGTCTACTAGGTCGGATCTCTGAAATGTGAAATGAGCTGCAGGCCATAAACACATCTGTGCACGTCTGTATTTTATTTAGTGCTTGATTTAGTTATTTATTGAGTTTTTTTTTTTTTTTTTTTTAATTTTTTTTTTTCTATGTCCTCAGGAACTCGTCCTCCTCTCATCAAGAATCTGCCCAAGCCCATAGAGAGTCTGATGACTCGATGCTGGTCCAAAGATCCCTCACAGCGGCCTTCCATGGAGGAGATCGTCAAGATCATGACTCACCTGATGAAGGTAGCGTCCGTTAATCACACCACCCCTTCTGACCGTGGCTCTCTTACACACTGTCTAATCTCTCTCTCTCCCTCTCTCTCTGCAGTATTTCCCAGGGTCAGACGAGCCTCTGCAGTACCCCTATCAATATTCAGACGAAGGCCAGAGTAACTCCGCCACCAGCACAGGTAGAAAACACATAGAATAGGCTGTAATATAGGAGACTCGGGCATGTTACGTTGAAGTCTACTTGGGTTGTGAGATCCTTATACACTGGAACCTTGGATTGTGAGTAACTTAGTTTTGCAAGACGAGCAAAAATAATTAACAAATTTTATTTTTGATAAACGTGCGAGGTCTTGAGTAAAACTTGAGGCTCTTCTCTCGCTCTTGCTCTCTCTCACTAGGGATTGTGGGTAATCGTCTCCCATACTCGGTCTCAGTTAGGTCTGTAACTATCGAATATTTTAGTAATCGAGTATTCTACCAAAAATTTAAGCGATTAATCGCAGAATCGGATAAAATGTACTTTTGCTTAATTAAACAGCAATGAGAAACAAAGATTAATTGCTTTTCTTTTTAGAAAAATCTACTTTTATTTTTTTAAATGCATACAGCATTTTATCAAAAATAAACATTGTCATTATTCACAATACACGGAATAGATTAAAGTTGACTGAGATGAAATAAGTGCATTACAGTGCTATACATTCTTATTTCTCAGATGCAAAAACTAAAAAAAAAAAAGTTATTTCAAATGACTAAGTATAAAAAAAAATAAAATAAGACAAACATTGAAATAAATAATTATACAAAAACACTAAGTTGTGCAACTTAACTTTCAGAACTAAAAGTTCTTCATCTCTTGGCTCACTGATAATTTTATCGCTCCTTTCTATTTTACAGCCCGCAACAGAGCGCTCCCTCGAATCAATACACACTTGACTGTTTGCGTCTCCTTCCGCTTTGTGGGTGACGTAAGCGCTGCTTCTTCATCGGTGTTTACTGGCGTCTTGCATCCGGAAGCGCGCTGTGGCATGCTATGTCACTTGTGCAACTTTATAACATAATGCAAGCTTTTAAAATTAATTAAAAGAACCATCGAGGCAGAAGATTTTGCCTCGATCATTTTTTGTAATCGAGTTACTCGAGGAATCGTTCCTCGGTGCATGTGCGTCACTCGTGTAGTCAACAACATAAAGCATTACTTTAAATTTTATGTCCAAGTGTAGACTGTTCTTTAGTAACTGTACTGCAACAACGGCCCTCGTGAAGTTAAACAGTTTGTAGCAGTGCGGGAGATGAATCTGTTTAACGTCGAGGCAAAAACAAGTGTGATTGGTGAGATTCCTCGTTAAAAAGAAAAAGATTCCAGTTTAGCCGACAGAGAGCAGTAATTCCGATATCGTGTGGGACGACTTTCACTACCCCTCCTCCTCTATCTCTCTTGTCTCACATTATTTTTAAAGGTAAAGTGCAGGTTAGTTTGCTTTATTTTTTTACTTTATATTTTGTATTAATTCTGTTTATACTAATATTTTTGGGTTGTGGAATGATCTGAGCCTCCACTATTCCTTATGGTGACATTCGCTTTGACGTACAAGCGCCCGCTCCCGGAACGACTTATACTCGCAATCCAAGGTTCAGCTGTAGAGATGCACATGACACGAAAATTAAATTACTCTGCTGTTGTTGTTATTATTATTGTTGTTATTATGATGGGACTGACAGATGTTCTTAAATATAATTTATAACATTATGTACTGTATATATTTATAAAAAGAAAACATGACCGTTCTCGGTTCAGGTTCGTTCGCGAGCATGAGCAACAAGAACGACGGCAGCATGGATCACGGCACGCCGGCCGGCACCAACGACACCATCAAGACCATCGAGAAGTTCGCTCCGTTTAAACCAAAGGCAGGAGTTTATGGGATAGTAAACAGCTCTGTGTGTTTGTGTACTGGCAAACATCTGTCGATGTGTAAAACGTCACGTGACCTGTGTGTGTGTACTCGCGTGTAGGCTGATCCACTGAGACCCGGGCATTCCCTGTCGAGAGGGGGCAGCGTCGAGAGTCTGTCCGTGCCGGGCCGGACACACTGTCTGCCCTCGACCGACAGCAAGCGGATGAGCGCCGACCTCTCCGAGCTCAGACAGGACGACAAGATGCAGTTCTCTCTAGGTAAATCACACTCGCACGTGGATCTACACACGCTCTCAATCAACCCAAAACAATCAATCTTAGGAGATAAATCAAATAATAAATCATCATTACACTTCTGACTATTAACTCATGATTTCATTTATGAATTTCATCCCGTAAGACAATCACTGAATTTTAAACACCCATCACTTTTTCTTTTTTTTTTTTTTCCCCCCTAACCTTTTGATATTTTGCTGTAATGACGACTAGTCTTAAAGACCGGACTTTATCTCTGGCTACTGTTTCCTGCTTCTGTTTCCTGAAAGCAGCTGTTGAAGTCCATCAATCTGTGTGATTTTGAGGATTTGAGTTGAGTTTCAAACTTTCGAACACAGCTGTCGAAGAAATAAGCAGTTTTGGTGGAAGGGTTTGTTACAATCAAACGATTTAACAGGAACCCAAAGCACTATTCGAACTAACTTTAAAGGTACAATACGAGTTATTTTTATTTTAGCTTCCTTATTTGGAAGAGAGGTAGAATGAACATGATGTAAGCTGTATAATTTAACAGATTAAAGCCGAGAATCACCAGGAACCAGCCGATAAGATATTATTCATGATACCCAAGTGGCGATTCGATTTTTGTTGCGATACTGCTAGCAACACGATTTTATAAATGTCCCAATTTAATACAGATAGTCCCAGACTTAGGAATTTCCGCAGATACAAACAGGCCGCGGTTCTGCTTCTGGTTCAATCATGGGAGTAGCTCAAAAAATAGACACTGCAGTGCAACAGATACCAATATTTACAATTATATACAATATGTTTAGTGTGTAAGTGAATGTCTAAAATGTCTAAAGTACAGGGTAATTCAAAAAGAATGAACCGATTTCACTGTGCAATATTTTATTAAGGAAAAGTAATACAGAACTCCAGTCAAGTCGCAACTATTCTACTCACGATTAACTTTTATTTCTTGTCTGAGGTGCTTGAGAACTGAAGCAACCTGTAATTCAAAAAGAATGAACCGATTTAATGACTAATTGCTTCAGTTCTCAAGCATCGTTACGGAATGAGTCAGTGTCACTTGTAAGACAGGAAATAAAACTTGATCGTGAGTAGAATACTTGTGACTTGGCTGAAGTTTTGTATTACTTTTCCTTAATAAAATATCGCGTAGTGAAATATCTAGTGAGTCATTCTTTTTTAATTATCCTGTATATTGTATATGTGCATGTGGTTGGGGTGGGGTTAGCGGGAGAAATGAGTCGTCCTCACCAGTTTCGATGAATCAGTCCGGGAGCACGATGATGAAAAAGCCTGTCCTGATTGTTGAGGATTTTTCACAATTAAAATTATTCCAATACAGTGGAAAACAGCTCTGAGACAAAATGGCCACATGATGGCAGTGTGGGGAAAGGTGACCGGTTTGGTCAAGTGGATTGGTTTGCTTTACATTGTACGTTCATGTCAAAGGCGTATACGCCTGACTTTGTCGGACTTGAGAACAAATCGGACTTACGAACGTGCTCTCGTAACGGAACTCGTTTGTAAGTTGGGGACTATCAAATTTTTTTAAATCTATTAAGTCTCTAATGATGAACACTACACTCCATAGTTTCTGGAGGGCGGAGCTTTGTGAATGTAGGTTAGAACTCAAATCATATTGTTGAACCCAAACTGTTTATCTTCCTTAAGGTGTAACGATAAACGTTTTTCCTTTTGGTGTTTTACCAGTGGTGTAGAGAGACCACTTCACAGCACCTCAGTGTCTTTGGGTTCCTAAGGCTTTCCTCAAGGTTTTCCACTTTTCCTTGTATCAAACCGTTCCTGTAGAGTGTTCACTGTAATGCTGATCAGGATTTCAGAATTGAAGGATTTCGACAGCTGTCCCTGTAAAAAATCCCAAATAGTGGATAGGTTGAAAACTTTGTTTTGTTTTTATTTAAGAATGTAAAACCACAATAATGACCAAATTCACCTGAATTCTTTCCTCATCCTGACCTGCTAGCGGAGGCCTCACACATCTCTCTCGGCGCGTCTCGCGCGCTCCCGTTTCTCCTCTCCAGCACGGCTCCCGCTCCGGCTCTCTCCTCCAGCCCTGCGTTTTTCATCCTGCATGTCTGCACGTGTGTGTGTGTGTATGTGTGTCCCTCCACCCCCGTGTCTCCGTGGATGCCCTCGTGCCTTGCATACCTTTCTGTCTCTCCCGTCCATCAGCTTTGCTAATGTAGGTGTGTCTTGTTTGTGAGGACAGTCTGCATGTCGGTGTACGCAGCTCTGTATGTGTTTTTGCAGCTCGGCCGCAGTATAAACGAGGCCACCGCAAAACGGCGTCGCACGGCACCATTCTGGACATTCCAGAGATCGTCGTCACAGGTATCGGAGCCCCTGCCGTGTCGTGCCCTGTCTCATTCCGTTTCCCCCCCCCCCAGGGGCTCGTCACTGAGGCAGTGTGGACGTGATGAGAACCTCCAGGACGGAAAAATCTACACAGAACAAAAAAAAAAAGATGAATATTAATTTAAAAAACAAAAAAAAACTTCATCAATGTTATTCTAATCAGCCTGTTGTTGGATTATGTCCTGGAGTCGCGCCCACTGGTTCTCTCTCTCTCTCTCTCTTTGATGTCTCTCTCTCTCTCCTTTTTGATGTCTCTTTTTTTTTCTTCTCTCCTTATATGGCTGTTGTGGATGTGATGGCTGATCCTTACATTTATTTTTCCCTCCCATTACAGACGTACAGGCTTTTCTTTTAAAAGGTGATTAAGTTCCCTCTTTTTTTCCCTCCCTTTTGTATTTTTAATGTCCTGACTCTTGTTGGTTGATTTTTATTGTAATAATAGAGCTTTAAGGGTGTGTGTAAAGATTAAAGCAGCGCCTCGGGCCTCTCGCCTGAGCAGATTCGACGTTTGTGAGCTTTCCTCTCGTGTAACTGAGGAGTGATTCGACTTTATATAAACGAGGCATGTTCAATGCTGGATCAATGTTTGAACGGTGCCACCTACAGGACTGGAGCACATTGTTTAAACACAGGTTCTGAGAGAGAATCCTCACAAATGTCGCCTCTGCATGATGATCAGTAGTCGGATAAACAGTCTCTTGTTTGTTGCTTTAGGGGTTTTAGTCTTTCTTTCTTTCTTCTTAATTAATATCCAGAAGTCTCGAGTGTCTTCCAGGCAAGACGACATTCTGACACGCTCTGGAGTTTTAAACTAGATGCAAAGATGACTTTTTTTCTTTTTTTTTAAGTATGTTTCCTTCAAACAGCTCATGATGATCGATCCAAAGCTCAGAAAATAAGGAACGCCTGGCAGAGCGCGAACCTTCAGCAGTGCAGGAGAGAGAGAGAGAGAGAGAGAGCACTTCATCACATTGATTAACACACAAGTGCTCACTTCATTCAT
This sequence comes from Clarias platycephalus, assembly GCA_030068275.1. Classification (NCBI taxonomy): domain Eukaryota; kingdom Metazoa; phylum Chordata; class Actinopteri; order Siluriformes; family Clariidae; genus Clarias; species Clarias platycephalus. The sequence continues at coordinate 32,952,613 of JAQQZT010000012.1, read as the reverse complement.
TCCACTCAGACTAGAGGCTCGTCGCTACTGTCTGCATTCACGATAATAAAAAGGATGTCGAGGAAGAAAGAAGGAAACGGTCCAGTCTTACTGGGGCGTATCGAAAATAAAACGTCACACTTTCACTCACTCACAGACCAGAGTGTCTTCAGAGCGTTTTTTTTTTTTTTTGCCTTTTTCTTGTTTAATTTCTTGCTTTACTTTCTTTCCTTCCGTTGTCCAGCTCGATCCCTTATTTATTCTTTTTTTTTTTTTTTTTTCTTACTTGCTTTCCTTTCTTTCTTTTCACTTAATTTTTCGCTTAATTTGGTTTCCTAGCTGATCTATGTTTTTTTTGTTTGTTTGTTTTGTCTTGCTTTAGTTTATTTATTTTTTATTATTATAATTTTTGCTCTTTTATTTCTTTCTTGCTGCCTTAATTTCTTTAAAAAATAATTTCATGCAATCTGTCTTTCTTACATGATTCGTCCTTCATTTCTTTAGATTTTATTTATTCTCTCTTTTCTGCCTGCTTGGTTTTCTCACCTTTTACTGTTTTTCTTGCATTTTTTTTTCTTTTTTTTCCCTGGTTCGTTTGATCCTTAGCTAGCTGGTTTATTTTTTTTTTTTTCCTTCAGTTATGCTTGATTGTTTTGTTTTTGCTTTATTTCCTTCCTTCTGTCGTTCATATTTTTTTTTTATTATTCTTTCTTTGCTTTCTTCTTCACTTGTTATTCCTCTTTTCTTTCTGGGTTGCAGTGCTTCTTGCTTTCCTTTGCTTGCAGTTTCCTCTTTCTTGTTTTCTTTCTTCCTTGCCTGCTCGCTCCGTTCCTTCCTTCGTCCTGACTTGATTCTTTCTTTTTCTTTTTTTCTTTCTTAATTTGTAATGATTTTACTTTACTTACTTATCTTTTTTCCCCCATTATTTACTTATTTGCTTACTTACTTTCCTTTCACGTTCATAAACATGTTCCAGCTCTCGTTTTGTAAATAATGAGTTATTAGTTCACAGGAAGCGAGTCTCATTCACACGCCATCGGGCTGATTCACCATTAATAAGAGTTTAGGAATCGCTGTTACGTTTCATATCACTCTCACTGTCTGACTCATTCAGAGGAGACTAAAGGATGCTGACTCAGTGCTGCTGAAGAGAAAGGCCTGGTATATGTGTGTGTGTAGTTCCTTCTTGTTTAGATTATTGGTGCTCGTACAGTTCGGTAATTCAGCTCTCCTGTATTTTATTCGTGTGAATAAAAAAAAAAAAGTTAAGTCACGTTTGTGTCACGTACTGTATGAGCCTGAGCTGTTGATACGCCAGCGTGCTGGTGCTTGGGGGTAATTCTGTGCAGCTGTCCCTGTGTCACACACACGTGCGCACACACACACACACACACACACACACACACACCCCTCAGTCCTGTAGAGCCTCCAGACTCACTCCTCATTCTCCACTCTTGCTTTCTTGCTTCTCTCTCTGACTGTAGCCTCCTGCGAACTTAGACGGAGGTCAATACAGGACATCCCCGCCGTCTTTCCTGGAGACACAGGACCGGTAAGAGTCTCTCGCCTCCTCTGGTGCATCAGCGTGGAAACCATAATCTGATCATGTGTTTATATACAGAGTTTGGGATTCGCTCGAGCATCTGCTTCATTTTGTTGTTAAAGTAAAGTTGTTTTATTCGTTTTTGTTTGTTTTTTCTTCGCCAGATCATTTTAAAAATACTTTTTATTCCCGATATGCAGGAAAGCAGGAACAGCAGCAGGTCGTCGAGTCCCAGCGTCAGGATGATCACGTCTGACAAAAACAGATGCTACGTCTATTCACCCGACGATCCTACAGGTAACAGACAGGGAATCTGCGCGTGCCCCCCCCCCCCCCTCTGTGTGGTGTGTGTGTGTGTGTGTGTGTGAGAGAATCAGTGTTGTACAGCAGGCCTGCAGACATCACGTAAGCCCCATCATCAATTTAATTAGCGATGGTGAGTCAGGGTTATTTGCAGACCGTGTGTGTGTGTGTGTGTGTGTGTGTGTGTGTGTGTGTGTGTGTGTGTGTGTGTGTGTTTGGTCACTCAAAGCAGCTGACACGGCAAAAGAGATGGGGAGGAAAAAATGTATTCCCAATGCGCCTGTGTGTTCAACACAATTTCTTTTTTTTTTTTATGTTGTCCTGGTTTAACTTGAACACACACCGATATATATATATCGGCTAAAATGTAATATTTCACTTTTTGTGCGACTTTAACAAGAAACCTCTCTAATGTCAATTGCTTCTGCCTCATCGCCTGCGTGCACAAACGTAAACACAATCTGTCGGGATTCATTTTAACTTTTTTTAAATGTAAAGTGAAGGTTCATTTGTTTTATTTTTACTTTATATTTTCTATTAATTATTTTTATGTATTTATTTCTTTGGGCTGTAGAACGATTAATTTGAGTTTCCATTATTTCTTATAAGAAAATAAAATTTGGTTTACGAGTGTTTTGGAATACGAGCCCGCTTCCGGAACGAATTATGCTCGTAATCCGAGGTTCCACTGTATATAGGTGTGTGAGTGTTATATATGTGTGTATAAAGTTATGTGTGTGTTATATAAAGGTACCACAGTGAAGGATCGTTCAGCTCGCCGGTGCTCTTGCGGATCCAGCTGCCATCTTTGCGCAGAGTTGTTCGGACCTTCGTGGTGCGGAAAACAGTTTGTCGGTCCACTTCTACAACACAACATTAACTACTTTAATAAACGACAACATACACTTCACTACATAATTATATACATTAGTATTCCACTCTCTTTCCATCAGGCTCTTCACATCTTCTCTCATTTAAAGAGTGATGTCTTGTTTTATGAATACATGTATATCTACAAAATATCTAAAGTACTGTACAGCATTAACATCATACACACACACACACACACATGTGCAGAAGTTTGCATGCTCGTGAAATGAAACAGACTTTGTGCAGCAGGCATTTAGTATGTTTATTTCAAATCAATCATATGTATTAATATATTAATATATATATTCTAACACAATATTTTAATAAATTTCTCATATTGGTTTCTGTCATTATTAGTAGTAGTAGTATCAGACTTGGACAGTGGATAAATTAAATATAAAGTCTCATTTATTACTCTGACTTTTTATTAAAATAAATGATTAATGATAATCCCAGAGACCATGAGCAGGGCAAATGTGTGCGTGTGTGTGTGTGTGTGTGTGTGTGTGAGAGAGAGAGAGAGAAAGAGACATACCACTTGCCATCCTGCTTCTTTTTCAGGTGAATCTGTGTGTGAGAGCAGAAACACAATAAATGCAGATTAAAAAATACAAATGTTGAGAAACAGAAAGTGAGAGGAGGAAGAAGTGATAAGATACAAAAATGAGGATGAATAAATGTGAAAATAACATTTCTGAGAACCAGGAGAACCGCATTCCTACTGTGTGTGTGTTTATAACACAATGCGCCGCGAGTCATGTAATCACATCTGTACAGTTGCCATATAAACTAATAAAAATATCAGGATGAATAAAGCTGAGTTTAAACAACTTTGTGTGTGTCATGGACTGGCTTTATTTGCTCTATTAAGCAACATTATTGATGGACAGTAAGTCAGTCCTGGGCCGCCCCAAACCTCTCCCACACACAGCACACATCTCACCTCACATCGACCGTCGGAACGTTCACTGAAAAAACTTTCTGAACATCAGGATAAAGCCTGACGCATGACACACTGCTTTCTCATAAAAGTCAATAAACCTCTATTTCAAGCTAAATCTCAGCACAACACCCACCACACGTGTGTGTGTGTGTGTGTGTGTGTGTGTGTGTGTGTGTGTGTGTGATTAGAGAGAGAGATTATAGTAGATGGTTCTTACCTTCCCGCTGTGTGATGAGTGTGTTTACACAGCGGTTTGCTCAATACATTCCTTATATATAGGTGTGCGCGCGCACACACACACACACACACACACACACCCACACCCACACACACAAACC
>JAQQZT010000012.1:32918590-32930916 GCA_030068275.1 Clarias platycephalus | reverse complement strand
AGTAGTCAATATCCCAAAATATAAATAATTCAGTAGTCTAAGGAGTCTATATCCCAAAATATAAATAATTCAGTAGTTTATATCCCAAAATATAAACAATTCAGTAGTCCAAGTTGTTTCTAAAATATAAACAAAACAGTAGTCTATATCCCAAAATATAAACAATATAGTAGTCTAAGTAGTCTATATCTATAAACATAAACAATCCAGTAGTCTTCAGTCTATATCCCAAAATATAAATAATTCAGTAGTCTAAGTAGACTATATCCCAAAATATAAACAATTCAGTAGTCTATATCCCAAAATATAAACAGTTCAGTAGTCTATGTAGTCTATATCCCAAAACATGAATAATCCAGTAGTCTATATCCCAAAACATATAGTCTATATCCCAAATTATAAATAATAAATATGAATAGTCCAGTAGTCTATGTAGTCTGTATCTCAAAGCAAACAATCCAGTAGTCGAAATAGTCTATATCCCAATATATAAACAATCTAAAATATAATTGGGATAGTCTATATTCTAAATAATCCAGTAGTCAATAGTTTAAATAATCTATATCCCAAAATATAAACAGTTGTTTATGGAATCTAGTGACCAGAATATAAATCACTGTGTTGCTTAAGTACATTGCATGCCAAAATATAAACAAACCAGCAGCCGAAATATTATTATTACCAAAATGTAAACAATCCAGTAGTCTACATAGTCTATATCCCAAAATATAAATCATATACTGTAGCAGTCTAATTTAAACCCCTGCAACCTTCACCATGCAGTGACTAACAATAAATAAATGAACGCTGTAAATTCACGCTACATACACGTTTAATGTTGTTCTTCGTCCCATGAACTTCATATCGGACTGCTCATGGCCCTCGTGATAGTGAAAATCTTCTGCTCATGTAAGTTTTATCATACTGTCCTGCAAAAACTTGGGCTTGATGCACACATCTAGTTCACCCGGATGCTTTGTGAAAAATAGATAGTTATCTCTTTAGAGCACTTTAATTTCTTCATATTCGGTTACATCCCTAACCCACACACACACACCTGGGTGTGCAGAAAGGGAAGTTTGCTTGCATTGCAGGTAACTTGAGCAGGCTTGAGTTGGAGCTTGGTGTTGTGAATGGCGGTTAGCGTTGTTTCCCTTGAGGCTCTTGAGTAATTGACGTAATCTCTGTCTCTGGCTTTTAAAAAATCCGTCTGGCACAACTTTCCTCGTATCTTTCGGGCCTCTGTCAAGGCCTGCCTCACCTAACCAATGTTCTTCTGGCACGCCGCGGGTTTCGCTGCAACCGCAACGTCAATTAAGCTCACCCTGAAATGAGTCATCGGCGGCCCAAGCGTGACTCCATGACCGAGCGCACTTGCGTTCGTCTTCTTTTAAGGAGCTTGTTTTGATTTTACACCAAACCTGAACGGTATGAGTCAACTTCTTTCGGCTGCTGCAGGATTAGACAAGCAGTGACTGACTTCTGCAAGCATACTCTGCTCTCAGGTTTACAGTGCACCGATTGCCCTGAGATATGAGTGTCATTCATATTTCTGTAAAACACAAGCATTACTGCGAGTTTTTACGATTCACACACTTGTCTTGAACTATTTGAGTTTGACGTCCATTCGCAGGCATGTGGAGGCAAGGCGTCTCATGCGACTCTCTATGAGAACGTGTTGACAGAACATATCTTCTTGACGAGTTCAAAGGGCGCAAAGTGTGTTAAAGAAAAGCTGATTAGCCCTGAGCGGCATTTGAGAAAACACAACAGTTGACTTTTACCTACGAGAAATTACATGGTGGATAGAATAAATTTTTGCAGAATTATTTGTTCTGAGCTTTTCTATAAAGTTTTTTGATAGGGAGGAAAATATGTAACCCATGATCCAGCAGCTGGAGCATGTGAGAGGAATATTGGTCTGGTTCTCATTCAGAAAGTCATATTTTCGTATCATTGTGTTATGCTTTCTCACACTATTTCCTATTTCGACTCAGGTTAATTTCGACTCTGGACCATGTGCCTTTCTTGCGAATTCCTACAGAAAATACCAGACTTTCATACAAAACTTAGATGATGTCGGTATAGTAAAGGAAGTATGAAGGAAAGGAGAAGTAAGGAAAATGAAAAGAATGCATAAACAACAAGGTCATATTTCGCCCCACGTACAAGTCGACACGTGTCCACTAAAGGATTTAGTGCTGCTCTGGGTGGAATGCTGCGTGCGTTTCAGTGTATTAGTCTGGGAGACACCGGATTTAACTTAAAACCGGATACAATTACGTAAAATGTACAATCGCTAAATGTACTGTTGCTGGGCAACAAGGAATATGTTCACCGATCCAGAGTTAACTATATTTCTAGCCATATACAGTATGTGCGTTAGTGGTTAGCACTGTCGCCTTGCACCACCAGGGTCCAGGTTCGATTCCCTGCTTTGCCTCGACTCTGTGTGCATGAAGTTTGCATGTTCTCCCCGTGTTGGTGGGTTAACTTTGGGTACTCCCACAGTCCAAAGACGTGCAGATCAGGATAATTGGCCTTCCCAATTTACAAACCCGTAGTGAGCGTATATGTATGTGTGTTCTCTGTGATGGATTCGCACCCAGTCCAGGGTGTACCCCCTGCTACAATGGGCTCCAGGCCCTCTGCGACCCTGTATACAGGATAAAGCGGGATACATGATGAGTGAATGAAATGATAGGGCAAACAAAGCGAAAAAGCCAAAAATCTACTAATGTATGTAAACAAAGTCAGCGGATGACCTGAGTGTACTGAATGACCAGGTTATCACATCTGTGGAGTTTTTCTTCTCTGATGGAACAAGCAGTGGTTCCATGTACTGGACACCACATTGTGTGCTGCAGGTGACTGAATTAAATCTTGGTGTGTGTGATTGTTTTTTTTTGTTTTTGTTTTTTTTGGCCAGGCATTATATTTACCCACCGCAAAGCATTTTACTAACTTTTAAAGCGAGGACGACAATTCTGTGGGTAGAACTTGAACTTCACTTTAAAATCATACACGTATGGAATACCATGACGACTGATATACTTGAGAGAGAAAAACATCTTGACACATTACACAACTCGTGCACTCGACGATAGCGGTCAAATTTCAGCTCCTGAACGGCGCATTACTCAAACTCAAATTCACACAACGTGTATGAGATCGTCTGCGCTGATGCACGTACTGTACGTTTTTGAGGTAAGCACTTCAATCCGGGTGAAATCCCCTGGCTGGTCTCGTCTTTATCTCTGTCTTGCTCTCGTTATTACTCTCACCATCTCAAACACTTTCTCTGCTCTCGAAATGTCAGACGCGCAGCATGCCGCTTGCATTATCACTAATTACACTTCCTGCCCTAAAAACTTGCATTTGTCCACCGGTGGTGGGCGCAAGCGCAAGACCTACTTCGGGTTTTTCATTCTCTCCTCACGTGCATGAATGTGTTTGTTTCTTCATTCACCTAGTTTCACCTCAATGTCAATGAGTGCAGGATGGATTCATCTACTGTGTGTGTGTGTGTGTGTGTGTGTGTGTGTGTGTGTGTGTGTGTGTGTGGTGAAGATCCTCCTGATTGACTTTCTAATTCACTTATCTGCTTTATCCTTCACTAAAAAATTGCCTAATCCCGACCTCACCCTGTCATCCTTCAGGTTATAATCTGTATGCCTTTTTTTTTTTGGTGTTGTTCTGAGCTCCTCATGCTGCTCCAGGCGACATCTTTGCCATAATTTCCAGCCTTCGCACCACACACAGGTCTCACGACAGACCTCACCTTCACCAACACCTCTGTTTTTCAGTAAAGTTGTTACTTGCTTCTTCTTTTTGGTTCCTGATCTGAAGGCGAGACATGCTGGATGGTTTACTCTCACAGGGTCGCTCACAGGCAGGAACAGGAAGAAACACACACCATCTCGTATGCCACTGTATGATCACACACACATGTGTCACAGGGGAGGGGATGTTCACACAAACTAGACATTTTACTTCTTTTTTTGTGCCATAGGAGCCTGTGGGCTGCTTTCACAACTAAATAAGTCTGTATGTGTCCCAATCCCCCCCAAACACGCACACACACACACGCACACACGCACGCACACTAGCAGGAAGTTAATTTTATTAGTAATTTATTTTAACATTTATTTTTGTATTACATTTTTTAAACATGTGTTATTAAAGAGATATTACATTATTATTATTATTATTATTATTATTATTAATAAATTGGCCCCAATATTATATTATAAATATAAAAATATGTGCATTTTTAAATCACAAAGCATTACTGACAAGAATAATCTACCTCACACACACACGTTCGCTTATCATCATTATTATTTGTATTATTATTATTGTTGTTGTTGTTGTTGTTAAAATAGATTTGTTTACATAATAAAGCATAGAATATGATGAATTTCACAAATTCATACACACAATTCATTTATTATTATTATTATTATTATTATTATATGAGAATTTGAGTCACTCCTAATAGTATATGATATTATAAATATTACATTATTTGCATATTATTAAAACACAAAGCACAACCATGTACACACACATTTTCCATTATTATTATTATTATTATTATTATCATCAGCGCTCTGATTCAGGAAAGCGCAAAAAGTTTTGGCTCCCCATTTAGAACTCATTTAGAACATGTGTTTCCTAAAAAAGCAATTAAGAAAAAAAACATATAACAGTAAACAATATAGCAAGATAGGAATGGCTTCTTTTTCTTCTTCATGTTATTATTATTATTATTGTTTCTGTTGTTCATGTCACTTTCGTTGTTAAAATAAGTTTTAATGAGACAATAAATATGATGAATTTCACAAATTAATACACACAACAGCAATTAATTTATTATTTCCATTTTTATTATTATTATGAGAATTTAATTGACCAGTAATAGTATATTATATTAAAAATATTAAAATATTTATATAATATTAAAACACAAATCATTACTGACGAGAACAACCACACACACACATTTACTCATCATTATTCTTATTATTATTCTTACTACTGCTGCTACTATCAGCACTCTGATTCAGAAAAGTGCAAAAGTTTTGCCCCCCCCCCCCCCCATTCAGAACTCTTAATACGAAAATAGCAAGATAGAAATGTATCATTATTAATATTATTATTACTACTACTATTATTACTATTATTATTATAACAACAACAACAACAACAACGGTAATCGTAGTAGTAATAAAGATACTACATTCCTATCTTGCTATTTTGGGTACTATTAAGATAGATTATTTTTGTTTTTGTTTTTGTTTTTTTAGGAAACGCACAGAGATATCAGGAGTTCTGAATGACTGGGGGCCCGACTTTTTCTTTTCTTTTGCTCTTTCCTGAATCAGAGCGCTGACTAACACTGGTTTATCTGGTTTAATTAGGAGCCTCGGTGTTCATTACAGCTCTTAATTGCCCTGTTTTGTTTTTTTGTTTTTTTTTGCCCTGGCTCAGGGTGCAGTTGTTCCCCCCCCTGCAGCCCGCCACTTCCTCCTCCTCCCTCCTCCTTCCTTCTTGTCCGCGCGCGCTCCCGCTACTCCGATTCTCTAAGCTCGGCTACGCGCATTCCTCGGCGCAGGCGCTCGAGGAGCAGCTTGTGAATGAGCGTAGCGGTGACGTCACTCGGCGAATGTCAACAATGTAGCGATTGAGAGGAGGAGGGGGAGGAGGAGGAGAGGGGGAGTGCGTGAGGGAGGGAGGGAGGAAGAGGAGGAGGAGGAGGTGTTTCGCTTTCTGGTGTAACAAACAGAGGAGACGGAGCGGCACGCCGCATACGATCCCCCGCACACACACACACACACTCACACTCATACACACACACACACACATACACTCATATACACACACACACATACACGCATACGCGCACACGCGCGCGCGCGCTGAGGTCTGAAGAACAAAACAACGCTCTTATCAAAATCCAAACTTCCTTTTTGGTCTAAAAAGCAAATCCACGGGAGGAGAATCTCTCTCTCTCTCTCCCTCTCTCTCTCTGCACGGCTGATCCGCAGCAGCAGCAGCAGTAGTGGTAGCAGTAGCAGTGTGCTGGTGCTGTTTCTCCCCCTGCAGCCCGGGTGGGCTTTAGGCGCGCGCTGGGACGTCATCATGTGAAGAACAAACAAAAACAACAACAACAACAAAGACAAGAAACAGAAGAACCTTTGATCTCGGACAAAACAAACAAACAAGCAAACAGGGCTGGAGCGCGAGGAACCGAAAGTGTGAAGGTGAGTGTGTGTGCTTTTCTTCCCCTTGAACACTTACAAACTTGGGCTTTGTGTATGTGTGTGTGTGTGTGCATGTATATATATATATATATGTGTATGTGTCTCGGTCGCGTCCTAAATCGCATGCACGCTGCAACGTGTCAGAATCAGCTCACTAATTCACAGTGTCAATAATACGCGACAACGGGACGCGTCCCAAATCACACAGTATACTTGGGATGAGGTGTTTTGATACACACCGGGGGTTTGGGTTGTTGTGTTTTTTTTTTTTTTTCCATTGGAGAGGAAAGAGGAGGGTTAAGCATGGCTCTTGTTTTCTGGTGAGAAGAAAAAGTAGCTGTCAAATGAAGAAGGAGCTAAAGAGGACACAATACAGGGACCCAAGACCCCTCCTTCTCCCTCTCTCTCTCTCTCTCTCTCTCTCTCTTACTCTCTCACACACACACATGCACAGCATGAGCCAGATTCCCACCTCCTGTTTACTTCATTCTACATCATTCATCCTCTTTCCTTTCAGCGGCTCGAGATACAGAATAGAGGGTGTAATGTTTGACTTGTGAGTAAAAGTGGTCTGTTAACAGGGTGCACTCACTAGTAGGCGCACTAGTAGGTGGCGGACTCTTTAACATACAGGTGCCCAAAGTGCACCATAAAAAGATTTAATGTCCTTTAGGAACCGTTTACGTTTCCTTCAGTTGAAGAAGAACCCTATCGTTCAGGTAGCTTTCCTCAAACCCTTCTCCTCCTTTGTTTTCGTGCTTCTTTTGTTCAATGCATGGTTCTTTAACCACTTTCAAAGGTTCATATATACAATATAAGGTTCATATATTTATGCATTTACAGAAAATCTAAATAAAAAGATCATTAGTACTTTTCCCTTGTCAGTGATGCGCTACACCTTTCCAAGTGGAGATAGTGTAACAGACTAAAGATACTCAACATGAAAAATGATCCACGCTTAAAGTGACAATAGTACAGTTTAGTCGTAGTCCTGTTTCTGGTACTCATATTATAGATTTTTTAAAATTGCTTTTAGGAACCAGTTATATTTAGGAACATTTGCACCAAGGACACTTGTCCACCAGGAACCTTTTGTTGAACCCATTTCACAATTCACGAGAAACCAATGCATTATTTTTTGTTGTTGTTCTAGCAGAAACAAAAAAACATTTCACTATCCACATGTGAGGACAATGGAAGTGTTGGTTCCTTCTTCATTTTTGTGTGTGTGTTGTGCTGTTAAAGATTCTTTGGAGTACTCACTCACTCACTCACTCATTGTCTATAGCGCTTTATCCTGTATACAGGGTCACAGGGGCCTGGAGCCTATCCAGGGAGACTTAGGTCACGAGGTGGGGTACACCCTGGATGGGGTGCTAATCCCTCGCAGGGCACGCACACTCACACTCATTCACACACACTATGGGGAAATTTTGGAAATGCTAATTAGACTAATGTGCATGTCTTTGGACTGTGGGAGGAAACCGGAGCACCCAGGGGAAACACATCAAGCACATGTAAACTGCATGCACACAGATCCTGAGTGGGGAATCGAACCCGGACCCTGGAGGTGCAAGGCCACAGTGTGATTATCCACCACGGCCACTGTGCCTCCTCTGGAGAACCTTTGGCCAAAGAAATTTAAATCTTATTAAAGAACTTGTAGACTGTTGTAGGCCCCTCCAGGGTCCGGTTTGGATTCCCGCATTAGGGTCTGGGTTCATGTTTTCCCCCGTGCTTGGTGGGTTTCCCCGTAGTGTGTGACTGAGCATGTGAATGAACCCCCGCCTCGTGCCCTAAGTCTCCGGGGATAGGCACCAGCCCCCAGCCAATCGGGATCAGATGATCTGCTGTGGTGACCCCTTGACGGGTGAAGCCGAAAGAAAGTATCCACATGTGAGGACTGTTGGGTTTAATTCTTTTGCCAAACTTCTTTGAAAACTTGATTATATGAATAGAGAGGAAAAAGTCAGTAGAAATTGCAATGTATATAACATAGAGTCCTGGAGGAGTCTCAGGAGAATGTAATAAATAAATAAAAACACTATATCCATGTATTATAATAATAATAATAATAATAATACAATTATACTATTTAAAAAGTATTATTTATTACTATTATTATTATTATGTTATTATTGTGGTGCTGTATGAGAGAGAGAGAGAGAGCGCTACCCGTGTGCACTGAGCGCGCGAGGCGGCGCGCGCTCTCGCTTTGTTCCTTTCAGCTGCAGTAGTGCGCGCGCGGAGCCGCGAGCGTTACATTCCATTAATCCGCATTATTAGATCAGCGGAAATGTGTGTGTGTGTGTGTGTGTCTCTCTCTGTGTGTGTGAGTGTGTGTAAGAGAGGGGTCTTATTTAGGGGCTGTCGCGAGACGGGAGGATGGAGTTAAAGAGCCGCGCGCGCGCCGCCGCCATTTTAACATAAATAAAGCCAGTGTCGGAATGTCGCGTGCAGAAGGCACGCAGGTGTCGCGCGCGCTCCGAGGCGAACCGATGAGCAGCAAATATCAAGCGAGGTTGCCAGGTCGGGAGGGTTTCCCTCAACACCTTTCGTGCACGTGGGATATTAGGAGGGAAAAACAAACAAACAAACACATCAAAAGCAGGTTTTTAATAAGAAAAGAAGTTAAAGATGAAATGCATATATTCATGGAAGATTTAAGTATGGAGCATATGGCCCAGTGGCCTCGCACCTCCAGGGTCAAGGGTTCGATTCCCGCTTCTGTGTGTGTGTGTGTGTGTGTGTGTGTGGAGTTTGTGCATGTGCTTGGTTGGTTTCCTCCCACAGTCCAAAGACATGGGTTAATCGCTGTTCCCAAATTGCCTGTAGAGTGAGTGTTGACTGGAGGTGTCTACATTCAAACTCTTAAAGTTGATATAAAGTTGATTGTTTGGTTTGATTTAGACTAGACTGGCACGGTGGCTTAGTGGGCATCACTGTCGCCCTGCACCTCCAGGGTCTGTGTGCATGATGGGAGTCGAACCCTGACCCAAGGCGACAGTGCTAATGACTACGCCACCCTGCCATCTAACAGTTTCTCATTCGTGCTGTAATTTGATCATCTCTCACGGCTCGCAACTCACATCAGCTTGGCTTTTGTCTTCAATGCATCGAGCTCCAGAGCACTAAACCGCTGCATCTACTCTTTTATCGTGTCACCCATTAACTATGATCGGATCGTGATCAGACCAATGTGTGTGTGTGTGTGTGTGTGTGTGTGTGTGTGTGTGATGTGCAGAATGTGCTGACGTTCCTCATGCGGTGATGCAGCAGTTCGCCGTGCCTTCCTTTGTCTGCTTGCTGCAACTGAATCCCTTTATTCTCTCGATCCACACGATGTCTTATTCCTTATTTTGCACGTCGTGTGAGAGGCTGAAGTCTGTAGACGTGGCTTGTGATATCACAGCATGCTTTTTTTTTTTTAGGTTATGAGATCATGCTTTTGGATATTGAAGGCACATCGGTGCATGCCAACACATGCTGTACGTTAAATGCTCTGGAATGTACAGCGCACTCGATCCTCTTGTGTGAAGAAGCGAACCGCTTGCTTTGGTTCTGAAACAAACAAACATAAATAAATCATAAATAAGTAAAGCATTTAACCTTGTTTAAGTGAACTGTAGAGCCATGACCGATTCATGTATGAATGGAGGAGGGGGCACTTACTTTCACACACGGAGGTAAAATGCCTCACAGTGACTCAGATATGGAATTAGCATTTCTAGTGACGCAGCAATTTGTGGAATTTCATTTTATTTATTTATTATGTTAATGACTGGAGCTTGTGCTTCGGAATTAAAATGTGAACAGGTGTGTGTGTGTGTGTGTGTGACGTTTGGTGCTTACATTTAGAGCTATTGAGCTTGTGAGAAGAGGCAGAGGCAGCTGCTGTTTTCATACACTAACTCTCTCACTCTACCTGTCGATCTGTGTGTGTGTGTGTGTGTGTGTGTGTGTGTGTAGTCTTCCTACAGAGCTCTGCAGGAGCAGAGGTATTAAACAATACCCAAACGGCGTGCATTCACACTCCGAGCAGTTCTTGTTCATTAAAAGCATCTCACACAGGGTGCAAAACGGATACACCCTGACACACACACACACACACACACACCTTTTTTAGTTCATTCATCAAAGCTGAGAAGATACATGGCTATATTTCCTGTTTTACCTTCTTTGAGCAAAAGGTTATTAACTGGTTATGAAGGGTACTAGAAGTAGTGTATGTTGGAAATAGACTATTGTTGTGTTAACGCTTAGCGCTCGGATACCATCAAGGTAGAAAGTTTAGAAACCACGGCCTCCCAGGAACTCCTGTAATACCCCAGACATGTGGAACTGCCTCGGGGGGATGTGGCGAGGACTCCTAGCCGAGTTCCTGTAACGCGCGATCGGTGTTAGCGAAGGATTGTGTGCAAAGTTCCCGCGTCTCCTCCGCAAGTTTTTCAAAATCTGCAAGATTGCTTTTTAAAGATCCTTTCACGCCTTCCTTACAGAGAAATTCCATCCCAAGTCCTGGATTGACTCGAACGCATCCTCGTACGCCTGGCCTGTTGTGCTGGTTCACTATATAATACGAGTGACTGTGGTGTTTTGCTCAGGATGGAACGTGTGTGGAATCTGTGTGTGGGTGAGCCTGCACTCATCACCGGTTTATTTCAGGCGCAGTGGTGTCACACTTCTGCAGCCCCTTAAAATACACCAGTGTGTGTGTGTGTGTGTGTGTGTGTGTGTGTGTGTGTGGCGGTCCTTCATGTCTGTGTCCAACGGCTTTGCAGCGTTAGTGTGCGCAAAGGTCACATGTCAAGCGAACTGCTTCCAACGAACATGCTACAGTAACACATGTAATGACACTCCAGCGCTTCCTCCCATCCCACACACACACACACACGGATGCACCCGGACGTAATTTCATTACGGCTTACCCGAGCCCTCTTCCTTTATCTAGAGCGTTCAAGATACACAGTCGATCGTTTCCGAGGCTCATCGATCCTGTCGTCCAGTCTCCTCCATGACGTCCTCTCAGACCGCGCGAGAGATCTCTCCTGTTTCTCTTTCAGCTTAGCGAGAACGTCTATTAATGACCTGCAGCAGAACAGCTGTCCTAAGCAGAAATATCGGCTCCCTCTGAGCTCGGGTTCATAAAAATAAAGCATGACTCAACAACATCTTTTTAAATAATCGTTCATGATGTAGAGTTTTATATCATGGTTATATCCGGGTTTTCAATTTAAAAGTAGTCACTCTTTTTCCAATCTGAGTCCTGGAATATGGAAAAGTGATAACCTAGTCACTCACTGAGTTACATTCAGTTCATCAACTGGCTTCTTTCATTGCCACATAATGAGTCTAGACCTGAAGCAACCTCAGATCATAACACTGTCTCTTCACTTCTTACCCGGATCGCTCTGGAATAGCATCAGTCTGGACTCATCAGGTTACATCATCCTTTTCTATCGCTTCAAAGTATGTTTTTACTCCCAAAGCAAAATGAAGTAAAACACTTACGCAGCTGTTTAGTCCCAATCCCGTGAGTTCCCGTCACATTGTATGTGTGTTTGTATGGAAATGCTCTTACTTTCAGTCCTTTTTAAAAAAAAAATTATTTGTCACATGGACCTTCCTTGCCGCATATCCCGGTTAGGAAGGGTTAAGTCCGTTACACGCCCCAGTGGCAGCTCGAACCCCTGACCTTCCCATCAGTAACCAACAGCCTTAACCATTTAAGCCACCAACTATATGCTATTTATAAAGCCACCACTATTTATTTATTTTTTTCTATTATTTTCTCTCGAATTTCGTCGTGTCCAATTCATCCCTATCACTAGGGGGCGCTCCCACATTAAGGCTACTACTACCACTCAGTCGGGAAGACTATCACGTGTTTCCTCCGAATCAACGTGACGCCAGCCGACCGCATCTTTTCGAACTGCTTGCTCACGCACCGTTGTGGGCGGCGTAACACTCTCGGAGGACAGCGCTATCCGCTCCTTCCGCTTGCGTGAGCTCACAGACGCCCCTGATTGGCTGTAGAGCCGTCATTAATGTGGGAGCACT
>JAQQZT010000012.1:32905551-32917618 GCA_030068275.1 Clarias platycephalus | reverse complement strand
TACTGGGTTCCCTCTAAATATAACATACACACCGCACTGCACAGGGCAGTGAAGCGCTCACACACCCTCACACACACCCTCACACACACACACACACACACTCACACACAGGAAATAAACAGAGCATGGTGCATGCTTAGGAGAAGAAGAAGAAAAGAAAGTCTCTGAGTTAAACTCCCGCTCAACGTGATAACAAGACAGTAAAAGTCTGACTCGAGGGTTTTCCCGGCGTTAATCACAGAACCCCAGAACGCTCTTTTTTTTCTCTTCTTCTTCTCTCTTTTCTATTTCAGACAGCTCTTGGGGAATTCATACACACGTATTTGTTTTCTTGCGCGCAAATGAATCACGCTTTCACCCCCGTTGAGGTTTATCCGGTTGAACCTACCACAAATATGCATGCGCTCGATGTCTCCACCAGATCCTCACTTTCACTTACGTTCACTTCATTTTTCAGTCAGAGTCACCCGTTTCGAACTTTTTTTTTTCGCTGAGGGCGAAAACGAGAAATGACAATTAAGAGCGGATCGCCGCGAAGTCG
The DNA here is from genome assembly GCA_030068275.1 of Clarias platycephalus. Taxonomy (NCBI): domain Eukaryota; kingdom Metazoa; phylum Chordata; class Actinopteri; order Siluriformes; family Clariidae; genus Clarias; species Clarias platycephalus. Next base: position 32,917,077 of record JAQQZT010000012.1, on the reverse strand, counting down.
GCGGTTCTTCGGAACGTGCCGAAACTCCCAGGCTTCAAATGTGTCACGACTTCTTATATGACATCATCAGGGATATACAGATGTTTGATGAGGTCAAAAACTATGTCGCCTTATAGGAGATTTTAAAAAGGACGTAAGGAGTTGCATTTATTTCCATACAGAGTGTCTGTTTATGATCATTGACATTATGAGCGCCTTAAACTGGGAAGAACCAAAAAAAGAACGAAAAGAAATCCACCTCGGTGACTAGTTTCGTCATCGAATTCTCCGGCCTGCAGCCAACAACAACTTAGCCATGTTTTTTTTTTCTTCTCCCCGTTCTTGATCTGTTTTTCCTGTCAGTCTGGGCCGCGTTAAAGCGCCTGGCTATTTCGGAACAAGCCCGAGCGAACCCACTTTAGAAACGACGACGTGACGTTCCATGCTGAAGGCTGTTCTCCTGTTCCTTCCTTCTCTCTCTCTCGCCCCACCACCACCCCCTCTCCCTCCACGCACGTTTTCATTCCTGAGGCGCTTGGGAATGAGCTGCGCAGTCACTCGGGTCCAGTCCAGCGCCGGAGTGGAAGGTATTTCAAACAATCAGCGGATTCCTGGGAAGAGGATGAGATCATGGCTTCACAGAGCGAGAGCAAGAGAGAGAGAGAGAGAGAGAGAGACTGGGCTGGAGGAAGGGTGGGAGGGATCGAGAAAAGGAGGGAGAAATGGAAAGAGGTTCCTGATGATGTGTGAGAAATGTTTCATGAGCGACTAAAGCGAACATCCCCGCCGAGGGAAACCGAGGCGCCCAAGTGAAGTCCAAGACAGGACAAATCATGGAAGAATAACGATCGCTTATCGAGCACCAGAATAAACGAATCGGACGGATCTGAGCTCTCTTCTTCTAATATGGCTGAAGGGCTTAATAAAGGTTTGTGCAGGTGTGTGTAGGTATGAGAGCTGAGAGCATCAATCCTGAATAGACGTTCATAAAAGCGTAGTCATTTTTTGTGAATGAAAACAAATGTAAAACCCGATGGCCATTTGCAGAAGATTTCAATGACTCGCTGCGACTAATTTATGTTTGTTGTCTTGAGTTTGGTTTAAGAATTAAATAGAAATTTAAAGAAATACCACCATCATACCATCGGTTTCATCCATCCATCAAGGAACATCTGTAGTCAATCTAGGAACCTTTTGTAGTTCGTCTAGGAAACACTTTAGTCCAACTAGGAAACTCTTTAGTCTAATAGCCCAACTAAGAACCTTCGTAGTTCATCTAGGAATCTCTCTACTCCATCTAGGAACCTCTTTAGTCTAATAATCCAACTAGGAACCTCCTGTAGTCCATCTAGGAAACTCATTAGTCTAATAGTCCAACTAGTATCCTCTGTAGTCCATCTAGGTCCACCTCTGTAGTCTGTCTAAGAACCTCTGTAGTCTCTCTATGAACCTCTGTAGTCTGTCTATGAACCTCTGTAGTCCAACTAGGAACCTCTGTAATCCATCTAGGAAACTCTTTAGTCTAATAGTAACATCTGTAGTCCTCTACGAACCACCTATAGTCAAGCTGGGAACCTCTGTGCTTCATCTAGGAACTTCTGTAGTGCAACTAGTAAAATTTTTAGTCCAATAGTCCAACTAGGTGCCTCCTGTAGTCCATCTAGGAAACTCTTTAGTCTAATAGTAACATCTGTAGTCCAACTACGAACCTCCTGTACTTCATCTAGGAACTCCAATAGTCCATCTAGGAACCTCTGTAGTCCACCATGTAGGCCAGTGGTGATTACCGTTGTATTTATTCCCATTTTACAACCGTGGTAGGGACCTCCAGTCAACATTTACACACTACAGGCAATTTGGGAACACCAATTAGCCTAACCTGCATGTCTTTGGACTGTGGAATTACTCGGAAACCAACCACCCAAACACAGGGAGAACATGCAATCCCCACACACACAGATGTGGGAATCGAACCCCGACCCTGGAGGTGCGAGGCCACAGTGCTAACCACTATGCCACCGTGCCGCATATGAATAAGCTACAGCAACTTAGTCACCTTAATACGCTTTTAATCAGTTTCATGAGTCTTGAAATTCCCCTCATCATCTCTGTTTCGTTGGACGACACCTGTGCAAGCGATGAAAGCCTACACAGACATTTACAAAGCTTTAATGAAAAGAAAACAACAAAAAAAAAACTGGCACAGCGCAGTCATAACACGAACCTGAGTGTTGTTGAGATACGGTTGTGTTATGATGCGTCCTGAGCTGTCTCTAAACATCACTGTACTCCCGGGCGTGTCAGAGACGAGACTAAGCTTCTGTTTTCAATAAATATGTCCTGACATAGTAATGACATGTTTTCAGTTATGTTATATAGTTTCTCTGACCGGACTTTTTTTTTCCTTTTAAGAGCATCTTGAGGTTGGTTCAAAACAACACAAGCTCTTTATGACAGAAACACCTTAACATTAACTACGAGCAGTACATAAAAAAAAAAGAAGTGTTGCTGTTTGACTTGACTCGATGGAGACTTTTTTAGAGAGTGTGGAAGATTAAGATGAAGCGCGCTGACAGTTTCCTCAGCGTCGGGTAAGCTAGTGATTTCTGAGGCGATGAAACAAAAACAAGCGCGATATGCGGTTTTACTCATGCAGCTGGAGGTGTAGGTGTGTGTCTGCAGGGCGGTTGTGTGTTTGTTTGAATGTGGGTGGGTTGATGATTGTGCACTGTGTGTGTGTGTGTATGTGTGTGTGTGTGTGTGAGTGCATGCATCCTGTGGGACTTGCGCAGGTGGCACGGGGTTTGGGGAGCGGGGTGGAGGGGTGAGCGGTGGGCGTGGAGCTTCATGACCACTTCCTGATTGACTACAGTAAGCTACATGGCAGCGTTCCAAGGTTTGCACATGTGCATAACATCAGCCATAACAAGACACACATCAGTGTGTGTGTGTTTTTTTTTTCTCGGTTACTGATTTCGATTATCGCCAATAGGGCAGTTATGCGTGATCGGTGACGTATTGACGCGCGTGTGTGTGTGTGTGTGTGCGCATCACTAAGGCTCTCATAGAGCTGATACTATAATTTAGTTTCGTATTGTATACTATATGGACTCATTTTATATCCGAATGAAATATTTCTGATATATATATATAAAAAGGTAATATTTGCATATATTTTATGAGGGGTGTTCAAGTCAAACTGGGACTGTTTTTTTTTTTTTTTTTTTTACACTACGAGAGTAAAAACTCCCTTCATTTCTCTGAATAATCTCCTGCTTCACTTCAGCGTTTCACCAGAGCTTGGAAATATTTAAATTTTTTACAGACGTACATCCTTCTTTAACTTCTTTAGCAAGTTTGCATTGTAATCGAATTAATGCCTTTATTCACGAGTTCCAAATTTCCTCAAAAGTTCCAGTTTGACTTGAGAAATCATCGATCACTTAAGAGTAATTACTTGTTTTTACAGTAATTCATTGTACGTCTAATAATAGTTGAGAAGCTATTATTAACACAAATAATCATTTATGATGTATGGTCATATATATATATTTTTTTATTCTGCATAGGAGATGTTTATTTAATGTTTAAAACCCTTAAAACTCAAGCAGCACACAATGACGATTTAAAAAAATATAAACAGTACATGTGGGTATACGGAATCTTTGCCGGTGTGTGTGTGTTAACTGTGCATCTATGTTTTTCGGCTTTGTAGGGTAGATTGAAAGTTAGGATTACTTTTATAACTTGTAAAATTTAACACTACTGGGATATGGGAATGACGTCGCAAAAATGTAGAACTCTCAAAATTAGCGTATTATTATTATTATAATAATAATTATTATTATATAATAAAAATTATCTTATAAATATCAGTAGGTTTGTCACTCTATATTGCGCAATCCTGAGCATTATACTGTATATATATTTAAAAAAAACATTGTATATATAATTTTTAAAAAGTGCTCTGAATTTTAACGCCAACAGAAGGAGTCTCAAGTGTCAGAGCTGAAGTGTCAAGTGAAATCATTCGAATGCTCAATGACATGCAGTTCTGTTTTTCCCCTTTCTGAGCGCGTCCCCACACGACCCCACCGTCACTGACAAGACCTTTATTAATATTTATCGCGTGCATCTACCATACCTAATGAAACCAAGACTATACGTAGTTAGGGTCTACGAACGGTTAAATACACGGTCCGTGTCAGAGTCGCCGCATGTGTGTTTGTCCATGTTTGAACTTACAATGAGGCTGAACAAAGCAAATGAAGTAGAAGAGGATTCTTAAAGCTTACAGCATCCTGTTTTCATTTGCCTGCCAACACGACCCAGACAACTGTGGTTTGTGCTCATTAGCTGCATCTTTTATCTTTGTTTTTTTTTCTCTCCATAAATGATTCACTGGGGGAAAAAAAAAAAAGCAAATATGATTTTTCTTAAAAAATAAATAAATAAATAAATAAAAAAGTTTTAAAAAATTAGGTTTTAGTCAAGGCTACTTCATGGTGCTTGAAGAATGTAAAGTATTAAACACCATCTCTCTGAATTCTCTGTCACATGAGAATGGAATGTTGCTTTGCCTTGCCTGAGTGTTTGTGTGTGTATGTGTGTGTGTGTGTGTGTGTGATGAGGAATGGGTTTATTTACTGTCTAAACCTGTCCCAGCTATCATAGTTAGCAATAGCATCTGCCTGTAATCGATCCTGTACATTATCTGTAATGCTAACGCTCCGTTCGGAAAGAAAAATAGCAAAAGAAATTAATTAGGATTAAACAAAAAATAAAGTTACTAGACAGCTAACTTCGTAAATAGTAACCTTACTACATCATACATTTTTCAAGTAATTATTTTAATAGTTAGCTTTGTATGTAGTAAGTATAATGGATTATAGATTAATTAGGTTAATTAGTAAATTGTAAACTTACTAGATAGCTAGATTAACTAGAAAGTAATAACCTTATGCTGAACCTTACGATATAGGTAGCTTTGCAAATAGTAATCTTAAAAGTAACCGTTGTATTTAGTTTTATAAGTATTCACTTAATAGAAAAATACTACATAGTTAGCTATTCTGAATAGTAAACTGAAAATAGATAACTTTGTTAAAAGTAATAGTAAAAAATTATAGTAATAGTTTGTAATAGTAACTCTGCTAGATAGTTGCACTTACAAAATAAATAAAAAAACTGGAGTAAAACTGCAGTTTTTATCCCAGAAACTACAGTTATTATTTTAAAGACTGGCTTTATAAATATTGTTTTTAATAACCTTAATAATAAATATACTACATAGTTAGTTTTTCTAAATAGTATCCCAAATAGTAATCTTAATCTAAACTTTGCTATGTACTAAGCTTTGTAAATAATATCCTTGATTGTAACCTTACTAGAAAGTTGAATAGTAAAATTTAGTTTTTGTAAACTTTCTAGACAGTTAGACTTTCTGAATAATAACCTTAATTTGTAGCCTTGTAAATACTGACCTTAATATTAACCCTAATTGTAACCTTCCTAGATAATCAACTTTGTAATTAGTACCCTAATTGTAATCTTACTAGATTTTCAGCTTTGTAAATTGTGTCCAAAATAGTAACCCTAATTGTAACCTTCCTAGATAATCAACTTTGTAATTAGTCCCCTATATAGTAACCCTAATTATAACCTTACTAGATAATCGGCTTTGTAATTAGTACCCTAATTGTAACCTTCCTAGATAATCAACTTTGTAATTAGTCCCCTAAATAGTAACCCTAATTGTAACCTTACTAATTAGTTAGCTTTGTAAGTAGTCTCCTAAATAGTAACCCTAACTGTAACTTTCCTAGATATTCAGCTTTGAAATTAGTCCCCTAAATAGTAACCCTAATTGTACCCTTCCTAGATAATCAACTTTGTAATTAGTACTCTAAATAGTAACCCTAATTGTAACCTTACTAATTAGTTAGCTTTGTAAGTAGTCTCCTAAATAGTAACCCTAATTGTAACCTTACTAATTAGTTAGCTTTGTAAGTAGTCTCCTAAATAGTAACCCTAACTGTAACTTTCCTAGATATTCAGCTTTGAAATTAGTCCCCTAAATAGTAACCCTAATTGTACCCTTCCTAGATAATCAACTTTGTAATTAGTACTCTAAATAGTAACCCTAATTGTAACCTTACTAATTAGTTAGCTTTGTAAGTAGTCTCCTAAATAGTAACCCTAATTGTAACCTTACTAATTAGTTGGCTTTGTAAATAGTCACTGTGATAGTAACTCTAATTGTAACCTTACTAGATATTCAGCTTTGAAATTAGTCCCCTAAATAGTAACCCTAATTGTAACCTTCCTTGATAATCAACATTGTAATTAGTCCCCTAAATAGTAAGCCTAATTGTAACCGTACTAGGTTGTTGGCTTTGTAAATAGTGACTGTAATAGTAACCCTTATTGTATGCTTACTAGATAATCAGCTTAGTAAATGGGGCTCTAAATGGGAACCCTAATTATAAACTTAATAGATAGTCATCTGTGTAAATAGTTACTTTAATATGAAATGTATTAGTAAACTTACTAGTTATTCTTTCTAAATAGGAACCTAAATTTGAACCTTAATATATAGTTAGTTTTGTAATCAAAAAGTAATTATACTATAAATAGTTTGCTTTTCTGAATAGTAATAATTGTAAGCTTCATAGGTGGCCAGCGCTGTAAACAGTAACCTTTATATTAACCAAACTATATAGTTGACTTTATAGTAAACATACCAGATTCACTACAGTTTTGCCCCAGAAATTCTTCATGCATAGCTGCAAAATTATGTGAGTCTCTGTACAAAAGTGCAAAAGTACACCTTTTTAGCAGAAATGTAGCTTTATTTCAAAACATCCTCTTCTTTGTAAACAGACACCGAGTCGTGTCTCCCACTCATGATGAACTCGTGTTAACACATCTGGTGTTTTGTATGTAATTGCACGTCAAATGTATTCTTTTTGACAAAGGCATTCGTCAAGACTATCTGAAAAGAAAAAAATCATATAAAGTTATATAAAGTACGAACAATTTTCTAAGATATTTAGCTAAAAAGTGTTAATTACATCGATGTGTGGAGAATTTTTTAGATTTCTCAAAACTAGCTTAAAAAGTAACATTACAAGATAATTAACGTTTATTAACATTTATTATAGGATATTGTTAGAATATTCTACGTAATTGTCAGAAATGTTTACACAAATGAGATGGAACTTGCTGGAAGGTTTATATTGAAATTAGACAATGAGTAGACTTGTATGAATTACTCTTTCTATATAATTTATTTGGCCTGTCTTTAATTTTTTTCTTTGATAATACAGGAGTTAGCTTCACCTCCCATTTTCAAGAGGACAGTCATTATTGTATGTTAAGTTAAATGGCATTTCGAAGCTCGGGCGATTACGGCGATTTGTGCAGGTTGATGATATGCAGTTAGAATTTTGCCAGTGCGTAAAGGTCATCGATAAGACACTGATATACAGGGTTCATTTGTTAGATAACATTTATGCACACACTTAGACACTGAAGGTCGAACTATATGGTAACCCTTTTCACGTCTGTTGTCCCAGGGCAAATAGTGCTCATCTTTCAGGGCACGAACGATAACCTCTGCATGTTTACGTGTGTGGAGGGGTGTGTGGGTGTATGGGTATGGGTTCTTATGTCAGATTATCCATGTGTGAGTGTATGTAGATTTCTATAGAGTGTTAACACTTACTCTATTGAATAAAAAATAATAACCATAATATGTGAATTATTTTAGTGTTTAATAAACTGACATATGTGACCTTGAATGGAAATGGTGAAAAAAAAAAAATCAATGTTGAATGCTCTCTCTTCCGTTATCTACTGAGTTTTTTTTTTTTAATAGGAACTAATATAAAAGGTTCATCATATAACCTCAAACACTTGACAAGTCAAAATTGCTAATAATGGAAACTCCTTCTAAAGTTACTAGATAAACACCTCGACAAAGATATCTCGACATTATTAACAATTAGATTTTAATTTTTTTTTGATCACATGGTCCATCCGCTGTACATATTCCTGTACAGGTTCTTGCTAAGGGCTTCATTCTTAAAAACCCGTCAAAAATCGACGGTGACACTTTAAGAACGCAGATAAAAACATTACATTGGAATAATCAGAACCAGAAAGGCTCGTACCGACCCACGTGATCTGTTTAGCCTTGACGTATTTAATGAACATGACAGGAAATATGATTAAGGTTTATCGTTGATGGATAAAAAAGAGAACCCGGTCACACCAGGTAACTGCCAGTCAGAAGCTGTAGCGCACACTGAGCTTCGCATGAGTCATACACACACACACACACACAAACACATGCTGTGGCACATCTCTACACGTGTTGCTGAAGTGCTGAATGTGAGCACCGTACAGAGCAGCAGCTCATCGGAGGGAACTTCTGTCAGTTCTGTGAGTTACGCTTATTTCACTCGCTGTACCTTATTGACATGTAAAGAAAGGAGGCTTGTTGTTTTCCTCTGAAGTAGCGTTTGGAGTTCTTCTGGCATGTTGAAGTGCGACAAACTGGATGAGTTTAATGTTTGTCATCCTAATTTTATTGAGAAGAACGCATCTAAAATTAGGAATGAATAGAGTTTTATGTAAGTGTGTGTAAGTATGAATGTTATTTGGCTTGAACAAGTCATCAGATTTTTACATTTGCTTCAAATAAATATCTTTAAGAATTTCATCTTTCAAAGTTATCTTTTCTTTTTTAGAAATGTATTCGACTTTCTTTGAAAATCTCTGACTTTTTTTTTACGAGAGATGCTGCGACACCTGAGAAACGCAACCTTTGTCTTCTCAGGACGCAAGCCCTTGACTTTAGCTGCTCGTCCCGCGGCAGGTAGGCCTAAAAGTCAGATCAGATTAAGCATCGCTTCTGCCAGCGACGTGTAAATCTTTTAACGGGAGCCGCACAACCTCGTGCCACGAGTGACCCGCGGAAAGCCGAGAACGAAGACCTGGGAGTCGAGCTATCATGAACAGATCTCCATCGAGCGTAGAATCCTGTCCCAGTCAAAGGCGTGTCACGATCTGAAGCTGGTGTTCGTGGAGCGCGAGCTGAAAACGCGAGAGATTTTGCACAATAAAGATACACAAAAGACGTTTTTCTCACAGGAAATCAGGCTTCCTTTTCATGACTTCCTCTGCAGGTGCAACAATATCAAGTATCCAAATAAATATTAACCTCTGGGGTAACTGAACTGAGCAACGGAACAAAGTAGTGCGACGGTTTGATGAATTTATAGCCTGGGTAGTATACAGCACAATATAATGGCGCGTACTGTACTTCAAATGATGTATAACTCTGCAGTTGCGAAAGAAATACTAAATTTGTTGGTTTATCTGGAACTTCTTTGTAAATGTGCAACATTTTCTAACAAATGTTCCTTGGATACTTCCCAAACAGGTGGCACGGTGCCTTAGTGCATAGCGTTGTCGCGTTGCACTTAGCGTTGTCGCATTGCACTTAGCGTTGTCGCATTGCACCTCCAGGGTCTGGGATCGATTCCCACCTTGGGGTCTGTGTGCATGGAGTTTGCATGTTCTCCATGTGCTTGATGGGTTTTCTCCGGGTACTCTGGTTTCCAATGTTCTTGCTAGCTCACTACCATGCTAACAGCTTAGCAACGGCTCAGTGTTTTACTGGTTCATTTTACCACTTACAGCATCTATGCTAAGACCGAAATCCCTGCGCTGCTAGAAAGCCACTGTCTGATGCTTAATCGTGGAATAGACTCGGACGCCTTTGTAAGTCAGCTCTGATGAAAGCACCCATCACCTAAATGTAAATGTGGTACAGATCCAGATCGCTAGCCTTGGCCTTAAACCTCGGCCACTCCGAGCTCTTCTTTCACAGACGCCCGGGAAAGTGCTAGTTTAATGGCATGCTGTGAAAAGTTACTCCACTTGAAAGCAAACGCTTGCTTCCAGTGTATAGACGGGTCAGAACACTTAGTCTGACTAAAGACGGAGCAAGATGGAAACAAGGGGAAGCAAGGTGGAGTGATCTACTGTATCATTGGCATATGTTTTGCAACAATTACCAAAAATTATAAGAAAAAAAGTATAAATTAATCATTTAAATAAACCTTTTGAGAAATGTGTATCACATTTTTTCTTCAAAACATGTTTATAATGACTACAGTACATTACTCATTACAAATGACAACTGGCATACACGTCTCTAAGAAAGCTTGATTCATAACAGCTGAGTCAAAAATAGATAGGTGTTATAGCACACATAAGGTCACATAAGGATAATAATGTGATATAACTTGTCATGTGACACTACATCATACAAGAACAGATATAGTAGTATAAGATTTTACCACTGACAGTCATTATACTGTAACAACAAAGCTGTGTATATAAAGCCTTAATAAAAAAAATTTTTTTTTACATTTTCAGTTTTTTATTGATTAATAAAAAAGATTCATTAAAATCAAATTATTAACAACAACTGGAGTGAAATATAAAAATCTTTTAAATATTTACATGAATTGAAAATGTCTTTAATGACTTTAACCTGAACATACAAATTTTTCACCATTGTTAAATGTTTTGTTCAACTTTCTGCCCTTAATTTAAACGACTTGCTATTTTTTTTTTCAGTGTTAAAATATAAACGGAGAGACAAAGCAATGCTAATAGTATCATACTTAAATTCTCCTTTAAACTTTTCCACATTTTCTGAACCTTTAAGGTTTTAAGCTCCGCCCACATCATTGTGCTAAACATGTCACTTTTTTAAATTAACGTTATAAAGTCTACTCAGTTGAGTGGGAACACAGTAATCTACATTATATTTGTAAAAAAAAAAAATCCTGAAGATAATTTTTAACATACAGTGGAACCTTGGATTACGAGCATAATTCATTTCGGAAGCAGGCTCATATTTCAAAACACTCGTAAACCAAATCGAATTTTCCCATAATAAATTATGGAAACTCAAATTATTCATCCCACAGCCCCCCCCAAAAAATACATAAAAATATAAAGTGAAAATAAAACAAATTAACCTGCACGTTACCTTAAAAAAAGTAAAAGTAAACAAGAAATCTCTCTAATGACACTCGACTGAGCGACACTAACGGAATCACTGCTGTAAAGTAAAAATAAAACAAATTAATCTGCCCTTTACCTTTGAAAAGAATCGCGACAGAGCAGTGTTTCTGTGTAGAGCAGAGAGAGTGTGTGTGTGTGTGACTGTGAAGGCAAAAGTAGGAGGGGTCTGTGTGTGTGTGTTTGTGTGAGTGTATGTGTGTGTGTGTGTGTTACAGGGTGTCCAATGACGCGCGCGCACACAGACACAAAGAGCAGTTTGATACAGAGAGAGAAAATGGATCTTTAATCTCTCTAATGAGACTTGCTTTTGCTTTACACGCACGCTGTACACACACGCATACAGACACAAAATAAAATATGTTTAACACACACACACACGTGGTCACAGTGTTATAGTAAACAGTACACGCGTGCACGGATGTTGATTATACCAGTAAGAGA
>JAQQZT010000012.1:32888183-32905451 GCA_030068275.1 Clarias platycephalus | reverse complement strand
AGCGCATGCGTGATACATGATACTCGGTACTCGTAAACCAAGACTTGTTCGTTTTTCAAGTCAAAATTTATTACAAACCGCCTTACTCGCAATCCGAGGTTCCACTGTATATTTAATATACTTAGAACCAAGAATCTCAGTTTGTAGAAGATCAGAGTTCATGAAGTTCTTCTTGTCCATTCCTGTCCCTATGATGAAGGAAATGACGGCAAATTTACCAAAATGTTAGTTAGATTTTAAAAAAATAATCTAGATGGTATTCTCTTAAACAACAAATTATTTTCCTAATGATTAACACAACATTTAAAGGCGACATTTTAATGTTAAAACTTTTTCATTAAGACCTCATTAGAAAAAAATCTTTTTTAAATAGTTTGAATATCAGCAATCAGCTCGCAAAGGGTCGTTGTGGTTGTAGCTGTTGTTTTTTTGAATACCCTAGTAACGACCTTGTAATGTCTTGTGTATTACCTTATATGGTAAGATTTAGCTATTTAGCTTTCATAATTTAATCACCGATAGTGGATGAACTGTACTTAACAGCTCACCTGGCGGTGTCTGTACGAGTACATCTAATGGTGTTTGTAGTTTTTCCAAATGATTTTTGCAGACGGTTAGAATTCCACACAGACCCTTCCTGGCATAGAGTAACTTTAGTCTCATAATTGTTTCATACTTTTCCCCCCCCAAGGTTTTACACGTGCACCTGGGTTGGGTACCGAAGTTGTAAGTAGTACCACATGCACGGGGTCACTCGAAACATGTGACTCTGTAAAGCTGAAGTGACACGGCATGTGTGTGAGCTCCAAGTATGCGGCGAGTGAGCTGTCCTTCTGTCTATCTCCCAGCATGCTCCTGGAGTGTGTGTGTGTGTGTGTGTGTGTGTGTGTGTGTGTGTGTGTGTGTGTGTGTGTGAGAAGGGGGACTGCATGAAAGAGGTCATTGTGGATGTCGTAGTGCGGCATGTTGCATGCACTTATAAGTCAGAGTGGGCGAATTTCCCCCATCACGCTGGAGGAATGTCTTTGAATGAGCAGATTGTAAGGCAAGAAAAGCAGCGGAGTCACTCGCTGACTTTGTTTTCCTTTCAGAGCCCCTCAGAACCTCGAGTCGCCACGTAACCTCGAGAATAACGCGCCTACTTGTTAGCGACGATGAATGCCATTTTCTGAGAGCCGCTCACGCCTCAACTGCAGATGGTTTGCATTAAATCGAGCAGCTAGTGGAAAAAGCGATTTGCGCGGCGTAACGGCTCAGAGTCACCGAGGTGCAAGGAGAGCTCTCGGGGTCAGCCTGGTTCTCATTTCCCCCCCCCTCACAAAAACAGTGGGGCGTTCGAGCTCGGTGACTCAGAAGGCCTCGAATGCGAACGACGCGTAAAGACCACCTCCGGAGTGTGATTCAGACCTCCGCGCTTCAATCCAGACTTCGGCTTCTGCCTCACAAACACAATGAGGGCCATTCAAGTCCTCTTTGCTCCATTCTTCCCGCTTGGATACCATTGATCCAAGAAAGTTCACCAGTAAAGGATTCCTCCAGCCCCGAGGGCTTCCCTGTCCGCGATGATGTAATGCTTTAAAGTGCATTAAACCCGAAATATTACAGCATGTAGTGTTGCTCACTCTCAAGACTGTCTTTAAAAGCTTAAAGGCTTCTAAAGAGACAAAGAGGAAACGGCGACGTGTGTTTCATCACATTATATCCTGCTGAAACAGATCGAGCAGTCCGTCCAGACAGGTATTTAGCAAACCATTGCTGGCTCACGTGAGCATTTAAAGTAGACGTATCTGTGAAAACAAGTTAGAGATTGTATGCCTTAAATTATTCCGTCAAGGAAAAGCAGCAACATGGCCAAAAGCTCGGCCAAAAGTGAACTCAGAAGCATGGTGTTCCGTCTCCTTCGCACAGGGGTGAAATGCATTTAGAAATTAAAGGCAGCAAATTAGCAATCTGGTCACGAAGCCTGCGCAGGTCCACACTGTGACGTCAGTGTTTTTTTTTTTTTATATTGCCGTCTGTATAAAAAAAAAAAAACATCCATCTTAGATGGCATTTTTATTGTTTTCGTACCCTAAAACAGCTTTCTTCATTTCTTTGATCAGATGCGAGATCGGAAATGACTAGTTTCCGACCTTTATTCGAATGCAGTACCTCATCCCCGAGATCAGACAGTAATATTTTATAGCTGAGTGTGTAACATGACAACTCACTTTGTGAGTTCAGAACTCGCCGTTTGTTCGGCGCTATTCTTTCCGTCTGCCCTGTGAGAAAAGAGAAGGACGTGATACTTCTTCAGCTATGGGTGTGTTTCGGTTCCACTTACTATCGCCCGACCTCGCGGGCCGTAACAGGAGCTCGCATATCGTAGGCTATATTAAACAAAATAAGCTCCATCTGCCAAGAAAAGGAGCGAGAGAGAGAGAGAGAGAGAGAAGGAGAGAAAGGGAAAGAGCGGTGGAGAGAAGAAAGAGAGAGGTGTCTATTTTTGACCCTGCTGTATCATGTATCGCCTCCTGCCATTTTGGTCTTTTGTCAGGTCAGAACCGAGGATATTTGTGGACGCTCTCGGGTAACCTCCTCGTTTTTCCCACCTCCGAGATCTATCCTCTGGTCACTACGCATGTCCGTAAACCTTTCCGTGGAGGGCTTACGTAACTGTCATTTAACCCAAGAAGCACCATACTGGCATGGCTTGTATATAGATGTACTTTAGCACGATGAAATAAAAGCATGTGCAGGTACGAGTCTACTGTAAAAACCAGACTGTTGGTGAAATCAGCCTTTTGTTTCCCGTATTTAATAAACGATGGCTAATTTTTAACACCTGATGTGGTGTATTTAGTGATTGCGGTGCTAATTTGTTGTGGAGTGCTATATTTTCATTATTCCCCAGCGGTCGTGCTGTGCCAGCTGCGGCTAGTTCTCGATCTAAGAGAACAAGTGGATGTGTTGCTTTGCGCTTTTTCCTTCTCCATATGTCGCACTTGAGACGTGAATTTTAAGGTACCGAGCGGACCTTCAGGGTCAGAGAATCCCTCCTTCCCTGTAGCCAGGGCATGTCTGTAACCCGGGCTGGAGATTCCAACACATCTGTAGCTGTAGCACCAGACTGAGGCCAGATGGGCTGGCGGAACGCGAGTACACAACACGGAGGAGCTGACTGCACATCTGGAAAACGGCGAGGAAATATTTAAGCGAGATACGTAGTGCAGGAATGAGGCATCATCATCATCATCATCATCACCATAATCACGATGTGCACTCGAACGTGTTTTAAAGCTGGAGCTGTGGGCGCGCACACACACAAACACAGGGTAGGACTTGCTCGGTTTTACTTGCTGATAAATACGTTACAGTCTTAGTAGTAAAATAAAACAGTCTATATGTATTTTGTTAAAGCAGGGGAATAGTACAGGACGGTATCTCTAAGCGGAGTCGAACATGGTGGAAAAACCTCCCAGACACTACTAGTAGACATCGCATCATTTATTTACAATAACGAGTATAAGAATAAAGCATTGAAGTTTGTAATGTGCCTTGATCTGGTCTTGGCAGCACTGCGGGTTAAAACAACCAAGTCAAAACAACTTTTAAAAGTAAGAATTGGCAGCAGTGCAACCCCAAAGGCATCACCCGTAAACAAGGATACTTCCCTGAGTTCTGCGACTGCAAGCTTCCACCCTTTTACCTTTCAACCCAGGATCTTCCCACTAACGTGTTGTGATGTGATCTGACCTGTATGAATTGGCTAGAGAGGTGTGTGTGTGTGTGTGTGTGTGTGTGACACGCGAGACGGAGGAAGTCGAGGGAAAGACAAGGGATTCCCGCTCAGATCTTGGCCTGCGTTTGTTCATTTATCCCGTCTTGTTTTTCCTCCGCTCTTTCACTCGTCGTGCTCGTGCCATTGGGAGAACGGAGGAATTAGTTTCTGGAATGCGTCTCGTCCGTGCTCGGGATTCGAGCGGCTGGGAAAACAAAAGGCGAGGTGCAGAGGGTGACTGTGGGGTGCAGATGGGGGTCCCTGTGAAAGGGGTCCCTCGTTTATCGAGCCGTCGCGGATGCCCGCTTTCTTTTATTTCCCTTTTATTCTCGGGGCCAAATCCATCAGACCTGACAGGCGCGTAATCCGAGCTAACACTGAGCCAGTGCTCCAGAGCCCCCTCTACTTCTATGTCTTTCTCCCGATCTCTGTCTATCTGTCTTTTCTGTCTGGGTGGGATGGAGGTGAGCCGTATCCCCCTACAGACTTCCAGATCGTCGAGTCATGCGAGTTCATGTGCACTCTGCATTCCACGAGACAGAGCAAGAAAGTGTCAGATGAAGGCAAGGGGTGGAGTTGTGAGAGTTGGGGTCAGAGAGGAACGGACTGAAAGAGTGGCTAAGAGAGAGAGAGAGAGAGAGAGAGAGCGAGAGAGAGAGAGAGGTGGTCTGCTCCCTAGTGAGTCTTGTATAAGGTAATGTCTGGTGTGTGTGTAAAGGGGAGGCACCGATTTATTTTAACACGCACCAGCCATGCTGAGGGCATGGGAGGGGACGAGGTGACTGCCAGCAACTCTTTCTCTCTGTCTTTCTCTCAGTCCCTCGCTCCTTTCCTGCACAGTCCAGCGTTCACAGCAGACAGGATCATAACTAAGCAAAGCAAACGAGCCAGAATAAGCCGAGCACGAGGCAAGTGTCCGTCCCCACTTTGACCTATTAACCCTGCATGCTGCTGTGCGTGTGATTAGCCGCGTTAGCATGGCCCGGCCAGTTTCAGCGTGCCCGTTCGGCGGGCGAACAGATATGGCCGTGTTACGCCGCTTTGGCTCGGCTGACGAGGCCACGCCAGAGCCCTAAGATGGCTGCGTGTCAGCCAAGCCGCAGTGTCATGTTTCCGTCCAGCTGCAGAGTCTTTTCCAGGAGGTAAATAAAGCGCAGTGTGACGAGATGAGTCATGCATCGCAATAACTGCGAGTTGATGCACATCAGATGTCTACAGCGGGTCACGAAGCTGAAAGACACGAGTGGTGGTGTACTCAGACCAGTTCTGTGCAAAACAGTTACATTTAATGATGCAGCTGTAAATGTATCATTTGTGTTATATCTGTCTTTATCACCTACGCTATGTCCCGTATATGTGTTTATCATTCGGCTCCCAATGGAAACGGTCGCAGCCGTATATATTATTAATAGGTTAATGCACCAAAACATACTGTACCGCCACCACACATACAAAAAAAAAACTGCTTTTAGACTTAGTTTCAACTAAGATTTTTCTGGTGGTTAAAGATATGAGGAACAATTTTCAAGGGGGCGTTCAAGTCAAACCAGGACTTTTGATTGTACAGAGTAAAAACTCCCTTTGTTTCTATATATATAACCCCCTGCTACTCTAATGCACTTGCATACCATCAAGGTAGAAAGTTTTCTCGCTTTTTTCGCCAGAGCCATGATCTGACTTTGTCTGAAACGCTGGCCTCCCAGGAACTCCTTTAATATGTGGAAAATGGCTTTGAGTGAGGTCAGGACTGTACGTGGAATGTGGAAAAAACTTCCAGTTCCTTTAATGTGCAAGTTGTGTTCGCGAAGAATTGTGCGTACAGTTCCCACAGACGAGTTGGCAAAAAGTTATCTGTCGATTTTCAAGGATCAGACGTTCCACGCGCTGAATGTTCACGGGGGGCTTCGAGCCACCAATTGGCCGGGATCGTCGTTAACAGATGTACAGCTTTCTTTACAGTGTTTGCATTATTTAAATCTGGTATTGTGGCTATGAGTCTCATCACCGTACTGTGCTTAAAGAACCCTAATTGCTTTTACACTTTCATGCACAACAAATTTCAATTTAAGTCCAAGTTTGACTCAAACACCCCTCGTATATACAGTAGGTAAAATCGGTAAATGTCCATCTAATGATTAGAGAAACAGTGATCTGCCTGATATTGTGATGTTGTTACATAACAATTGTTCATGGTTGTTCATGGCTTGTTATTACATTCCTGGCTTTGCAGTCATTCCCATAAGGTTTATCTACGGAAATGAGCTTTCATGTTTTTTATTTTGTTTGTTTTTTTTTTGTTTTTTTTAATAATCGATTATTATTCGGATTTCCAGTCCTACAACTAAGAGTTGATGACATGCAACCGGTCTAACCCCATACAACTGTGAAACGCTTGTTATGAGTGGCTTTGAAGGGAAAACTGCAATAGGCAGAAGTGTGTGAAGCTATTTCGTGGCCACTTCTGAGTCTGAGGCTCATTTGCCTCTGGATATATCCTTGAAAAGGACATTATGCACAGTGTATATGTGAGAGAGAGAGAGAGAGAGAGAGAGAGAGAGAGAGAGAGAGAGAGAGAGACTTGCATTTTGTCTCTGGGTACACAAGGACGTAAAAGCAGGTTAAGGAGAAATGGGGCAGAGGCGCACAGCCCACTTTGAGTCTAAATTTGATCATGGCATGTGAACTCCTGAAAGTGGAGAGGAAGAACAAGATTTCCTGGAACCTTAGAATGATAATTTTACAGAAGAGAACTTATCACAAATGTTTACGCGGTTATCTCGAGATTTGTTGCCATCATCATGTAAGCTAGACACTGTGACTCTGCACTGAGGAAGGCGTGTGTTTAAAGTAAAACTACTGTATGAAACTGCAGCACATCCTCAGAATCCACACGTAGAACCCGTAAGAAATTTTACAAAGGTACCATGACACTGTACATGTACCATCGTATGTAGTACCATGGTATTTTTAACAGTGGTACCTATTTGATGATATCACACTATGAACTATAAAACATGTACCAGGATACTGTAAAAAAAAAAAAAAAGGTTTTACAATACATGTGTAGCACATGCTACGTGTACTATAATGGTAAAAAATTATAGTATAATTTATTATATCCTACAGTTCTACTGTATGTATGTAACAATAATTAAATAACATAATGCATGTTGTACTTCTTAATATTCCAAGTAATAATATGATACTGCCTGTACTATACCACACCAGTAGTATATACTGACATACTAATCTATTATGGTACAGTATATAGTGTAAAAACGTACCCTATTAAATACCTGCTGTAGCCACTGTTTTACCTAATATGTACCATGATATTCACCACAGTGCAGTGGTATACACCATAGCACTACCACAGTACCCACTGAAGTGCCATAGTGGTGCCTACCATGGTAAAGGCTGAGGTGCCGGCCGATGTTGGTCTTTCCAGTGGTTCCATCGAGAGGTTTCCAAAGTGGACCGTCTGATCCTCACATAACTTTGGCACAGGTTGCGCTGGATGCCCTTCCTGATGAAAACGTCGCATTTTATTCGGGTTTGAGACCGGCACTGCAGTGGATGTGGTTTGGGCATTGGATGGGAATCGAACCCAAGGCCTTCCGCAAGAAACCTACCAGTACCTTCTTAAGGGGTTCTGGTCATAAGAATATTTTGTATATAAAAACAATATACGAATGCCATTATTGCTCTCATACTTCCTAAATCCTGTTCATTATATCCTTTAACTCCTTTAAACCAACCTCATCCTTCTAGTTTTGTGTCCTTTGTAGCTTATTTCTGTAACTGGGTGATGGTTAGCTCCTGTCACGCAAGTCAAAACTAGCTAGCAATGACATTGCGTTTTCTAACAAGAAAGACATTGACACAATGATGTTTTGGACCTTTGTTAATATGCACTTTGTTTTAATACCTCTAGACAACATGGTTTATGAAATGCTAACGTTAGTCAGCTGTATGCTATCTGGTTTATTGCGACTTTTTAAATGTTACAAATCGATCACAGAATGAACAAATTGTCCTTTTTAAAGATAAACTAAGCTTTTTTCCCCTCAACTAACACTTGTTTTTCCTCAGTTAACACTTAAAACCTCGACTGGTTAGCAATAGCTTTTATTGCGCAATCAAGCTGCATGTAGTTTAGCGATTTACAGTACAGTAAATCTTTCAGTAAGGACAGTGTCAATGTAGTTAAACAAATATTTGCTAATTAGCATACTTGTAGCTAATTTCAGTTCTAAAATAGCTTGATAGCTTAAACACTTTCCCTGTCGCTAGTTTATAAGAAGGCAAAGATTTACAGCTAGCTGCTTAGCTAATACTAGCGCCCTGATTGTATTTGTGATCATTTTCTTTTTCTGAATATATCGAGTTTTATTTGTCTGAGGTTTTTGTCCTTCAGGTTGAAATATGGGCATGAAGTTATTGGTTTTAGTTATACACGCCAGCATTTCCCTCAGGTCATATTTACGGTCCAGCTAAGCTAAGCTTGCTTAGTCTTGTTCTTTTCATTTGCTGTATGAGCGATCTGGCCAGATGCCTATCCTCCACCACCCCCCAGCGCCCTCCCAAAGTATCGATCCTGCGTTCCTGCTGTTATTTGCACTTTGGTAAGATAAGGTTTGATTCAGCAGAAAGTGTGAAGAGCGCGGCTTGCACTCTGTTTGACGCTCATTTATTTGTTAATTATTTCACAGTCAGGCGCGTAACGAAGCACAAAAGCTGCTGGAGCTTCTCCAAAGGCATAATACGAAGAAAAAAAACTCCGCTCAAACAGTAAGACCCGGAAACGCTTTCCCATATGATTTTCAAACCTGTAACCGTATCTGGAATTAAGCTTGGAAAACAGCCATTGCCTAGTTAGCACAAATCTCGTGCTTCTTGCCAAACTGTTTGCTGTGGAAGTGGCCATGCTGAAGATGTCGCGAGCCTTGTCAATTCCCCACTGTGTGCTGAAAAGCCAAAGGATGAATGGATTCCCATGGGAAACGGGCTATAGGAGCCTCTGGGGACTCAGCCAACGTGCAAGGGCAAAGACAGCTCAACAAGGAACTGGGAATGTAAATATAAAGAAGACGACTAGAATACAAACAGGAGAATTCGGCAGAACTAGTACTGCTTCCTGGAGATTTGTCCAGTTTCACCACACGGCACTGTATCCAAAGTATACAAGGATTTTTTTTTTTTTTCTCTTCTGACGGATAAAAAAAGATGATGGTAAATATATACGTTATTACGTAGTCATGACCATAGTTCCTCTTTCTTCTTATACCTAAGACCAACGTGGAGATCTGCATTGTTCCTTATGTTTATCTTTAATGGCAGCCTCAGCTCCAGAGTTGCCATCGCCATGGTTACGGCTATATGCGGCAACCGGCGACGTGGCAGATTTTCTCACCCGAGGATGTGTTAGCAGTCTCCAAAGCCCCCACATGGATCCTGTCAGACCTTCTGTGAGAAAGCTTATTTAGGTGTCATCTTGGTGTTAATTTGACTACCTTAGCATACAGGTCGAACAAGGCTGGACGGGTGGTGGCATGACAGAGAGTGAGGTGTACACAAGGGCCCGTTGATTGGCAATTCGGTGCTGCATTCTGTTATGTTGCCTTACACAAGGCTCATAATGCCTCATCTGCTTCCCCCAGGCTACGGGGTCGTGACGAGAAGCTCTGAACGAGCACATGCATTCGTGTTGCTGCGCGGCGCTCGCTTTAAGTGTCCATTCCCGGAATTAAATTAGCTTCATGGCCTGGAGGGCAAAGCTATTGGCTGTTGATGACTCAGTCTGAACTTATTGACTGGCGAGGGAATCGAATGCTGAAGCTTGAAGTCAAGGACTGTGTGCCCTTCTAACGTACAGATATACATGCGTTTACACATATGTACAGCTGAAGAAAGCCAGTGACCTCGAACTTGGATTTGTCCACAGGTTCACGATTGCCTGTAGTTGTATTTATAAACTGACGAGGCAGGAAGGCTGTCTCTGGAATCGATCACTTTTCTTCGAAAATGACAGAAAAGTTCAACGGCGAAGGGATTGAACGCGCCGCGAAAAATTAGCTTCAAGCTAATATTTAGGAGGTGAAGAGAGCAAGTAGCTCCTCCCACCAACCCAACACCCCATTAAGCCATGCTTACTGAAGATATGCAAAAAATCTCTAATACCCCATCTGGCTGAGGTGATTAATGAAAGCTAGGGCAGATGGCACTGCAGCTACTGTAGTTTCCTCATCGCTTCAGGGGTATAATGATTTGCAATCTTCCTCCCCTTATTGCCTTGCATCACTCGCTTTGTTCTGGACGCTTTGCAAATCACAAGGCTTATATCTTATATCTCGTATCGATAGCAAAGAACACATCCTCTTTTTCTCACACCAAACTCGTGTCCCCGTTTCCGGGCATTGGAGCCTTGGGGCAGGCCAGGTCCCTAGGATGTTTTTGTTAGGGACCGAAAAAAGAGGCTGTGAAACGTTCCCTCCCCCTCAATAGGCAGCCAGCGGGTGTGGAAATATTGACATTCAGACAGAGAAAGAGAGAGAGGGAGGGAGAGAGGGAAGGAGGCCACAAGGGGAGTCGGGATCACCCTAAGAGGAGGCATGATGGCAGGGCAGCTTTTTTGGCTCGGATACAGGGGAAGGAGGGTGGGCCTGAGTCAGCGACTTCCTAACCACCACCTCAACCTTATTCTGTTACTCTTTTTTTTTTGTCTTGTCTCAACTTCATTCCTGTATTCCTTTCTATCACTCCCTTCACTGATCTTTTCGCATGTCATAAATTGATCTCCCAGATGAGTGCCGAAACAGGCCCACCCATGCCCACACTCACCACCCCAGTAATCCCAACCACTTATCCTGTTAAAAAATAAATGATGGAGTATCCTGACAGGCTCGTAGAAAGATGTACAAAGCAGCCACAGTAGGAGTCGATGTTGCTGTGAATGAGCCGGCACCGTGGTAGGACAGCTTGTTGGCTCGGATGGAGGAAAGGAGGAAGAGAGAGGGCGTGTCTGAGTCGGCAACTTCTTAACCATCCAAGTCCGTCTTCTCTTTGCCCTTAGAATTGATCAGGACTTACTTAAACAAGGCGACTTACATGTGGTTGTTTGATCACCTCCACGAGTATAAGAACCGCCCCCGTTTCTGCACGAGGCGTCATGTACAGTACAGCTTATTGACTTGGAAGAAGGTATTGAGGTTACCGTAAAAAAGGGGCGGTTTAAGTAAAGATGATTCCAAGGACCCCATATTGAGTGACAGGGTGCCCTTACACATGCAACGACGGTTGAAAAAAAGGGTTGGCTTTGTCAAGGTTGGGGGCTCAGTGTATTAGGTTTCAAGGAACTCCAAATCTCATGCATTATTGACTTCCTAATCACCACTCTTTCGCTCTGGTCTCACCATCCTTCATACGGTCCTAATCTCACTAATCCAGGTTCTTGTAACTGCCACATGTTTGTTCTCCTGGGGAACAGGACAGCCCACCCATGTCTCACATACTGTACCAGCTACCCAATCCACTCATGTGACCCATGTTGATCTTATTTAAGATTTTTTTTAAAAGGTTACCGAGGACCCTAACAAGCTTTGCCAGAAAAGTGATACAAAGCAGCAAGTCTTCACCTCACCATCATTCTGAAATAAGAAATGTAAAAAAAAGACCCACACCCACATTTTTTAAGTCTAAGACAGAGCTGTTTTTCATCCCGCCTGCACCACACGAAATGTCTGTACTGGATCCAGCAGCTCCATCTTCACTGAGATTGAAACGCCGGAGTTCAGTCTTTGTGAAGTTAATTAAAGACATTAGCTCGGGGCTGCATCGCATCCAGATGTGGTTGGATGAGAGTCGCGGCGGCGTAAAATCAGCGTTGGATCAACCTCTACGCTTCTTTACGCAAGAATGATAAAGCACCTCCTGAGTTCCTCATGTGGCCTCGAATGGGCCAAAGTGGAAACCTTTGAATGTACTGCAGGAGAACACGCACACACACATGCACACACATCTGCATGTGCATGTGTGTGAGTACAGGATGACCGAGATTCTCCAGTCACCTCGTGTAGAGATAGGATGATCAGATTTCTCCATACAAACACACATACGCGCGCACACAGAGACAGACAGAAGAAATCAATAAACCTCAGTGTTTCCATCACCAAGACAACTGCAGTCCAAATATAGCAGTGTTACATTGGTATACATTATTTCTATTTCAGTACTGTGCATGAAGTCATAGTGATGAGATCAGTGTTGAAACTCTCAGCAGGAAGCACAGAGAGCGTCAGGAACTTTTTTTTTTTTTTGTTTGCATGATGAAGTCTAATAGTGTAATCAGATATTAAAATGCTTAACATGATTCGAATGTGTTTATTTCATAATAGGAAACAATAAAGCCGAATGTTTAGGAGGATCTTAATGATCACTGAGTCACTAGAACGAATGAATCAGTGATTGAGCGAATGATTCAGTTCTTCTTATTCAGTTGATTTGTTATTTTTTTAAGCCCATTTTGCACGGAGTCATATGTTTGAGTCACACTGAGTCATATCTGTAACCGTGCGTAATCCGGATCCGATTAACCTCCCACCGCGCTCTTTTGTTTATGGTCAAGATTCATTCCTGTCAAATCTTTTTCAATCCTTTGAATCAGCGATTGGTTCAGTGTGTCAGCGAGTGTGTACATACAGTAAGTGCATGCGGTAGAAGTCCTGTGCAATGTGCATGTCGGTTATTGGTGTGAACAAAACTGCATCTGAGAAAAAGCGGCGCATCCTTGAGCGAAACCGAATGAATCGTTTAACTGAACTGACTCAGTTGGATCAACCATGTATGTCATCTCTTTGTTTTTTTTTGCTCGTTGCGCACGATTGAGAAACACTTTTGTATCTAGGTCTTTAACTTTCCACCTGTGTGTGTGTGTGTGTGTGTGTGTGTGTGTGTGTATCTGTCAGGACGTGTTTTTGTGTTTGTGAGAAAAAAGGTCAGAGAGAGGTTTGTGGAGAGGTAAAGAATGAGGCAGCATTTTTTTTTTTTTTTGCACACACACACACACACACACACACACACACACACACAGGCAGAGGCCTCCTGCTTCAGGAAGTCCGCTGCAAAGGAGACGTTAAACACTCAGTTCCTGTTTGGCATATGATTCCACTGAGACACACACATTTACACACATGCGCACACACACACACACACTAAGGTGACATGTCTCTCTTTCTAACATCTCTCTCTCTCTCACACACACACTCATACACGGTGTTCGCCACCATTTTCAGTTGAACTGCTCGGTGACCCGTCCCTCCCCCAAAACCCCAAATATTCGGCTGACGTGGTTCAGTCTTGAGTCTGTGCCCAGAAAAATTAAAGCAGTGAGATGGAACACATACACACACACACACACACACACAGACGCACACCATCATGTCTGGATTATGCCTGACAGGTACGAGCGGATACACTAATCCCAGCAGAGCTTGAGGCATTTCAATCATTATCCATAAACGTAACTGCAAAAAGCTCTGGGGGAAAAAAAGAAAAAAAATCAAACACGTTCTGGAGGGATTCCATGATCAGGGTTGCATTCGGGGCAATTAAAAAACTTCTATCAATTTTCCGCATCTAACAAAAACACACCTTCAACCGTTCAAGCGTGGCGCGAGATCGAAAGTAAGATCAGGTTCTGTTTTTGGAACGAGCTGCGCCCGTGAGAACGCTGTAGGGGTATGAAGAACATTTCATTCATTTACTTAAACCTTTATGATTCATTAGTAATATGGTACTTATAGGCTAATGATACTAATCATAATAATTTGATCAGAGCTGAGTTTTTATTTTCCGAACAGTCTCAAAACCTGCATTTCTTCAAATCTCGCGCTCGTAAGTTGTCGCGTTTCAAATGCCTTCTTTTACTTTCAGACGGAGAGAAAGTGCGTATCCGTGCGGCGCTAGGTTCACAGCACAGCAATTACCATCCCAGTGAGCGGTGCGTCCTATCCGAGTCCAAACCGGTGGTTAGAGTAATTAGATTTGGGGGGGAAAAAAACACAAGGGCGGGCGCGTTTACTTTCCTCCGAACTCTTGCTGAAAAAAAAGAAGAGGCGAGCGGTGCGAATCGTTCCCGAGCTAAACACTGTAATCGGAAACGTAGTTCCTACGTCGAGTCAAATAGACGACACGTAAAACCCACACGCTATCCATCCATATCGGTGAGGTTGTAATCTGCGCCCGCGAGGACGAATAACTGCGGCGTTACGCGCGTGAGACAGCGGTTCCGGTCCTCCTCGGGTTCCTGGTGATGTCATCGTGGGCTCTGTCGCTCCACCGGGATCGATCCGTCTGGATCGTGTTTACCTTATTTTCCCGTTCGTGCCAGATTAAATCATTCACTACTTAGGCGTCCCACCCGCTCCTCGTGCCCCGGGCTCAGGCGAGGTGTATATTTAGAAAGCGGGATCGTGTGGCGCGTCTGACGAAACACGAGTGATTTTGCTCGTAGTGCGCTTTCAGCGAGATGAAATAGGAGCTGGTGATCTTGCACCGATGGATAAACGGAGGGAAATAGACGTGCGGCTTGTGCCTAGGGCAGTGATGATGTCACCCGTCAGCTCGAAGAAGGAGAGAGAGAGAGAGTACGGAGAGGAGGGGGACAGGCGAACACCCTGTGCAGGAACAGAAGGGACGAGTGTACTCGCGCGGTGACGACTTCTGTAGCATTTACGGAGGAGTCTCCGGTGTCAGCGCTTCGTAACAGGACGGACCGGCAGAGGAGACGTGCTTTACAGCTGCTGTAGTGAGAGTGACACGAAGCACCAAGGGCTGTTCAAGTCAAACCGGGACTTTTGATGACAGAAAATAGTTATGAGAGTAAACCCCCCCCTTTATTTCTCTATATAATCCCCTGCTACACTTATCCCAGTGTTTCACTAGTGCTTGGACACCATCAAGGTGTAGAAAGTTTTCTCAGGACGCTGGAACTATTGGACCAGACTGCCTGCTTCACATCTGGAACGCTGGCCTCCCAGGAACTCCTTTATTTTCAAGGCGCTAGATTGAATCGTTGTCTAAACATTATGCCGATGCATTTAACATTTTTTTACCTGCATGAAATGATATCGAAAATGTAATATTTTAGAGATTTATACATTACATGAAGGATAAAGTCGACCGAAAATGCGATTCAAAATTCCATTCATGACTGAGTGGTAAAAAGTGCTACATGTACAGCTCTGAAGTTCCCACGTGCACATTTCTTTGCACTGACACACCTCGTAAAATGACTGGGGAGTTGACTCAGGAGTTTCTGAGCAGGAAATAAAAAGTTTCCGCGGGCATCGAGAAA
Organism: Clarias platycephalus; assembly: GCA_030068275.1. NCBI lineage: Eukaryota > Metazoa > Chordata > Actinopteri > Siluriformes > Clariidae > Clarias > Clarias platycephalus. Next base: position 32,890,338 of record JAQQZT010000012.1, on the reverse strand, counting down.
CACGGCGCCTTTTCCCAGCGTTCCTTGTGCGCGCTTGTTTTGTCAGGACGTGTTTGCGAGAGGGCAGGTTTGTGCGTAAGACGGTTACGAGAGCATGCTCTCAGCCACGCTGCTGATTAATACATGATAAGCCGAATGGTGCATCTCTTTAAGGCTGAAGTCACGCCAATTAGCTAATTAATTCACTCGGACGTGTTCGAACCGGGAAATCGGTAAGCTCTAGCAGCCTTGAATTTATTGCTTTGGCGTCTGTACGAGCCGTCTGGCTTCCCGTTGGACCGTGTTGGTCGATGCAGCTCAGTCCTGGATTGATTTATAGAGTGAACTTTTCTCTGAGTGATGGCACGTCGCCTATTAAGCGCCCCAGCTTTCTGTCCTGAAGAAAGACGGTTGATTTTCTTTAGAAAAGTCAAAATGTACCTGAAGATGCAGATCCATCCATATATATATATATATCCATCCATTATCTAGAACACTTAGGAAGGCTGGATCCTCTTCCAGGAGATTTTGGGTACAAGGCAAAAGAGGTGCAAATCTACTGCAGGGCACAAGCATACACATGCACTTACACCCCCAATCGTAAACTACAAGCAATGTGGAAACACCAAGCAGCCCACAATTTGAGTACATGGAGAACATGCAGACTTTACTACAAAAAGTGCAAAAAAAAGTGCACCTTGTGGAAAGTTTCATTTATTCACAGTAAAAACAAAAATAATATCGGAAACATCTAAAAAAATACAGGCTCTAATAGTTTTGATTATATAGTATATGATTATATAGTATAGCAGAAACCTTCTTATTAAATGTAATTAAATTACGTAAAAAATTAGATGAAAAAATGGGAACAAATGATTTACTAAAGTGCCTAAAGATGCAATTTAAAAATCGTCTGATTACGTAACAACCTCAGCAGCAGCCTCATTTCCCCTCTCGTCTGTTCCGACCACTCAGCACTCAGCATCACCAGTACACTAATCACCATCCTGATCATCATCTGCACCTGATTCTCACTGGTTCAGGACTTAAGTTAGATGATTTTTTTTAAATATTTGACTGATTCATAAGTCACTGTTTATGTAAGATGAAAAAGTTCTTCATGATGCCTGGAGAACTGCTCCTAAAGACTACAAGAGCGTCTGGCTCTTTCGAATAACATCTAAAGATATGAGGGGGCTCAAGACTTTTGACTTTTCCACAAACAAAAAGTACAGTCCTAAAGATGTTACATTTTCAGCTTCAGACTGATACAAACCTTTAATTTGCTATGCACACCTTTTATGAACTTTCTGTTCCGCATCATATGTTTGTAAATGTTTTCATGGCGACAACTTCTAAAGAACATGAAGACTTGTGTCATACTTGTGAAGGACATTTATCATTATCTGTGGGAGGAGTCTCCAGTACCAGTGCTCTGTAACAGTCGGAAGCTGTAAATTGAGGTGTTTGGACATCCTGAGGGCTGTATTTTTGAAGATTAATGATGACTAAAATGTAATAACAGGAACTAACTGGATCTGCAGACGTTCCTCAACATTAACTGTAACTATTAATGGATGAAAAAGAATGGTGAATAATATATATAAATAAAAAATCGATACATTATTATTATTATTATTTTTATAATAATTTTTATTATTATTTCTAATCATGTTTTATTCCTTATTTAATAAATTCTAATTACTTTTGCACTGTAGAAAATCTTCTACAACTGCACTGATAAATAACTAAGGCCTCACGCGTACAGTAATCTTTTCCCTTTTGCGTGCGATATTTTCGTGATATATTTTATTGATATTTTCGTTCTGACATGGCGACAACTTCTAAAGAACATCGTGACTTGTGTCATACTTGTTAGAGAAGTTCATGTATCATTATCGGTGGAAGGATTCTCTAGTATCACTGCTTTGTAACAGTGTGAAGCTGTAAAGAACATCGTTAATGCTGTTGTTTTGCAGATTAATGGTGACACTAAGCATTAAAAATGAAGAAGGAATGACTGTTTTTTTTGTAATAACAGGAACTAACTGGATCTGTAGCATTAACTGTAACTTGGATAAAAAGAATGGTGAAGAATCTTTTTAATGAAATAAATGAAAAAAAAAAAAATGAAGTCAATAAATACCACTGAATTTTATATATATATATATATATA
>JAQQZT010000012.1:32834203-32857265 GCA_030068275.1 Clarias platycephalus | reverse complement strand
TCCCCCCCCCCCCCCCCCCCCCCGGAGCGAGAAACACGTAATGCTGTTCTCAGCTGCTCAGGGTCGCAGGGAAGGAAAAGAAGCCCCCCTTGGCCTAAGAATAAACGGGATGAGCGAGAGAGAGAGAGAAGGGAGCAAGAACAACATCTTTGCGACACTCAGCACTTCTGATCAGGAAAGCTAACCCCAAACCAGTCATTTGTGGCGAGAGCGTGTGTGTGTGAACGCGTTGTCCTCGCGTTCCTCTGGAAATGCTCCGGCACGGAAAGTGCATTCCGGAGCCGAAACACTGTGTTTGGGCTCAGACGAAGCTTGCAACCACATCTGGAAACATTATTCTTGGAAGGCAGGTCATTATGTGTTTTAAACAACAGAGCGAGGAAAGCACGAGGGGAAAGGAAGACAACGGGAAAAAACAATAATTGGAGAAATTAGACGAGCAAGTGGCCACAACAACAACAACTCCTTTGTGTGGAGGAGGAATTCATAACAATAGCTGGAATCAGATCTGTGCTGAAGGCAGTAACTAGTTCCGTAAATCTACAAGGGGTGCTCAAGTCAAAGCGGGACATTGATTGTGCGAAATAATCGAACGCAGTTATGAACACAGACTAAAAACTTTATTTTTTCTGTATAGTCCCCTGTTACACTAACGTGCTTATCCCAGCTTATACCATCCAGGACTGCATATCTGAAACGCTGGCCTTCCAGGAACTCCGAACATGACCCAAACATGTGGGAATAGCTTGAGGGGAGTGTGTCGTTGTCATTGTGATTGTCATGCATTGTCCTGAAAAATCCAAAACATCTTTGGTCATCAAACTAGGCTGATTTAAAGTAAAAGGGGCATTGAATAAGTTCCTGAGCTGAGGGGTTGAAGCAGACAGTCCGATCATGACTCCGGTGTACTGAGAAAGCTTTCTACCTTGATGGTATCCAAACACTGATGAAACAAGCCATGCTTGATGTCTAAAACGCTGGCCTCCTAGGAACTCATTAATGGCCCAAACATGTGGAAATGGCTGTACAGGGAATGTTTTGTCTCCATTCAAGTTTTAGAGGAGTTCCTGGGAGGCCAGCATTTTAAACATGAAGCAGGCAGTCAGATCATGGCTCCAACAAGTGTGTTCTGTGTTTCGGCACAATCAGAAATCCCGGTTTGACTTGAACGCCCCTTGTAGCGCATCCGCCGTATATATACAGTACATTACATACAGTACATGTGTAAGGTGTTGCCATAGAAACAATTCATTATGAAGTCATGAATTCTATGGTTGACAATGTAGCATTTCAAAACGCACTTTACACTGACTTCATATCAAAGTTGAAATTGAGAATGTGATTATTTTATAAGATAATGTTTATTTTTTTTCTTATATTTTAAAATTACAAAGCGAATATTTATTGATTAGCTGTACAAAACGTTATTGCCCTGCTCACACCCACTATCTGCCCTTTACACAGCATGGTGGATCATTTCTTAGGATCATATAACGCGATTCGCCACACCGGAAACCCAGCAGCAGCTGTACGCTGAGACGCGTTTTTCCTCGGTATATTAGTCAGCAGAAACGTGCAAACATTTCTTATCTCTTAGCTTCTCTGCGTGTTTGTCTAGTAACGCAGTCAGCTACAAGCGCAGCCACCACAAGCTTTCTGCCTGTGTTTGTCCTACATCAAGAAACCACATTACTCCAGCTCACACACACACACACACACACACACGCACGCACACACACACAGTGCAGCCTGCGAGCTCTCAGCCCTGTGGTTTTGGGGTAGTCTAGGTGAGAGAGGAGAGACTGGCTCGTGGGCCTCTGGTTCCATGTCTGCAGTGCTGTAGTTTCCGTTAACGCATGGCCCGTGTGCGAGTTTCCGCCCCAGCGTGGTTGGCGTGATGGGGCGGATGGGGCACCAGTGACCCTGCGACCCACCTGCCAGCTCCTGTAGGCGGGACACCTACAGCCGAATGTATTAAATGACTCTTATTTAATCTTCTGGGGCGTCAAGTGCTTGTGGGTGGAGCTTAACTGATAAGCCACGCCCACACCACCCCAAGAACCAAACTCAACTTCATGTGATGTTTGTTGTCGTTCTCTCCTTTTCTCTTTCTTCTTCTCGCTGTTCTCTCACACCTGCTCGATGACATCTCGTATTGCTCTCCTTTTCTCTCTCTCTCTCCCTCTCTCTCATTATCACTCTAAATCTCTCTTATATTTCTGTCCTCCCTGTTGCGCATCCACACTCTTTATGTAGCTTCTCACGTTTTTCTCACCTTCTCTCTCTCTCTCTCTCTCTCTCTGGGTCTTTATCATTCTTGACGTCTCTCTTATTCCTCTTCTCTTCATGATTTCTCTCTTCTTTTTTTGTTCTTTCTCCTGTCTTTCTTTTATGGCTTTATATCTCTTTCATCTCTCTCTTGCTCATTTGACATCATTCTTGTCTCGCTAATTTTTGGTTGGTTTCTCACTGCGTCTCCATTCCTCTAACTTTATCTTCCCTTCATCTCTTCTTTCCGTTCCATTCTTGTTCTCTCTCACTCGTTCTTCTTTTCTTCTATTTCTCTTCTTTGTCTTATTTCCCTTTATTTCTCTATCCACAGTCTCATTCTTTTCCTCTCTTTCACTTGTCTTTTGTGGCTTCTTTCTCACTTTTCTTCTTCTTCTTCTTCTTCTTCTTCTCTCCATCTCTCCCTCTTGCTTTTGTTTTTCCTCACCTTCTCTCTCTCTCTCACTTTTTCATTCTTTCTCCCATTCTTTCATTTATCTGTCTCTTTTTCATCCTCTGTTCTTCTTGATCCCTCTTCTCTTCACTGTTTCTCTTCTGTTTCTCTCCTTAATCTCTCTCTTTTTAAAAAAAAATCTTTCTAATAGCTTGTTTTTTTTTTTTACATCCCTCTCTCTCTCTTCATTTATTCTTGTCCTTTTTGCCTTTTGACATGGCTTGTGTTTGTCCACCTTCTTCTTCTTCTTCTCACCTTTCCCTTGTTCTTTCTCTTTTCAAATATAATCATTCTTTTGATTTCTCTTGCTAGTTCCTCTAACACCTCTTCATCCCATCTCGTTTTTATTTTTTCTCATTCTTCCTTAATGATCTTTCTTTCTTGTCTTCTTTCACTTTTTTTCTCCGTTTTCCAGAATAACTCACATTTTCTTTTTTCTCTTAAAAAATTTTTATAAATAAATATGAGAGTGCATTTTTCCTTTTAATGTTCTCAGTCTTTTCCTCTGTTCTCTCTCAGTCTCCTTTTCATTTTCTTTCTTTACTCTCTCTTTGATGTTTTGTCTTCTTTCACTCCTCTTTAGTCCCTCACATTCTTTTTCTAGCTCTCTGTTTATTATTTTTAACGTCTCTTGTTTCTCAGTTTTCTTCTTGCATCTCTCCTTCTCTTTCACTCTCTCTTTCATTTCCAGTTCCACTTTATCTTTCTCTCTTAAATAGTTTTTCTCTTTTTCTCTCACTCACTCGTTATTTTTAATATCACCTCTTTCTCCATGGATTTATCCCATCTCCGGTCATTCTCACTTCTTCTTCCCATTTTGTCTCACCTTCTCTCTCTCTCTCTCTCTCTTTCTTTCTTTCCCTCTTTACCACCTCTAGTCTTCTTTCACTATCTTTTTTTTCTCAATCATTCCTTTTTTCCATCTGTCTTTCTTCATCTGTCTCTTCTCTTATTTACGCTCCTTATTCTCGCATTCATCTGATCTGCACTTTCTCTCACTCTTTCTCATCTTTTATTTCTTTTATTTCCAGCCTTCTGTCAGTCTCTCACTTTTACTGTCAATCCTGTGTGTGTGTGTGTGTGTGTGTGTGTGTGTGTGTGTGTGTGTGTGTGTGTGTGTGTGTGTGTGTAGGCCAGGAGCATGACTGTTAGCAGAGCAGCACACAAGGAAACAAACAAATACACACACACACACACACACACACACACACACACACACACACACACACACACACACATGCTGAACACCTCACCATGTTGCCATGAAAATAAAAATGAAAAATAAACAGATGTCATTCCTCAGGTTGTGTCTTTGGTACGTGTGCGTGTGTGTGTGTGTGTGTGTGGAATTCCTTAATGCCTAATGCTGAATAGATGCACATTTCATAAGCAGCTGTTTGATACAGTTCATGTGTGCATGTGTGTGTGTGTGTGCATATATATACTGTATGTATGTATGTATGTATATATGTGTGTGTGTGTCCTGTCACGAAAAGTGTGAAAGCCTATGAGCGCTGTAGAGAACACTAGTGTGTGTGTGTGTGTGTGTGTGTGTGTGTGTGTGCGTGCGTGTGTGTGTGTGTGTGTTCTCACATAGAATCAAAGAAAGAACAGTTATCTTTGTGCTTCATGAGACATGGTGCATATTTATACACGTGGGTGTACGAGTGTGTGTGTGTGTGTGTTTAATTTCCTCTGTGTGTGGTGCAGTTGAATGACCTCATTTTATTAAAAAGTTCGTTCAGTAATCAGTTTGCCATTGTTTACCTGCGAGTAAAAAAAGAAGAACGGTTAATAAGCAGCACATTTAGTTACATTAGGAATAGACCCGCTATAAGAAGGCTACTACAGCGTGTGTGTGTGTTTATTTTTTAAACAATTTGCATTAGTCCGCATTAGTTTGACTAAAGGTCATAATTTCCAATCTCCAAATAAAATGTTTTTTTATAAATATTCCGGATGGTTTCACCGCAGCTGCGTTTCTCCAAACTTTTAAAGGTCCCGTATTTGACTATTTCTTTAGTAAGTAACCGCAGGCCTCAGAGCTCCGCCTACGTGTCTGTGTTAATGCTCCGGGCGATACCGGCATACCTTTTTTCCAAACTCCTTCTGTTTCGCTCCTTTTCCAAACACTCCATTTTGGTGTCTATGTAGATGGAGGTGCTGCTGAGCCACGCCCCTCCGGAGAACAGCAGAGGCAGGGGGAGGGGCTGTTCTTATATGATGTCACATAAGCAGAGGGGCATCTAATTGCCCTGAGAGGAAAATTTTAATGTCATATGAGGAAAAAAGTGAAGAAAATGACGTCCTTCTTTCTCTCTCGTTCTTCCGCTATCTCTCTGTCTGTTCAGTGATTTTACACTACAACGTACAAACCAACAAGGTGTATGTGTATATATGTGTGTGTGTGTGTGCACCTCGTGTTGTGACAGCGAACTGACGTTTCCCGCGTGTCTCCCGCAGGGTGTGTGCGGTATGTCCGTGGATGAGCAGCCGGAGGGCCCGATGTACGTGTATGAGTCGACGGTGCACTGCTCCAACCTCCTGCTGGGCCTGAACGAGCAGCGCGAGCGCGGTCTGCTCTGCGATGTCACCGTGCAGGTGGAGGGCAAGCAGTTCCGTGCCCACCGCGCCGTGCTGGCAGCCTGCAGCGGGTACTTCCTGCAGGGCCTGGTGGCACACGGCGACAAAGAGCTCACCCTCACCATGCCCGATGAGGTACGGCCGCGCACACACACGGTACACTGCACATACACATATAGGCCAAGTCTATTATTACTTTATTACCAAGGAATTAGGACGGTATGCGGATTGTGTTGCGATATTTCGAACCCAACTGGATCGTTGTTTACGGTAAGATTTAATGTTGATGCACAAAAGTACCCTGTACATACAACACTCCAATCCAGGAAACTCATCTCGCTGGTGTTTCGAGTCTGCCGAGAGCTCATTAACATGCATAGTTATCACACAAAAGACGTCTGTGTTGCTTTTCGGCGTGCTGCTAACAAGGAGGTGGGGAAGGGGAAAAAATGATTCTGTATTCGAGCTACCATTCGAGATGCGTTCGTCATCTCGCAGACGTCACCCCGGGGAGGCGGATCCCTGTGAAATATCCTTTCGGTCTCGAGCACCGCACTTTCTTTCTCTGACGCACAGGTGTGAGTGCGAACGATGCGGGAATGGGGGTAGGGTAAGAAGTGACACGTGATGGGCAGGCGGGGAGGATGGGAAGGTTCTGATGGAGACGAGCGGAGGAGAGCCCGTCCTCACCTACAGCACAGAGTGAGATCTCGAGACTTGAAGAATCAGAAAGACAAGAGCTTGTCAGCTTTAACCCTCCGTAGACTCGAGTTGAAAGGCGCAGCCAGGCGTTCTTCACCAAGTGTAGGAGATCCATGATTCGTTAATGCGTGGAACGTTTGAATCCCTGAGCTGCCGAGAAGACACCGTGGAGCTCGAGCAAGTTTACTGTGTGATTTCGAAACAGAAGTAGCACAGGTCTTCTACATGATCATCTAGGAAAGCAGTAATCAGTCAAGCGGAGTTTCTAAGTTATTCTTTCTTAGAATATTCCAAGATGTGACATCAGATAAAGAAAAACTGATGCGGATGTGATAACCTGGTCATTCTGTACATGCAGGTCGTCAGACTTTTGCTGAGTCTAGACCCCAGATCATAACACTGCCTCCAGAGGCTTGTACGGTGGACACTATGGACGCGCACTTCACTCTGGGTCAATCTGGACTCGTTATCGCTCCCTAGTTGTTTTCTTTGCTTTATGCAGGTCAGATTATTTGAATGTAATTAAAGTAATATGTTAGCAATAGGTGATGAATTAATACATCATATTGTATATTATAAAACCAGATTTATCAGCTGTCTATTTCATTTTTTTTTTTTTTTTTTTAACAATTGAAGTATAGCTTTTTATTTTGTCCTTGTCTTACATCTATAATTTCATGTGTTTGGAGTTTATGCTAGGAATTGCGGACGCTTTTTGTCCCTTTTTTGGATCATGCACACAAACACACACACACACTCCATTAAGAATGTATACGTTCAAAAGTGTATGTATTGCTCGCAAGACTGGCAGAAAAGCCCAAGATCCACCGAAAGCTGGGGGAGAAATATTTACTGCGGATGAAATGCGAAACAAAAGACCAAATGCACCCCTCCCCATCATCGTGACCTACTGAGCTCTCTCTCTCTCGAGCTCTCTCTCTCTCTCTCTCTCTCTCTCGAGCTCTGAGATGACCTTGTTTATTGTTGAACGGAAGGGGCCGCATTGGACTGGTGACATCATCGGTGTTAGCCAGAGTGCGTTAGTGCAGAGAGAGAGAGAGAGGGAGAGAAAGAAGGAGAGGGAGAGAGAGAGAGAGAGAGAGAGACGCTATTAACCAGCTCTTTGTTCGAGTCTCAGCAGAGGCCTGAATCTTCAACAAAAGAACATAAAGGCATCCATATAGATTTCCTTGGAATTTTCCTTGATGTTACACAGCCAGGTTCAACAAACAAGAGGGGCTGTTCAAGTCAAACCGGGACTTTGTATAATTCAGTGCAGAATAACAGAACACAGTTATGAGAGTTTAAAAAACTCCCTTTATTCCTCTATATGATCCGCTGCTACACTAATGCACTTATCCCAGTGTCTGTCTGTCCGATTCACGTGTGAAACACAGGCCTCCCAGGAACTCCTTTATATTATTTCCCTACAAATATGTAAATGTCTTGGAGTAAGGTCTGGATTATACGAGAGACGTGGCAAGTTATCCGTCGATTTTCAGGGATCGGGGTGTTTTACTCGCTGAATGTTCGGCCGGGATCGTCATACTCAGACGTATGGGCTTCTTTCAAAGTTTTGCTGCAGCTAAGAGTCTCATCAGCGTACTGTGATTGAAGTCTTGTCGGTGAATTAATGCCTTCATTCACAAGAAAAATAAATAAATATTTTATATAAAAACATGCTTTTATTACTATATAGCATGTTATATTTCAATCTTGTGGAAATAAACTGGTGATTATTCTGCATCCTGTTCATCCGCAGCACTGACGGTAATCACAGCTGCATTATAATTACAGATTGAGATTGATATGGACATCGGGATCGGGGCGAGTGATTCTCCAGTTTCAAAGCTCCGTAACAGTCAGATGTAAAGCTTTCCTGGTTTCCAGCATCTCTGTAACCTGACACGTCACTTTTTTTTTTTTTTTTTACTTTTGCCTCACCGTGTCCCAGAAACCGTATAATGCCGTTTGCAGCTGTTTTCCAGATGTTCTACAGCATTAAACATAACAATACATGGATTAAAAGAAAGTCTGACCAGCTTCTGTTTAGTAAATAAAACACTGGAATCATCGTGTGGTGTAAGAGCAATAAAACACTTCAGGGTGTGCTGGGACGTGAGGCTTTGGCTCTTAGATAGAGAAAGAGATAGCGAGAAGATTGTGTGTGCGCGCATGTGTGTGTTTGTGTGTGTGGTGTGCCGCAGTCGAAGCTTCTTAGCTAAGCTGTGTCATTATGATTCAGCAGTGTTTGGGATGTGTGTTTGTGTGTGTGTGCGTGAGTGTGTGTGTGTGTGTGTGGTGGTGGGAATGATTCAGCACTGGAACTCGACATATAGACGGCCACATGGATTCCATCACCACTCAAACATGCACACACACACACACACACACACACAAACACCATATTGTTTGGACAACGGGTTTAGCGTTGAGCTCTTGTGTTACTGTAGTAAAAGAATGCGGCGTCTACACCCAAGCCCGAGTTTAACCTCAATAACCAAAAAAATTTGGCCACTTTTATCTGTTTTTTTTATTTTATCTGAATGTAAATCATATTTGGCGAGGGGGTGAGGTTGTTTTTAGACGTCGGGATTTTCCTTCCTGTCAAAAAAGAGAACATTCTTCATCAATTAAAAGAGTAAAACACGCGCCCGGGTTGCGCCAACTTTACCCTGAATCATGGTTTGTATCTTCTGTAATTCTGCACCGCTAGTGCAGCGAGCAAGTCTGCCTCTAGTTTGGAAACGTGCAGGTTTAATCCGCATCACAGCGTTGATCGGTATCTCGAACTGGCGTTATATGAAAATTTACAAAAGGAGGCCACAGAGCTCCGAAATCTCGAAACGCTTTCTTTTTCAGCACATATATCGGTCATGGGTAACAAAGAAAAGTGATGCATTGGTGAGGATTCAAATTCTAATGTAATTCTGTAGTTTGCGTAACTTAAATAGTCGCTGAAGCTAGACGCTAGTACGCTATCGGCCAAATGATTTTATTTAAAAAAAAAATTATGTTATGCATATAATAAAGACAATGTGTGTGGCCAAAGAAGCTACCGCTGAAGTTTATGTAACATGGAAGTGACCGATCTTGCTTCCCTAAAAATGTCAAGTTGCTAACTTCAATCGTTTTGGAGAGATGATTCTATATGTGCCCCAAAAATGGACTTTTTCAACGTCTTGCGTCAAACAATAATTATTTAATATTATTTAAAAATTATTTTAAATTATTCATATTTCTTTGAGTTTTGATACTTAAATTGGTGTAAGATTGTAGTAGCCTGTAAAATCCTCAAAAAATATATATATATATTTTTTAAAAACACGTGAAAAAAATTTGGTGCTTAAATTGTTCTTTTAGTAAAAACGTCAAAAAGCAAAAAATCTGTAGTGTCCGTAACCATGTCACATTCATCTTAACAATTTTGCGTTTTATAATAATACACTTTTTTAGGTTTATTTACCTTCTAACTTAAGTTTCATCTGAATGACTATCATTAAAAAAGTTACAGATGTAAAAAGTTCATGAAATTGTATTTAGCAAATGTGTTTCTTTTTATCTGATAAAAAATATAAATGTGTATGCATACCTACAAAATAAGAAGGCATGGATCAGGGGATAATTAAAGCATTAAGCATTATGAAAAAGGGTGTTATATGATCCTATCTCAAAATGTCACTTTTTCACCTAGGACAGACACTTTTAGCACCGATACCATGTTTTGGTCGTGTATTAACATAATGGCTCATAGCTTAGCGAATCAGTTTCTCTAATGCACACCAGTACGTCAGAGCCGCAACATCGAATAAATCGCTATTAGTGTTTGAAACGCTCACACACTGAGGTTTGGAAGTGTTACTTCTCACTACCAAATATTCAACGCTCGAAATCTCAGTCAAGGAAAGTTTTTTTTTTTTTTTTTTTTCAATTTGTGCCATGTTGAAGTAATTATCGCAACCCAGAGACGTGTTTAGTCTTTGCATATTTTACCTCCTGTGGGTGTAAAGTGACTGAGAGGTGCACGGGAAAAGGGGGGAAAAAGCAACATCACCTTTTACATTAACCCTAAAACTGAAGGAAGTGGCAGGATGAGGTCACACCCACAATCTTCGATTTAAGCTTTGGTTTTAGTATTTCAGTTGGGCTTTGTTTTTTCTTTCCGATTATAGATGTGAGGCAAAGTAACCATGGAGCCGAGGCTCAAACACAACTGTGTGATCTGATTCTTTTTCTAACTGGTTCCACAAGTCGATTGGAATCGTCCCGGTTCTGGTTTGAAACATCTAGCAATCAAGCATTTCTAGTTTAACTTGTGACGGCGTTCAGTCTGTGTGTTTATTAAATTTATAGAAACTGTGACGAATCTAAAAATGCTCACATTTCACAAACATTATGATTGTTTATTTTATTTAATTTTTTTACATTTTGAGATTTGATTTAACTGAATCAAACGTTTAATTCGATCAAATTTGAGTTTTTTGTTCTTGAGTATGTGCGCTAGTCATTAAACCGAAAGCTTACTCTGAAAGCTGTCAGTTTCGCCCGAAGCGCCGTACATGACTCATTGGCTGAGGTATGGACGTGATTAGCGCCGCTGTTGATGACGATCAGTGGGTGTGTGGTTTTTTAGAGTAACCCGAGGCCACGACTCGGTCAGAATAATTAAAGACTAATCCTTTTCTCAAGTCGCTCTGACAGCCAGGCCTGATTTGGATGGGAAGTAGTAGAGGCTAAGGATTTAAGGAGGGATGAAAAGGTAAATGGTAGGCAGGTATTAATGGTTCACACACACACACACACACACACACACACACACACACACCAACAGGTTTCTTAGTGGGTCAAGCGCTGTAATCCTCATGACTGAAACACATACTTCGCCACTAAGACACTTACAGTGAGTACAAAAGGTGATTTGGAACAGGCTGCGTTTCATGCCCATCTCTTCAGCCTGGCACTGCCACAGCTCACCAGCTTTGTGCCATCATACCTCTGACACAAACTTACACAACCCCACACCTAAATTCTCCATTATCTTTTAATAAAACTTCCTTTAAGGTGAAAAACTAAATGTATGAATAATTATTAAATTAATAATTTAAAACACAGTCAGCCAAAAAATTTATACACACGTGAGGAAAAGAAAAACTTGTATACATATTTTAATACTACATTTAAATTCTAAGGCTAAACATTATATACTGATATGTAATATTATCATGACATATAATAATGTCATTTTAATATTACGATAATATTATATTAATATAATATAATATTATCTGACTCTATATGTACAGTATGTATAGGTATACTGTATATATTTACAAAAAAATCTCCTTTTCAATTATAAATATTTGATAGTTATTTATAGATCATTTTAGAGTAGAAAGTAATTAAAAATATGAATGTTCAATTTTGAAAAATTGAACTAAATCCGAATCTCCAGGTTGAACAAGTTTACTCTCCGAGTGCACCTGCGCTTTAATAAAGCATTTATTTTGTCGCTCGACTCCTTATAAACTACAGTACAGCTCTTTGATGGAACCTTCTGCAATCATTTACCATTTTTTGTTCCGTCTGCAGCACTAAAAGTGAATAAACAGTAATAAAACATAAGAACGTCCAGGTGCTGAAAAGCCTGCAGTGTTTATTTACAGAGCGAGTTCAGTAGACGGATAAAGAACGAGTAAGAGACACGGGTGACTGGAGAAAAAAGGACTTGCGGGGAGAAAAAAAGCAAAAAAGAGAGGGAGAAGGAGTCTTTCACACACACACACACACACACACACACACACACACACACACACACACACACACACACACACACACACAGTAAGCAGCTGTGAGACAGGAAGGACGCGTTCCTTCGCTAAAACAAAAGCAGCACCAGCGTGTTCCTCAGAGTGCGACCCCTCGTGAGGTCTCCGGAGACACCGAGGAAGTCCTTATTTTGGCAACGCCGAGGTCGTGACCTCTCTCCGTCTGGAGCACCGCGGTAAATCTACAGTCTGGAGGGATTATTTATTACACTCTGATTTAATCCACACAGCCACCACCGGGGCAGAGTGACACTGTGTGTGTGTGTGTGTGTGTGTGTGTGTGTGTGTGTGTGTGTGTGTGTGTGTGTGTTGTGAACACTTCATTAAAAGGGAAATCACACTCCTGAGAGAATTGTAGCATGCGGTGCTGGAACATAAGACATGGTACTTGTTTGACCAATCAGAACTGAGAATTTTAGCCAATAAACAAATTTAAACATCAGCACCGCAGAGATCCTGATCTGGTTCCACGGTTGATCCGAGTTTATTATTACCGTAAGTGTAACTTTAAATTGAATCCCCTGCTAATATATAAAATCTGCAAATCTGAAGAACAAGTGACGCTGAAGGTGGCTTGGTATGTGGGCATCAGTGGTTCAGTGGTTGGTTTCTCACCTGCCATGCGGAAGGCCTGGGTTCGATTTCCCACCCGATGCCCAAACCCCAGATAAAATGAGACAGGGGTTGCGTCAGGAAGGGCATCCTGCATAAAACCTGTACCAACCTGCGGCGACCCCTTGACGGGAGCAGATTAACAACATGTAGTATAATGTACTATAGTAAATGTATATCCATGACATACTGTACTATAGTATTAGCGTGGTTCTCAATATTTGCCATGGTGTTCACCAAAATACAGTATACCCCGTAGTACCACTACCGTACCCACTGAAGTGCCACAGCACCTACCCTGGCGCTCTAAGTCCTGTAGTAACCTCTGAAGTATCACAGTCATACTGTAGTTTACCGTAGTACACTATAGTACATACCATAGTAAGATTTCTTATTGTCCTTAGAAGGGTACTCGATTAAAAGTTACACTTACTATATGGTTATAATCAACTTGGATCAACCATGGAACCAGATCAGGATTCCAATCCTAACCAGCGGTGTTATTAATCACCGGAGTTGGTGAATACTCAGGTCTTATCCTGTATACAGGGTCGAGGGAGGCCTGAAGCCTATCCCAGGGGACTCGGGGCACACAGCGGGGGTAAAGCCGGGCTGGCGTGTCAATCTATCACAGGGCACAAACACTCACTTACACATTACGGTATGGCGACTTGGGAACGGCTATCAGCCTAAACTGCACGTCTTTGGACTGTGGGTGGAAACTCACCAAGCACGGCGAGAACATGCAAACTCCACGCACACAGACCCCCAGGCGGGAATCGAACCCGGACCCTGGAGGTGCAAGTCGACCGTGCTAACCACTATACCACTGCGAACGACATTTAAGTAAGCCTATCAGCTTCCAGTGTTTACATTTTGAGGAGGGGTCATCATATGATTTGTAAATCAGTAGCCTGGGAATTGATCCAGATTTGCTATTGGATTATCCTCCTGATCTCATAATAAAGACGTCAGTGTGATCAGATAACATTGTATGAAAAAGTCTGAACGCTAACTGAGCTTGAACTCTAAATTCAAATTCTATCCATTCTTTATTTACAGTATATCGCTTGTCGTGTGTAGGGTCTCACGGGTGCGGAGCCGAGCCGAGGGTGATGGGGCACAAGGCGGGGGACATCCTGGATGGAATCATATGGCACATAACACTATAGGCAATTTGGCGACGTCAGTAAACATACATCGCATGTCGAAAAAACGGAAATCCCAGCAACATCCAAACTCCAAATGGAGGTGTAAGGCAACGATAAGCCACCGTATAGATTTTCTTTTCCATATTAAGTTAAACTGTTATGAACTTTCCTGATGAAGGACGTGCCCTGATTTCTTAATATAACTCACGCACTCATCTTCTATACCGCTTTATCCTGTATTCAGGGTCGCGGGGACCTGGAGCCTATCCCAGGAGGCTTAGGGCACGAGGCGGGGTACACCCTGGACAGGGTGCCAATCCGTCACACGGCACACTCACACACACTACGGGCAATTTGGGAACGCCAAATATCTTTGGACTGTGGGAGGAAACCCGGAGGACCCGGAGGAAACTCACCAAGCACAGGGAGAAGACGCAAACTCCATGCACACAGAGACGGGAATGGAACCCGGACCCTGGAGGTGCAAGGCGACAGTGCTAACCACTACGCCAACGTGCCGCCCACCTTAATATACTAACTGTTATAATAAAATTTGAAAAAGTGCATAATTCAATAATAAGAAAAAAGGTGTTTACACCCATACAGCGTTTCACTTGCAGTATCGATTAGTTACAGTCAGTTTGCTATAACTATTGACGGCGGTACCGGAGCTGTAAGCTAAACGGATGTTGCTCTTATCGTATACAATAGACGTAAAACTCTTATGAGACTAAAATAAAATGTCGACTCGATATAAATCATATGGATTCCAGTAAACGCTGCTCGCTTTCGATAATACCTGTACAGTAGAATTAACGCAGTACGCGTCTCAAGATTTTTGGGATGAATTTTGTGATTTTGTGGCGTCCAGTTCGTCCTTAAAGCGGATTCGGCGACGAGGCATGCTTTATTGTGTCTGGATTTGAAGTCTAGTCAGGTTAGTCAGCAGATTTCATGTCTCAGACATCTCCCAGTTTGTGTGTGTGTGTGTGTGTGTGAGTGTGTGTGTATGCGCGCACATTTAACATCATTGTCATGCGTGGTGCTTCGGACTCGTTAGTATTCATGACATGCAGGAATTCGCCCGAGCGCATTTGCATCTATTAGACGTCTCTGCTATAGAGGGTTGAAAGGGTGATGTAGGAGAATGGAGGAGTGCACGGGTAGCAAGGGTAAAAGTATGTAGAGTGCCCGGGAGGGGCGAGATGATTGTGAGCGATCTATGTGTGTGTGTGTGAGAGAGAGACCTGAGGGTCGAATGCGTTCCATGCCCGGAGTGGGATTCCTGCTTGTTTTGTTTTGTGTGTGAGATCATTTTAGATTATTTCCTACTATGATTTGACCACTTAGGGGGGAAAAAAATAAAAGACAGAGTGATGACAGACCACGAGAGGAGGAGAGGAAGAAGAGAGAGTGAGCAGGTCTAGATTAGAATAAATGACCCAAATCTGTCACGCTGATGTATGGGGCTCTTTGTGTACGTATAGCACTCGCTGTTTAAAGAGAACGCCGCTTCATATGTCAAAGTCCTTCTGTTAATGAGCCTCGCTTCCTTAATTTCCCCCACTTTCCTTCAGTTAATCGTCTTTCATTTCCTCATTCTCTCTCCATCTCTCTCTCCCCCATAGCGATCTGTGGCTGCCTTTGTCTCTCTCGTGTCTCTCAATCCTTCTTTCCTCTTTTATCCCTTCTCTAGACCTTCGTTCCGCATCCCTTATCTCAGTCGGTGCATCTGGATAGGAAAGGTGGAATGTGTGTGTGTGTGTATATATATACTGTATGTTTCATAGTGTGTGTGTGTGTGTGTGTGTGTGTCACAGATGGTGCAGGCACGGTAGTGATGTGCTGATGTGGGCTGCAGCTGCTGATGTCAGCTGAAAGCAGATCCAGCATGCGCTCAGCACTTCTGCTCACCGACAAAGAGAGATCGGATAAAATATATATTTAAAAAAAAAAAAAAAAGACAGATAGGAACGAGAACGAGAGACATGCACTTTGAATTTATCTCGATTTTCCCATCTCCATTTCCATCCTTGTTTTTCTAGCTCCGTCGCATGGCGATGTGCATCCAGTCGGAGGCTCTTCCCTGCCCCCTTTCTACACTCATGCATGCACACACACACACACACACACACCACACACACTTCCATCCCCCACCAGAGATTACGAGTCAGCAGCTTCCTCTCAACAATGACTGATCACTGCTGCTGCTTTCTCCCTGTCTGCATCTCTCTCTCTCTCTGTCCCTCTGCCAGCTCTCCTACAGTTACCTACCAGAAGCCAGACAGCCCTGCCCGTCTCGCTGCTCTTTATTGCCCATGATATGTGCTTAAGCCTTATAATTGTCATGTACATCGGAAAATCCTCCGCCGCCGCCGCCGCCGCGCTGAGATCTCTAATTTCAGGAGTGAATTTACAAACAGGACTGAATGTACTATTAAAGTCCTTCCATAATGACATCATCCCAACCCACTCTGTTTCCCTCCCTCAGACACCCACACACACACACACACACACACACACACATACACATATTTCTTGCACTGCACTGTTGGTATCCAGCTTCGCATCACAGATCTGCTTTTGAAAACAAGTCTGTCTTCATCAGATAACATGGCACACACATGTGCAAGGCGTAGAACACGTGTGTTAAATGGAATCACGTGGAGATGTTCAAGATTCAAGATAACACTGTTGGAAAGTATGTTGTCGATGCGAGCACTTGTAGTATTCCAGCGAGGTAGTTAGTTAAGTGATTGAACGCGTTTGAAACTAGTTCTTGTTGCTGTTTATGTTATAGCAGCGATAAATGACCCTGTCGCCTCGCACCTCCATGGAGTTTGCATGTTCTCCCCGTGCTCGGTTGGGTTTCCTTCAGGTACTTCGGTTTCCTTCCACAGTCCAAAAACATGCAGATTAGCCTAATTCCTAAAGTACCCGTAGAGTGTGAATGTGTGTGTCCTGTGATGGAGTGGCACACTGTCCAAGGTGTACCTCTGCCCGATGCCCTAGATCTCCTGAGATAGACCCTGTGTACAAGATAAAGCGATGGAATCTAAACAGAAGACAAACGTTTAAGTCTTGCAAAGCGGTGATAGCTGAATGACTTTTCTGTTTTAATACAGAAAAGTTAATCTCAGCATTAGAGCCGTGCTGCCGAATCGATGATGCCATTGTTGGTCGATTCGATTCATTGATTCAAAATCAATTCACATTGTCTAAATTAAATAAATGAACTTACGACCGTCAAATTGTGGAAACCTGATGACGGTTTTGCAGAAAAGACGACCCGCTTGCATGATGCAAAACTCCACACACCGTTTATGGGCGGTCGGTGCAATTACTGCCACCTATTGGACTGGAGTGTGACGCGCAAGATCGGCAGGAATAACAAAGATTTTCTATGATCGTTTTCAAAAAATATAATCATTCCATTTTAGTAGTTTGTAATACTTCAGGATCTGTATGAAATATAGCTGCTTGAAACTAATCAGGCGATACATTTTGTGCTATAGAATCGAATTGAAATGAAAATCACTGAATTGAGATTCACAGCGCTACTTACCATGTTATACACCTTTCTTTCTTTCTTTCTTTCTTTCTTTCTTAATTATCAACACATTTAATCAGCTGTACTTATATTTAAGTGACAGCGGTAGCTCAGAGTGTTAAGGCAGAAGATCAGCAGTTCAAGCCCCGCCTCCACCAGGTTGCCATTGTTGAGCCCTTGAGCAAGGCCCTTAATCCTGTCTGGACTCTGTCCAGGGTGCGGGTTCCAATCCCGTCTCTGTGTGCATGTTGTCCCCGTGCTTGGTAGGTTTCCTCCAGGTACTCCGGTTTCCTCCCACAGTCCAAAAACATGCAGACTTGAGTGTGAAATGTGACTTGAGTAAATGAGTGTGTGTCCCCTACGATGGATTGGCATCCAGTCCGGCGAGTACCCCACCTCATGAACTAGTCCTCCTAGGAGAGGCTCCAGGCGCGCCACGTGACCCTGTACATGGGATAAAGCACTATAGATGAGGAGTGAGTAAGTTTGTGATCGCAATCACAATATGTGTTAAAATAATAATAATTTTTTTATCCAATATTAGATGAGGTGTGTTGCCAATTTTCCCTTTCCAATTTTAAGGCTGTAAATTGGTGCTATTTCTTATAGAGGGGTATAAAAAGGTATAAGCTCCATAACTGGTAGCAGGTGTCAGTCTAACTTAATATTATGAATTAATTAGTAACAAAAAGCCAAACTGCTATAAAAGTCGTGTAGATATAGTGAGGAATTTATGGTCTGACCGATATTAAAGGACCTAAAAGGTTTATTTGGGCTTCTCCTCCAGAGCATTTCGGAGCAGAATCTGTTTCTTATAGCATCCCCACAGCATCTGGTTTGCCCCGAGTGTGTGTCCTGTCCTGGTGTAAGTCATGTTTAGACACATATCTCTGCAAATGATTCACCAGGTTCAGGCATTCTCTTCGGCCTACATCTGGCCTTGTGCTCCATCCAAATTTGCATCTTTTTCCACATGGAAAAACTCACACAAGGCAGCCGGTGCAGTTCATGGGGCTTAATCTTTCCCGATTCAGGCTCTTGAGGACAACCTCCTCATCCAGAGTATGCTTGTAGTGCTCAGGGAGCTTTCCCATGCACCGCTATCTGTGCAAACAATAGATCTAAACAGTGAATGAAGACGGCTTTCTCCGGCACTATACGGAACAAAGTGTTTCTCCAGTGCTCTTGAGAGTCCGCACCGAGATAAGTCACGCTGCCAGATTTTATGTCACCCTGGCTGAATAAAGGGACCGCTTTGTGCATGGAAACAATACTGGCCCAGATCAAAGTTGAGTCATTGCAATACTCAACAGAACACCTAGTAGTGTGTGTGTGTGTGTGTGTGTGTGTGTGTGTGGCTCACAGGAATCACCATTGGGCCAAAACATGACTCACAACTCAGACAGGCAGAGCCAATGTCAACTTTATTGTCATATAAATTGTACACATTTTTAAGTTTTAGCATAATTCAGTTTACTTATTGTAAATTGTTCCCGATGTTATGGTGTTACACGAGAAGTGGACGAGTAAATTAAATTACATATAAGAATCGATAATTTACCTTCAAAAGGGGCAACAGGAAGGAAAAAGGTGGAGATAAAAAAAATCCAGAGACAAAGGGAGTCTTAACCCAGCTTCTCATTAGTTCTATACATAGGCAGGTACATTATTGTACTGTAAGGCAGCAGACTCCGCTATTTACACGAGCTCAAAGGTGTAGGCTTCAATCTCTGTCCTTTCCTCCCTTCTGTTTATCCATCGTTCATGCCCAATGCATTTGGGCTGACAGTGCCCAGACAGTCCCATATGGTCCTGTGCTCCTTGCACTGTCATACCACCAAGTCTAGGCAGGGGGCACCATCTGTTCAGCCAGTCTGAGGATGAAAAAGGCCAACCCAGGACAGAAAATAGTCAGTCTGGGACAAGAGGTGGAATTTGGTTTATTGTTACCTGCTGGTCTGATGCTGCTATTTTTGGCCATTTTTTATACTGTAGAACATTTCAGTGCTGACCCGGCATAAGATGACTTTTTTGGTTATGGTCATTAGAGCTGTCAGTTTGCCTCGGCACACTCCGAGTGCCTAGAACAATGGCACTGCTGATGGTATCGTTAACATTTTCCACTGTGTTTTGTGTGTATGTGTGCAGGTCACTGCCAGGGGCTTTGCTCCATTGTTGCAGTTTGCCTACACAGCCAAGTTGCTGCTCAGCCGTGACAACATCCAGGAAGTGATACGCTGTGCCGACTTCCTGCGCATGCACAACCTGGAGGACTCCTGTTTCCGTTTCCTGGAGGCACAGCTGCGGAGTGAGGAAGATGGGGCACTGCCCTGCCCAAAGGTGGCACCAGAGAGCAACCATTCAGAAGATGAGAACATGCAAGCTGAGGCATCGGCCATGACGACGAATGCACCAGCAACTTGGGCCGCTTCTCCACGCTCTCGCCGCCATCCAGATGCCCTCAATGCTCTGCGGCGGCCAGGCCACGAGCGCCTGGTACCCAACGCTGACTTCCCAGATGGCCAGTTGGACTCAGATCAGCAGGTCTCCTCGGATTTGCCACGATGCCCCAAATACAGGAAGTACCAGCAGGCTTGTAGTAAGCACAACACCAACGAGAGCTCCTCACATACCAGTAGTACCTCAGGTTTCCCAAGCACATTGCTCAGCGGGCCAGTTGTGACTCACATCAAGCAGGAGCCGCAGGAGGGCGAGGACGAGCCTATCACACTGGGTCTGTCAGACGACGAGGATGACGGCAGGGACAAGGACAATGGCACGACCGACATGGAGTTGGATGGCAATGGACTGCACAGTCTCTTGAAGCGCGGCATCTCGGACTTATCCAACACTTCCCAGCAGCTTAACGCCAGCAGACTGGCCTGTCCCCAGGTCAAAGAAAGCACTCAGGGAGAGCATAAAAAGGACTACCGGCCTTCACAGGTGCCTGTGGCCTTCCCCCAAGATGCTGACAACATCTCCACGGGACTGTCTCTGAGGCCGGCGTCATGCGATGGTGTGTGTAAACAGGAAGGAGAGATAGACCGGCGCAGTGTCATCTTTTCATCAGGAGCCTGTGAGCAGCTGCCCACACCTGCCCATTCCTATCCAGGCAGCAACTCCCATGACAAGGAGCTGGCTGACCACCTACCCAAAGGACTGTGCTTCGGTGGCAGCCAGTCGCTGCCGAGCTCGCAAAGTTTTTCTTCCGGTGCTGCTTCCGGCGAAGTGCCGACACTCCTCTGCCACCAAAGGCCCAACACCAGCTGCCCTGTGCCCATAAAGGTGTGCCCGCGCTCACCACCCTCCGAGACACGCACCCGCACCTCCAGCTCCTGCTCGTCGTACTCCTATGCCGAGGATGGCAGCGGTGGCTCTCCCTGCAGCCTGCCACAGTTCGAGTTCTCCTCATCACCCTGCTCCAACATGATCCGTTGCATGCCAACTGACCCTCCGGAACTGGGCTCTGGTACCGACGGGCTGTTCGGCCCAGCAAGGCCAAAAATCAAATGCGAGCAGGCGTACGGAACCAACTCAAGCGACGAGTCTGGATCCTTTTCTGAAGGAGACAGCGAGTCCTGCCATGTTCAGGAGCAAGGAACAGAAGTAAGTGATCTGTCTACTACTGATTTAATCTGCCAGTGCGAGCAGCAATCGGCCCGCTGCTTAGATTATGGTTTTGCAAAGGTCATTGTCGTTCTGTTTATCATTTCTGTTTCCCTCCTGCTGAACAGATGATTTACCAATGTCCAGCGCAGTAATTTACGATGTGGCAATGAACACAACAATGATGAGTGTGTCTGTAAGAGATCCTGGTGAAGACGTGATTTACACCGGTATTGTGAGCGTCTAGATATTTATCTGCAGTCTCTGAGGCAGGTCATGTGCGCTGTAAAAGCCTGGCCATGTGATGGAGTCAAGCGTAGGCTGAGTGAAACTAGTAGGAGGGCGGCTTCTCAACAAGTGCTCCGATTGGTCGAGGCGCGAGGATCTTTTATCCTGAGAGCCTGGGTATGTCGGATAGAAGATAGATCTGTGATATTTTTCGTAGCTCGTTACTGAAAGGTCTTAAACTGGCGTGTCCTTTGTCCCCACACTCATACACCAGTCTCTGCCAAGTCACCATTAATCTGGAGATTATAGGATTGTTCATGTGTAAATGCGTGCGTGTGTGTGTGTGTGTGTGTGTGTGTGTGTTATGGATATGTGGGTAGCACCTTTGTTTCTTTTGGGACTTGCATGGTCCCTAGTTCAATCCTGAGCTCATGTTAATATCTGCGTGGAGTTTCTCCAGGTGGTTTGATTATGCACAATCACGTCTAATTGAATGAAAGTGTGAATGCGTGCGTGAGTGTGACAAAAATACCCCCACAAGGATGCGAATGACGTTACAGATTTGAACGTGTGTCGGTTTATGGCTGCAGGTTTTATTTTAAAGCTAATGTATTCTTAGTTTTTGTGTGTAATGTACCGATAATTAGGTCCTCCTAAGGCTATGTGTGTGTGTGTCGCGGTATATTAAACATGCCATGTTTTTTTTTCCCTGACTGATGCCAATCACACACACACAGCTGACTCACTATAAATGATAATAGCGGCGCTGGCTACTGTAGTATTAGTGAGGATGACAGCAGCAGCTTCCTCTTCTCTCTCTCTCTCTCTCTCTCTCCTTCTGTTTTACTTTCTTTCTCTCCTCCTGCTCTCTATTTTTGTCTCTCCCTCTCCCTCCTTTTTTTTCTCTCTCACTCGCTTTGCTGACACAGATGGATGACAAACCAATCCTCTCATTTTGCAGTAATCCACCTGACCAGACACACGCACACACTAGCTCAACCCTGCTAAGACCTCTAACTCACACACACACACACACACACACACATCCATCCACACACACTCATCATCTAAGTCATATAGTTTCTTTTCATTTATTTATCAGTTCATCTAAATTCTCTCATTGTGCCTTGCTGAAGAACACACGCTTTGGGTCAGGATTAAACCTGATCGATCAAAGCGTTACGCAGACGATTGATTATAGGAACGAGACACACGACAGATGAGTCTGTTCTGTTCAGGAGAGGATGAATTCCTGCAGTCTGAATGGAGAGGGCTTTGTGAATAAGAGATGGAGGAGAAGAAAAGGAGAGAGAGAGAGAGAGCTTTCACATGATCGGACCTCGTGTAATCGTACGCGTAGCAGGGGGCTGGGCGGAAAAGCAGCTGGCACGTTGCCACGGCAACGGGCGCCCGTTAGAAATGAGGCAGCTCGTTTTTTAGTCAGGGTGACTCACACACTCACACACTCACACACACACATACACACACACTGGGGTGATGGCCAGAGCAATAGTGCATTAACACCACTGAAGGAGGAGACATGAACCTGGAAGTAATGTGTAGGTATTAGGCTTCGTATCTTTATAAGTTTGTACCAGATATATCTATCTGTCTATCTATCTATCTATCTATCTATCTATCTATCTATCTATCTATCTATCTATACACACACAGAGTCAGACAAAAATAATTATACACATTTCAGGTAAAGAAAAACGTATATCAATAATTTTATACTACATCTATTGATATATGTTTTATATATATATATATACATATAATAATAGAATGATAATATTATATTAATATAATATACATCATACTATTTTCTTTTCTTGAAGTGTGTATACATTCTTTTGTCTGACTCTGTGTGTATATAGATCGACAGATAGACAGACAGACAGAAAGATAGATAGATAGATAGATAGATAGATAGATAGATAGATAGATAGATAGATAGATAGACAGACACACAGGCAGACAGATAGATAGATAGATAGATAGATAGACAGACAGACAGACAGACAGATAGACAGACAGACAGACAGATAGATAGATAGATAGATAGATAGATAGATAGATA
>JAQQZT010000012.1:32817385-32834103 GCA_030068275.1 Clarias platycephalus | reverse complement strand
TAGATAGATAGATAGATAGATAGATAGATAGATAGATAGATAGATAGATAGATAGATAGATAGATAGATAGAGACAGACAGACAGACAGACAGATACAGACAGACAGATACAGACAGACAGACAGATAGCCTATTTAATGTTGCTAATGGACAAAACACAGTATTGGTGCTGATATTATTATTTGATGTCATACATATAATACAGTAAATGTTTGTGCCAAAGATTCCAAAGTTTATTCAACATAGAAGTGACCAATCTTGCTTTCAACCTCAGCTGTTTAGGAGGGATGATTTTCTATGTGCCCCAAAACTGGCCCATTTTTAGCATCTGACTTCTAACAATAATCATTTAAAATGTAAATTATTCCTATTTTCTTGATTTAGTATTGATACTAAAATTGATGTAATCTTCTAAAAGCATATGACCTGTAAAAATTTGTTGCTTCAATTAAACCATTCCGTGCAAAATTAAGTACCCCCCCACCCCGCAAAAAAAAGGGGGGAAAAAAGTAGTGTCTGTAAGCAGCTCAAATTCATGTCAACACTTTTGCGTTTTAGAATAAAACACTTTTGCAGGTTTATGTCTCTTTTATGTGAAATCTAAATTGTCTGAGTTTCGCTGGAATGACAGTTAAGATCGTTGAAAGATTTGAATTTTAAAAAGTAACGGACACAAAAACATAAAAGGGCATGAACCTGTATTTAGCAGTTGTGTTTCTTTTGATCTGATAACAATATAAATGTGTGTGCGTATTTACAAAAAAAAAAAAAAACGAAGTACGGATCGGGAGATAAGAAGTGTTAAGTGTGTACTATAAAAATGGTGCTATATGATCCTATCTGAAACTTGACTTTTTCACCCATACGGTAGGTCAGACACTTTTTTAGCACCAACATCATGTTCTGGCTGTAAACAAGGAAAAATCCATTCTCATTAGAGCAGGTATAAATAACTCCCGCACCCTGGTCTCCTGACACTGGAGACTCCTTCCATCATAGCATCCCTATTAATAATTAGCTGAAACAAACGTAAGAATTCTGGCGGTCATGTACTGTAAACTATCATCACATTGCGTAGAGGAAAAAATCCTGAATTATACTTGCTGATTGTTTTTTTCCCTCATAAATAAATAAATAAATAGGCAGATTAATCTGTTGTTATGTTCTAATCTCAGAGGACCGCATTGTTGCACACCGCCGTGACCTGTCTCACACACTCGCTCCCTATCATCTCCCATCTCTCTCGCTCCTACACGCTCACTACCGTACCTCTGTCACAAAGCACGTCTTGTCTAATTAACTTTAATGAAACCACCATAAGAAGTCGCTGTGATGTGTACGGCTTTGTGAGGAAAAAAATAAAATGAACCTTAAGCTCCCTAGAGGAACCTCTCTCTCTCTCTCTCTCTCTCTCTTTCTCTCGCGCTGTTTCTTTATGTCTCTCGGCCTACTTTTCTTATCAGGCACAAAGAAAAAAGCGTTCACACTGCCGCTGTGTGTTTATATAGGAAATAGCAAGAGAGAGAGAAATCCTGAGAGAAACTGGGTGAAACACGGCTTTAAAATTAGCCCCACTGGAAACAATGAACTTTAGCGAAAGGAAGGAAGGAAGTTGTTAGGCTCATGGGCACGGTGGTCATAGAGAGAGAGAGGCGAAGCGCAACACATTTGCTGACTAGCTCTCGGAATTCAGCGTTTTTAGGATACTTTATGAAGATGATGCTCTGACAGAGCCTTGTCTAGGACTGATGAGATCAAGTCGCATGCTGCTGAATACAAGTCAGATGTACCGCTTAATAAAACAACCTATATATTTCATGTACACGACCAAAACATGGTGCTGGTGCTAAAAAGTGACCGAAGGAATTTTGCGATAGGATCTTATAACCACTATTTGTATAATACTCCATGCATTACTTATTTTTTTTGTAAATATTCATACACATGTATATTTTTATCAGATCAAAAGAAACACGTTAGCTAAATACACTTTCATGCCCTGTAGTGTCCGTAACTTTTTTAAATTCAAATGATCTTAACTGTCATTTAGATGAAACTCCGCCAATTTAGATTTCACATGAAAAGACATAAACCTGAGAAAGTGTCTTATTCTAAAACGCAACATGGTTACGGACACTACTGGCGGTGGGGGGGAGGTGGTGGGGGGTGTTATTAATTTTGCACAGAATGCTTTAAAATTTAAGCCACAATTTTTACAGGTCAATTTTTATGCTTGTAGAAGCTTGCACCAATTTTAGTATCAATACTCATAATCAAGAAATATGATCACTTTGAAGCGAGACAGTATGGGGGCAGTTTTCGGGGGCACGTGTATAAAATCATCTCTCCAAAACAGCTGAAGTTACGTAGCAACTTGACATTTTTAAGGAAAGCAAGATCGTTTCAATTCCACGTCGCATAAACTTCAGAAGTGGCTTCTTTGGTACACACATGTTCTGCATCTTATGTCTATTAAAATCAACACCAACATGAAATTCTGTGCAAAAGTCTCCATGTGGCACCCTGTGTGTTTTAGTACAAACTTTATTATAGATATTTAATTTTATGACTTGAATCAGTAAAAAACTTCAGATTTTCAAACATTGTTATTTTTATCAAAATTAAAAAGTACAGAAAAATATTTAGTATGTCAGAAAAGAAAGCAGAATATTACCCGAGTGATCACTTTTAAGACAGAAAGGATGCTCAGGATGCTCGGTAAAACTTACTATCCTTAGATCTCCTTATTAAACTTCACAAACTGTCCCTGAGACTCGCGGGTCCTCAAAGCCTCGCCACAACAAACACTGACTTTGCTTCATTAATTACACTTTACTGGGTCTTATAGGGGGTTTTTTGAAGATAGCATTGATTTGCATGTGCAAATACTAAGACTTTCGCACGGTACTGTACAAACCATCGATCATACAGTCAGTCCACATGCTGAACTGGGATTAAACTGCAAGACGCATCACAGTAAAATGCTTCAAATACAATGACTAAAAGATAAGTACGTTTATTTAAAGGCTGAGTGACATTTGATCAACTTTCCGTTTGCCTCACCATCAGTTCTCCTTTGGTGGAGCGCTTGTGGGAGGCGTCCGAACGCCGTCGTAGTGAATATACACACGCTCCGCGACCCCTTCGACACTTGCACTGCGGTAAGATCGAATTAGTAAAAGTTTGTCTGTCTGCGCCTCAGCAGTATCGATATCGGCGCGTAGGCGTGATCAGAAAGTGCTCTTCTGGCTTGCAAGATAATTTAACCCCTTAAGAGCTGCTTCGGAGGAAGTGAGCAGTGAAGTCGATACTCGAATTGAGCTTGACGACGTTCTCGCTATGAGCCTGCTGTGGTCTCGTTATTATTGTGCGACGGCTCTTTTGGTTAAGAAAAAGCGGAGAGAGCTCGCACTAAATGCGATTTCAAATCCCAGGCGTCGTCTCGAGATCGTCTAGGCGTAACCGCACACATGCGAGCTGATTTCAAGAGCTGGTGGAGGCTGTAAGTGATCGAACATCGGAGATCAAACACGCCATGCTGTTATGATCGGGAAACTCGGACTAGAGACCAGACATGTGGCTGATCTTTACATTTTAAGACGTTAAATTCTTTATTCTTTACATATCCCAACTTAGTTGGCCTGGGTCGGCCCTCATACAGGATGGCCCCTGGACCAGACAGAGTTAAGGGCCTCGCTCAAGGGCCCAACAGCGGTAACATAGGGCTTGATCCGCTTACCTTTCCGATCTGAAGTTCCAGTAAAATGAGAAGCTGGTGGTGACCAATCATGTGTGCGTGTACATACAGTACGTGGTGCTCCCGTTAGCCCCTGACTGAAAAACCAGGACAAAATCCGCCCACTTTCTATCTGTGTCACCGCGATGAGCCTCGATACGGAAACCTGTGTACAGAAGCAAAACGCAGCTCATCTGTTACCGAATCCCCGGCTGGAGAGACTCCTGAGCCTCCGACAGGTGTGTTACTCACAAACCTCATGACCTTCCTGGTCCGCCATCGCATTCCCATAATCCCTCATTTGTTCAAGCTGTAGGAGGAAAAATGGGCCAAGATGCTCGGAGTAACAAACGAGACCTACTTTTTCTTTTTTTTAAGTCTAGACCCATTTCCAGAGCAGCAGTCCTTTGAGAGAATGGTGTAGGAAGAGTGCGAGAACATGCGGCAGGTCTGAATTTATGAGCGCCGCTAGTGTTCACTCTGTCATCTCCTGAACTAAATACAGACTTCCCTCTGACACATGGCTCCCCGTTCGCGTTAACCATGCGTCTTCGCGTCTCGCTACGGAGAGGTTCTCCTGTTGGAGTCGGTGCAGGCTTATTAAAATCTAAATAAAAAAAAACATTGAGAAGCGACCGAGCTTCAAAGCTTATTACGGTTCTTACCGTAATACCGTAATGTTCCATAAGAACATGTTCCTTTTAGTCATGAACACTTTCTATCCTATTGATTCAAAGTCTGTCCCGACCTGGAGAAACGGAGAACCCGGAGAACCCGGAGAACACTTGTCCATCCAGGCTCCACACAGACGTGAACTTGGCGCTCAGTTCTCATCCTCGCCTTCTGGACAGGGTGGCGATCCATCGCAGGGCACACACACTGTCATATAACCCTGGGATTTCATTATTATTATGGGGGAAATGCCACTTAGCCTTTCTAACTTTCATGTCTTTGGACTGTGGGAGGAAACCGGAGTACGCAGAGGAAACCCACCAAGCACGGGGAGAACATGCAAACTCCGAGACCCCGAGGCGGGAACCGAACCCTCGACCCTGGAGGTGCGAGGCGACAGCGCTAACCGCATCCTACAATAAGGATTTCATTATATTTCCCAGCGTTTTGTGTACGAGTCTGCATGGATGCCGGTGTGTGTGCGTGTGTACGGATGTGTGTGTGCGTGCTTGTCATATGGTCAGACAGACTGCGCCGCCAGCCCCTGTAGCCCCAGCTCGTTAGCGGTACGAATTTGCATACTCATCCCTGCTAGTAATCACCCAGCAGGAGCGTGAATGAGAGACGGAGGAAGAAACGAGTGAGCCAGCTGTCTCTCCGCTTCCTGTTCCCGGCTGCTGTCTGCCTCAGTCGCTCTGACAGATGGAGAGATGCTCACTTTTCTGTCCTTTTTCTACCTCTCTCGCTCTCTCTCTCTCTCTCTCTCTCACTATCATTACCTGTGATGGAATTAGATGATTAAGGTGTGATGATTCAATGTGATAACTAATTCAAGTTCAGTTGAGATTTGTGGATCACTGCTGCCATCTAGTGGTGGGAACAGTGTTCTGCAAGGGATACGCTGTTACTCCTTGTATAGTTGGATTCTGTTCGATGAAAACTTTAAATTTTTCAACATGATTTGAAGAGTAAGGAGGTTATGGATTCAGTTAGAAGGTATTTTTTAGATTTTTTTTTATTTATAGTAAACTAGTGTAAATATCCAACGCTGGCTGTTAAAGAGTTAAACTAGCGAAACTAGTTAACAGATTAAAGCTGTCTGATGATCTTTAACGTTATTAGTGATATTATTATTATTATTTCAGGTTGAAGTCCACGTACATGTCTGTCTGTCTGTCTGTCTATCTGTACGGCAGATCTCTCTGTCAAACTTATTAATACAAAGAAAATAATATTGTAAGGTTGATTATCTTACGCCTTGTTTACATTAATTCACTTATTCGTTAAAATTCACTTCAACCGCTTCAGCGCTGTTATTTCAGCCAAAGTGAAATTAATTATAAAAGCTAAACTGAATATTATCTATTCGTGCAGGTGTTTACATTGAGCAAGTAGATTATTAGTAGCTTATTTTAAAGTTTTAGGATTATTAAATCCTAATTCCAAAAGATATGATTGTAAATCTTTCCAGTATTGATATAGATGATTCATTGTGTATGGTTTAACACCTCTTTATCCAGGAGTAAAAGTTGAACTTTTCGTGAGTCAAATGAGTCGAATTATTAATAAACCGAACCAAATGAATCGGATCTTTACAGTGCAGTACTGTACGTTCACAGTTATATAGCTGGATAATTACTAATAAAGGGATAAGAAATCTCAGCATCATTTAGGTTAGGTTCACAACACATCATACGAGTAACCAAAGAGTGACTAACCAGCGACCGCATGTCTCGTTGCAGATCAAGCTTCCTTTCCCCGTAGATCAAATCACAAATCTTCCACGCAACGACTTCCAGATGATGGTGAAGATGCACAAGCTGACGTCAGAGCAGCTGGAGTTTATTCACGACGTGCGGCGGCGGAGTAAAAACCGCATCGCTGCCCAGCGCTGCCGGAAGAGGAAACTCGACTGCATCCTCAACCTGGAGTGCGAGATACGCAAACTGGTACATCAGCATCCTTTCACTGTGGTTTTAATAACTCAATAAAAGTCAGAGTTACATCATAGTCCTATACTTGTGTGTGTGTGTGTGTGTGTGTGTGTGTGTGTGTGTGCGTGTGTCAGGTATGTGAGAAGGAGAAGCTTCTCACCGAGAGGAATCAGCTGAAGGCGTGCATGGGCGAGCTGTGGGAGAACTTCTCCTGCCTGTCTCAGGAGGTGTGCCGGGACGTCCCACTGAGCCCCGAGCAGGTCCAGTCTCTCCATCACTACTGCCCCGTCCTGCGACCCACCTCCGACTCCGCCTCTCCCGTCCACCCGCCGGCTCAGCCCGCCAGCATCGACCTCACCATCCGCTCCGGCGCCGGCACGCCCGAACCTGAATTCCTCGACCCGCCCGCCGCAAACGACACGCACCAGACACCAGCATCGTCCCAGTGTCACTTAGGGAACGGCGACGCGGAGGAGACGCCGCCCGGCTCGGGTTACCTCGACACGGACCGCTCTTTAGAACAGTCCAATCAGACGGTGACGGTAGACTTCTGTCAGGAGATGACCGATAAATGTACCACTGACGAACAGCCGAGAAAGGACTGTACCTAGTGACAGTGTTTTGTTTTGTTTTGTTTTCTTTTTTATTTGTGTTTTTTTTTTTTTTTTTTACCTTTTTTATTCATTTTTTTAAAAATGGTTATTATTTAATTTCAATTCATCTTCTGACAAACCCCTGGAATTTCAAGGGGTGGTTAAGATGGTCTCTGCCAGTGTTCTATGAATCTTTTTATTTTTGTTTGTTTGTTTGTTGATTTGGTTGCTTTTTATATATTTATGTCCTTTCATTTTGTTTCTTTTTTTTTTTTTTACGGTTGACACTACAGTTGTCTTAACAGCAGCAATACTGTTACTCCAGGTTCTCTCGGGCTCAGCCACAGCTGAAGAAAAAAAAACAAAAAAACTGAAAAAAAAAACACCAACCCTCTCTCAATGGTGCTACACATCTTACCGGCCCCCCCCCCCCCCCATCGTCCCCCACACGCTGTCCTCACCGGGTCACAGTCCAGTTCAAAGGGGTGGGGATTGGCTCCAACCACATCTCACATCCAAGCCTCTACGGACCTAGCAGCAGCTCGATATCCCTCTTCTTCTCTCTCTCTCTCTCTCTCTCTCTCTCTCTCACTTCAGTAAGATCAGCAGTGTTAAACGAGCACCTACAGTGCTACAGTGTAAAGCCTTCACCACTGTGAGACTGATTTATACGGCGGCCGAGAAGCGCAACACAAAATAACAAAACCAAAAAACTAAATACCAAATGAGAAAACACAACGACAGGTCTGACCGCTGGTTAGAGGAGACGTCTGTCACCCAGGACCTACTAGAAGTGCTGCAGCCTCACGGCATTGACATGTCCTGTATTTCAACTTCCTGTACAGTTCGAGTGACAGATGTCTCGTCCAGTCAGCGGTAAGAATCAACGAAGCGAAAAAAGGTAGATGTGGTTCGTTATTTTGGTCTTCATTTGTTATTTGGTTTTCGTTTTGTTGTTTTGTTTTTGAATTCGTTATTTTGTTTTCTGTTTTGTTATTTAATTTTGGAATTCATTATTTAGATTTTTTAATTGGTTATTTTGTTTTTGAATTTATTTTGTTTCCATTTTTGTTATTTAATTATTTCATTTGTTTTGTTTTTGTTTTGTTATTTTGTTTTTGAATTCTTTATTTTGTTTTCATTTTTATTTTATTTTTTAATTTGTTATTTTGTTTTCATTTGGTTATTTTGTTTTTGAATTAATTATTTTGTTTTTATTTTTTTGTTATTTTGTTTTCCTTTTTGTTATTTGGTTTTTGACTTCATTATTTTCTTTTCAGTTTTGTTATTTAATTTTTTTTTTATTCGTTATTTTGTTTTTTAGTTTAGTTATTTTATTTTTTAATTTGTTATTTTGTTTTTGATTTTGTTATTTTGTTTTGACATTTTTTTTCTTTTTTTCTTTTTTTGTTGTTTTGTTTTTTAATTCATTATTTTGTTTTCGTTTTTTTAATTTCATTTTTTAATTTGTTGTTTTGTTAATTAGTTTTGCACTTTTCGGCCAGTTATTTCTCTCTCTCTCTCTCTCTCTCTCAGTGGCTAACTCTTTCTCATTTATTTCAACGCCACGGCAAATTCAGGAAACTCAGGAAATATTCAGAATGTTCGCTTATAGTAGTAATTCATGAAAAGGATACAGTTTATGTACATGACAGATTTTTTTTTTTTTTTTTACAGCAGCTAGACTGTAATTGTTCATATGCAAAAAAACAAACGAAAAACAACGTCTTCTGTGTTACACATTAGTAGTGTCTCCACAACACTTAATTTGTACAGTCGGTCCTGTCCGGAATAGAAAAGGGAAAAAACAAAAAAGAAACATTCCTCTATTGCCTTTGACAGCACTGAAACGGAGGAGGATGAAGAACAATACAAGGAACGATCGGATTTCGATAATTTGTTTTTTTTTTTGTCATCAGCAATACTCTTGTGTTTTTGCGAATGGTTTTTGATGGTTACGTATAAAAGTGCTTGCTGGGCAGAACGAGTATTGTATATAGACCGGAGCATGGCGAGTGTATCAGTGACCCCTGTACAGGTAGTGCTTTAGGTGTGCTCTTTTTTTTTTTTAATTTCCTTTCTCTTTTTTTTTTTTTTGTCACAGCTTTCGCATTTTGGTGCAGAAGCATAAAAAAAATTCCTTTGCTGTTTCCTGCGACAGTGGGTGTGCTAAAAACTCAGGAAAACAGCTATACTCTTACACACACACACACACACACACACACACACCACACTCTCTCTCACTCACACACACTTAGAGCCCCTTTGCATAGCACGGCATTTGGACTTCTGCAGATTTGCCCCGATGAAATGTGAAAAGAGCCGCATCTCCGCTAAGGAACTTTCTTTCTTTCTTTTTGTTTTTCTTGTCAGTATTTAAGATGCTGCGTGTGTGTGTGTGTGCGTATGGTCACAAAGACCCCAAAGCAGCTTCTTTTAAAAAAAATTCAGTGTTATTATTATTTTAATTTTTTTTACTTTTTCAAAACTTTAACCGACATATACCGGAAACGGTGCACGAGCTCTGCTAAACAGTCACTTCTGCCCCCTTGAGTTTGCTTTCGGCACTTACTCTCTCTCTCTCTCTCTCTCTCTCTCTCTCTCTCTCCGTCCCATGATCGAGCTGGTGTGAAGCGCACTGTAGGTTTGCTTCAAATGAAAAAGTTCCTCTGGGTTTCTCCGAATGGTCGTCGGTAGCTTCTTAAAACGTTTCTGATATGCTCTTCAGAGAAGCTTTAGAAGGACGTTTCAAGGTGCTAAATGAAAAAGAGTCTACGTGGTTGAGTTCAAAAATCCAGAGTCCACTACCAACACAAAACCTGCAAATTTATTGACCTTTAGTTTTAAACTTTACTCATGAAATTTAAATAGTTAGGTATTAGAAAAAATGTATCCACCGGCCGTCTTATCATCCAGGGTTGGATCCCGTCTTTGGTTCCAACGTTCCTGAGATCACTAACAAATGGCCGCGCAGCTGTTTAGTCCCAATCCCGTCACATTGTGTGTGTGTATGGAAATGCTCTTACTATTTAACATAGCCTTGTTTTTTACTGTCGATTGTTTAACAATGCAACTTCACCAGTTGTTTAACCCTCCTGTAACTTTCTAATTTATGAACATCTTTTTAAATATTTCAGTCATTAATTTTTGTGACTTTAAACATTGAATGGGGTCAAAATGTTGGAGGGTTAAGTGATCCCTGATGGTGAAGTTGACGGCTGAGCATTGTCCTTCCAGGTATTAATAATGCTTAACCCAAATCCAGAAATTTCAGGATCTCCCTAGTTGTTTTCTTTGCTTGATGAAGACAAATAATTAGAAACTTCTGAAACACAATTTCTTGAATTGTACTTACGTTTATTCATCATGCCAGGTAACTTTATCAAAAATAAAAATAAATATGTATTCCGAGCCTAATGAGTGGTCACTGGCGACGTCATGCCAACGAAAAAGTGTTGAATCACCCCTGTTAAGTACTAATACTAATACTAGCTAATGCTGAACGTCAGTAGTGATTCTGATGGAATGAGCTACCAGGACTCTGACTTACAGCCGCTATGAATATATTTGACATAAAGCATGAACAAGTTGCCTAAAGCCATATTAATTTTATAGTTTAAAGCTCACAACAGTAGTTATTTTACCAAAATGAGTGAAATCATTATTAGGAAGTCCAATCTGACAATAAATAATACGTTTTGATTGACCAGTGGACTCTGATTGACTGGACTTTGCTGTACTGTACTGAGCTCTACATCCACTTGATCATGGGTTCTCCTGTTAGGTTTTTTTTTTGTTCTTGGTGCACTCTTCGACCATTTAGCACTTCCTCAAAGGTAGATTTCACTTTCAGTACCCTAAACGTCTGAAATTGATGCACTTAACATACGCACTTAAAAGTGCTCCTCATCCTCATCCTTAATAAAAACGACGTCCACATCCAGGAACTCAAAATTGGAAATAAATAAATAAATAAATAAATACACTGCAAGACAAGAGAGTGTCTAATTCATATTACTGATTATTTTTAAGTCTAATAAGCTAAATTTGAGCTCTGATTCAAATCAGGAGAAGAAAGAAATAGTATAATGTTTTGTTTTTTTCACTTTTGCTGGGATTTTTTCATCCCTTTAAAATCATTCTATATTTGCCCTGAGTGTATATTTGTTAGAGATTTATATCCGTGATAGGATTTGCATGCTGCCTGTATATTTTCTAGTTTGTCTAGTCATCGGGGTGTTTCAAAAAACCTAAATCCTGAAGGAATGCAATTATTTTTCATCACCTTTTCATTGGTTGACTTTTACATCATGAAATAATATTAATAATAATAATTTTCTCATGCTTGGCTGGAATCTTGAACGTAACGCAGTTTCCTAAATCCAGCACTTTCTCATGATGATTTGGACAATATAAGCTTCTAAAAACTTGCGCTAACGTTACGTAAGTTGCCATGGATTCATTTTTCTTTTTAATCTTGTATATTTAATAATAATAATAATAATAATAATAATAATAACTCTCTGACCCATGTGATATATTGTTATAGGTCATAATTTTTCAGCCAAGGAAACTGTAGGAGTCGTTTTTTGTGATTTTTGTGTGTTTAAAAAGATTTTTGGTAACATTTTTCCCCTCACACACATACACACACGTACACACACACACACATTAATACTGAATGGAGTGCTCTGTTGTAGCAGTTTAGACCTTAGAGACTTGTCGTGATTGCTAGTTTAGTGTGCTTCTGCTTTTTATTTATTTCTTTTTTTTAAACAACTTATTTTCCTAACATATTTTTATGCTTTGCTCCCTCGCTCCCTCTTTCTCTCAATTATTGACAATATTATTGACAGTATGTGACAAATAAAATTTGAATTTTTGAAATTCTAATCAGGTAGAAAACTAAAGAACTAAACTTAGAAGAAGAAAAAATGAGGTCAGAATGGACGTTTGTGCGCACATATGCAAATTCTTCCCTATAAACGAGCTCCGTTGTCGCGCGACTTGTCGTAGAATCGGTAGAGTACGCGTAGAAGGCATGGCGCTCCACTACATAAGCACATTGTGTCATTATGTCGACTTTGTTGTTTTAAGGAGAAATACGGAACGTTTCCAGATTGAAATAGAATTACACTTTATAACACAATTTGTTGTGTTTGTTGTGTTAGGTGGTATTTCTTAATCACTTTTGTTGTAAAAGTATAGAAGCTGACCATTATTCCCTTTAAACTTTGCTTTTGTGACCTGCATAATGAAAATTTATTTTTATTTTTTTTTCAATTCAATTCAATTTTATTTGTATAGCACTTTTAACAATTGACCTTGTCGCAAAGCAGACGAATTATTTAAGTTTATATGAACTATTTCTGTGTAGAAACTGACAAACTTGCACATTTTTATTGGATCTGAATTACATGATTTACATTTATTTATACTAAATGGTTAAAAAAAATTAAGAAATTTTTAAAAAATTAAGCAATTCAAGATATGCGACTCTAATGTAGATATCGCTTTCGTTTATCAGCCCCAAATATAATCTCTTATCATTAGCTTACACGTTTTTTATTTTTAATGCTCCATGGTGATAGTGGCGTTCAAAGTTCACTATGCCAAAATATTTTTTATCTTTTTTGCTTTCGCTCTTGTCTTGATAAATATAATACATACAGTGTTGGGCAAAGTATACTCGAGTAAGAGTCAAAATCATCCATTTACATGTGTGGGTGAGAAAAAGTACAAAAGCATTGTAACGCATTAATGTAGTGCAGCAGAAAGTACAGATATTTTCTGTAGGATGTAGTGGAGGAAAAGTTAAACCTATCTTGAAGCTGTAAGCATCAAGATCTCCAGATGCATTCTACCATGTACGCGGATGTGGAAGGTAACTAAGTACATTCTCTTTGTCACTTCGCTACTGTACTTATGCAATTTACTTGAGTAGTTTTATTAGAGGATATGTTTAACTTTTACTCCCCTACGTCCTACAGCAAATATCTGTACTTTCTGCTTCACTACATTTGTTCACTAAACTGAGGACTTTAATCACTATTAAGCGCTGAGCGGCGAGCTCCTGGGTCTACAGTATGTTCATCTGGAACGTTCCAGAAAATTCTTCATGAAAATTCTGGAATGTTTAAAAAAAAAAAAATAGGTAATTTAAAA
Source organism: Clarias platycephalus (assembly GCA_030068275.1). Lineage (NCBI taxonomy): Eukaryota > Metazoa > Chordata > Actinopteri > Siluriformes > Clariidae > Clarias > Clarias platycephalus. The sequence continues at coordinate 32,821,003 of JAQQZT010000012.1, read as the reverse complement.
TTCTCATTGCGCAGGTCACAGAAACAAAGTTTCTTCAAAGTAACTTATTTTCAAAGTGAAATAAAGCGAATTTAAAAAAGTAAGAAAAATGTTGACCTAGAGTTATTGCATTGCCTGCATTACAATGCTGTTTTTAACACGTCCAGGTCGTCTTGGTAGAGGTCCGCTTTGTGGGACGAGAAAAAACAAATTTATTTATTTTCTGCAGTATATCAGATATGAAGCTTGAAGCTCATTAGCACAGACTTGTCAATGTTTAGAGTTTAACATGAATCAGAATTAGCCTGGGGGGAAAAAGTCAGTTCACAGAAAGGTCTTGTTTTGTTTTAAAATTGATCGGTTAACGTTGCTAGGATTTTCATGTTCGCAGTGTTTAACACTTGTGTGTTTACAGCGTTTTTTCATTAATCTTCGAAATCGAAACTTTACGGAATATCTTACAATTCTAAACTGAACGAGTGAAATTCAGAATTTTTTACCGACAAACTTAAATTGGGATTGCAGGGTTTCATGACCTGTACTGACGGTTTTGCTCTGACACACGCGCGTGATTCGCTGAAGAGTTAACTCGAGTGTGCTGTTCCAACTTTCAAATGTCCAGGACTAGTGTTTGAAATCTCTGCTTTTTTTCCTTATTAACTAGTACTATAGTTAGGATGCTACAGTAGGTAGAAAGTCAGTATGCTAGTTGACTTAACAACAGGACCCTCATCCTGGTGCGTCGCGGATTCCCACGCACGGCGGCGTGTTTAAAAACAGTGTTGCAACGCAGGAACGGTGTATCTCGTAGGGCAGCACTTGAATGCGTAGCATAATTCTATATTTCTGGATTGTGTTTAAACGAATCTTCGCTTTGCCTTAAGAGCCGAGGGTCACTCCGGTCTGAGGGATCGGCATTCTGACACAAGCACCGGAGCTTCCACGCCTCAACCCTACTGTAATTACGTCTTTACAGGCTTAACGGATTTGTCTCTGCTTTTCATACATGTCTGGCAGCAGGGTGTCTCCACAAGCCTGTTTTTTTTTTTTTTTTTTTACATCAAAACCTCACAAATCCAATAAGCTCATCGGGTTTCATCTCTATTGTCTTTCACATGCAGGCCGATCAGCTTTGGTTTGTCTCGTCAAGGCTGGCTCGGTAAAACAGTGACACATTTTGCTCTTGTATCTTGTCTCAGGGTGCGTGCCAATGATTTTTTGTTTTTTTATTTCTACACTCGCTTTTTTCCAATAAAAGGTAATTTCATGCTTGGAAAAGAATTGTCTTCTGATGAAAAAGCTAATGGGTCGTAAATCTCTTGTTGTTGTTGTTGTCGTTGGGATTTTTTTTCTCTTCTTTTTAAGCTAATAATTGACAAATCAAAAATTGATTTGCACAAAATTTTGAATAAAAAATTGAGGGCTGCGGATTCTCAAAAAAAGTTCCATTGTTGAACTTTAAAAATTGTCTACTAAGCTTTTAATCTGCAGTTAATAAACTATGGCAATGCAATGTTTGTTTGTTTTTTGCATTAGTATGTGAAAGCTATAAAGGAAGTACAAGCTAAGCGTTTGTTTTAATGTTGCTAGGGTTTTGAATTTTTGGTTTGTTCTGTGCTGCTTCTTTGAAACATTGACACTGGCTCTCCAAAGCTTTCCTCATCAGCGAATACGAAAGAAGGAAGAAAAAAAAAAAAAGAGAACGTTTGCCTTTTTATCCGCAATCCGCTCGACTTTATACGTGTTCGTTTATACGTGAAACGAGGCTGAGCTCATTCGAGGAAAAGTAGAAACAGCAAAAATGTTTACAAAGACAAGGTGACACGTTTTTTTACGAGTCAAATCAAACTTGCCATGTATATAGTAATTGTGAGTTGTTTCGATTGGATAGCTAGGTTTTAGTATTTGTTTTTCGTTTTTTTTTTTAAACATTTTTGTATGTTTTTAACCAAAAGAAAAACAAATGTCCTTTGATATAACTATGCGTACTTCTTCGAGAATTTCTTTTTTTTTGTTTGTTTTTTTAACCCGTCTGGGATGTTTCAAAGTAAGACGAATAGAAGTGCACCTCCGACTTTTTTGCCTTAGAACTTGCAGAGGCCATAGTTCACCTTCGACGTGAAAACGTGTGTATGCAGGGGTCTCCGGGCCCCCCCCATCTCTCGACTAGCAGAGCGGACTCTCTCTCTCTCTCACTCTTATCTACCTGTGAAATCCTTCATACCTCTCATAACTGGTCAACGACTGTATCAGCAAACCACATCAGGTGTTTTTCTACATGCTTTTTACACAGATTATTGTATTAGTAGATTTCGGTGCATCTTTTTTTTTTCTTTTTCCTAACGTAATAGCTCTTCGGCTTGTAGTTTTGTTTGTTCTTCTTTTCTTCTTTGTTTTTTCCCCCCATCCCTTGCTTGCTCTCTATCTCCCGTTTTTTCTAGTTGACTGTTTTGTGTTAATATTGTCGAATTTGGGAATAGCTGTTATAGAGTTTTTACCTTTTTTTTCCATTTCTAAATGCTACATGAACCTAATGAATTTTAATGACGTAACCATTGTAAATACGGTATTGTGCAGAACTCATTTTCATGCATTTCAATTGCTAGTGTTATATAAAATGACAGATTTTTTGTCAAGACACCATTTCTGTTTATGAAATAAAGAAACTTATCATGTTTCTGTCTTTCCCTTTTCATATCTATATCAAATATAGACAGCAAAATACACTTTATCTATACAGTGATGTCGCAGTATGTATTTGTACACCGATCAGCCATGACATTAAAACCATTTGGGTTCCCCTTGATCCCATGGGGTGTGGCTCTGCAGGGGTTGTTGGGGTGTTTTGCACCATGACGTTGGCAGCAGATCCTTGAGAGCTGTGGGTTGGGACTTATCTGCCTGGCGTATCCCATTGGTAATCAATCAGATTGGGATTTGGGGAGTTTGAAGAGTCCAAGGCTGCTGACCCGTGTGTGGCCAGCTGTGGTGCATTGGTCATAATGGAAAGGCAGCAGTTAAACTCCCAGTGCACCAAAGCTGGCCACGCATTGACCTTTTTCTCCAATTTGTGTTGCATTGGAACTTCTGTGGGATCGGACTGAACAGGCTTTGGGTGCCCATGATCCTGTCACCAGTTTGATGGTGTATAATTGGTAATCCATGGTATTCAGTTTACCTGGCGATGGTCATAACATTATGGCTGATCAGTGAATCTCAAGCAGTGAAGTACATATTTTGTAATGTGGTATTAAATATATACAGACAGTGACATCAATAATGAAATAATGTAGGATCTGCCTAAAAAGACAGGAAACTTCATTGTGGTTAATCGGGTTAATGTTAATGGTATATTTTGAAAGTTTGAGTAGTAAACATAACTATTACAGGTGAATTAAGTCACCTTTATGACATAAGAATCATTTTATGACTTTACCAGTTATAATAATTATTATTATACCATTTTGACTGGGCAGATTAGTGCACTTACCTTAACTGATACGCAGAGGTGGAAAGTAATGAATTACATTTACTCGCATTACTGTAATTGAGTAGATTTATGGTGTACTTCTACTTTTTAAAGTAGTTTTTAAAATCTGTAATTTTACTTTTACTTAAGTATGTTTTGTTTAAAGTATT
>JAQQZT010000012.1:32773690-32817137 GCA_030068275.1 Clarias platycephalus | reverse complement strand
ATTTCAAGCACAACAAAGGGAACAGATTTATTATGCAAGTGTGTTCCATCCCCCATCCCACCCCCGCTGTTAAAAAAGTAAAAAAAAAATAACTTTTACTCTGAGTAAATTTTTAATGAGCTACTTTTTACTTGAGTAGATTTTTATAAGGGTAACTTTACTTAACTAAAGTAGCAGAACTTTTACTTAAGTACAAAGTTTTATTACTCTTTCCACCTCTGCTGATATGTTACTGTTGTTATAGCAACAATTTCCACAGGGGACGATGTACTGTGGACTATTGTGGCCATTTATGGAGGGAGTCTGTTTTGTTTTTTTTAACACAAAAAAGGTTTTCAGCTAACTTGTCTTGCCAATGTTTCAACAAAATTTAATGTAACTACAGAGTACGTATAATCCTGTACAAAATTCTCTGTGGTATAAGAAGGAACAAACCGGGACTTCGGGAAGGTCAAATCTGAGTGCCTCCTGTTGGACCTGCTGGTAAGTAACACGTGTCTCCTGTTACCGCATGGTATCATGTCGCACAAATTACATGATGAAATTTCTCATGAATGAAAGAGGACAACCAATTCACACGTACAGAAGACTTCGAATACAGTTCAGTGATGAGACTCACAGTAGAACATTTCAATGGTGCTAACATTTTAAAGAACGTCTGTGGATGACGATCCCAGCCGAGAGCCCACTGCCGTCATTTTCATGAACGTTTATCTAGTCAAACACCTGATCCTTCAAAATCAACAGATATGATGTGTCGCCAACTTGCAGAGGAGAAACATCTGTCTGTGGGAACTGTACACAACATCGTTCACCAACACCACTTACACATTACAGTGACTCAGGAGCTGGGAGTTATCGCTACATCCACCATACAGTCCTGACCTCGCTCCAAGCCATTTCCACATGTTTGGGAGTTCCTGGGAGGCCAGAGTTTCAGACGTGTGTACTGAGAAGTACAATATACGGAGAAAACATACATATCTACCTTGATGGTACCAAGCACTAGTGAAACGCTGGGGATTATATAGTGAACTAAAGGTAGTTTTTCATTTTATAAATGTTTTCTGTTATTGAGTGGGATCCAAAATCCTAGTTCGACTTGAACGACTCTCATATGTTCACGAGGCTCAGATATCAATCAACACTGTTGTTCAGACGATAGTTATTGACGACTGGAGCTAATTCAGGATGTTACATGGTTGTCCCAAAAACCTTACAACAGGTCAACAATTTGCAGTCTGATGTTTTACACAATGCTAAGTGCACATTGGTGTTAAATGGCATTTTAGATTGGGAGTTAGTATTGGTCAGTTTAAAACATGACCAGTGTGTTGTGATCAGGGAGAGAGAGATTATAAAATGCAAAGATGGTAAGGCCAAGTGAACAAAGATTAGATAGTAAAGTTGCTCTATATTATAAAAATAATGGTTTAAAAAGGCTTTGTTCTTTTTCTAAGAACATACACAGACCATTTCAAAGAACTCAGATTAATACTGTCGACCACCAAGATGTACATAGAATTAATGATTATTTAATTCATTCAAAATTCAATTCAGTCAAAATAAAGGGAGTTAACACATAGGTCTTGGTTAACACATACAGTTGTGGTCTTAAAGCTGTGCAATATGCTCAGGTTTCAATTAGTTTGTGTCACAACAAGAAAAAAAAAAAAAAAAGCATCTGTATGTATAAGAATATTTTGATTAGGGAAGCTCTATGCAGTTTGACAAACGGTTTACACACAACATAAACCAATATACTGTATATAATATTTCAGTAGTGGTGCAACATGCGAGCAGCAAAGCCAAACTCTTCTGAAAAGAGTTTTCTGAAAAGCTGATTTCACTTCTTCATGATCGAAGACAACTCCAGGATCATGCCCTGAAAGGGAAAAAACGTGAAAACATATTATTATTATTATAATACACAGATTAGCCATTAAATAAAACCCCTTAGGAAACACAAGATTCTGTGTAGTGTTGCCGGTATGCAGTGGTTAATATCTACCAAACGTAGTCCATGGAAAGACAACCAGAAATATGGTCATGGGCAGCTAATGCTCACTGATGCCTGTCTGGTCTGATCTCACGGAAGAGCTACTGTAGCTCACATTCCTGAAGAAGTTAACGCTAGTTCCAATAGGAAGGTACAGTGCATCTCAGTCTGTTGTGTATGGAGCTGCGTGGCATGGAGATCGGTCAGAGTGCAGATGTTGACCCGTGTCCACTGCCAAAGGCACCAAGAATGGTAAAGAAGGTAGAGAATTAGAAGAAGGAAGCCTTGTCCCATGGTTTTTGTTTTTACATTATGTGGATGGCTGGGTGTGTGTGCATCATTTACTTGGGAAAGTAATGGCACCAGTATTCACTATAGGAGAAAGCCAAGCCAGCCAAGGCTGTTCGATGCTTTGGGTCATTTTCTGCTTCCGATTTGTGTGGATGTTACTATGACACCTGCCTAAACACAGCAATGCTGGAAGCAGCATTCCCTAATGGCAGTGGTCTTTCAGTGTTTGAGGAACTTGACAAACAGCTCAAAGTGTTGACTCTGCCTCCAAATTCGTGGTTCTGTCTACGTGCCACTCAGCACATCAGACGAGGGCTATACGTCTGACGTTTCTGTGTCAGTTATTTGCAGGTTTGGGTTGCTACCTCAATACCCGATTGTGTCTCAGCATTTGGGGGTGAAGGACCTTACATAAGGGTTCAGCTGCGGCAACCTGGCAGCATCGGGGCTCAAACCAGGGACCTCCTTGTCAGCAGTCCAACACCTTAACCACAAGCCACCTCTGCCCCATTTGAACAGGTACCCTGTCAGTTACAATTCGATGACAGTAAAGGGCTATAGTAATTTTTCTTAGAATTACACTTTAAGAACTAATAAAAGTTTTGTTAGATTAACAAGGGTTCTTTGGCTGTAGCAATGGATCGGTCATCGGGTAACAATAACAATGATAGTAGTCGTGGCTGTGAGAAGTATACATATCAGTTCCAGGTGGTAACAGTAACTCAGTATCAAGTCACATCAAATGAAAATGTTGATTCTTTTCCAATAACAGTATGCCCCTGTTTTATTCCTTACTTAATTCACTGAAGTACTCTTATTACTCTAAGACGCATCTTCTATTCATCATAAAATACTTCTCAAAAAGTAGGTTCTTACCATTGACATGCGGCGCCCACTGGCAGGTGGTGGGATCATGGTAGGGCTTTCACCCTGAGTCAGCTGCTGGGTCCCTGACTCTGAGCCACTTTTGGACATTGGGCTCTCCAGTGGAATGGCCAATCTGCTCTCAGAAAGCCCTCTTGACATGAAGCTAGATTTCCTACCAGTGGAGTAATGTTCTGCCGAATCACTGTCCTCACTCAGGTCCTTGCAAACGCTCACCCGACTTTGCTTACGTGCAAAATTCTGAATTGATGCTGGGATCTCAATGTTGCTGGCTCTGAGGGACACACGAGGTAGTTGACCGGCACCCTTCAGAGGGCAGGATAACTTGGGTCCAGATTCTTCGCTGCTAGAAGTGTGGCCGCGGTTGTCCACAGTGGAAAGCCGCTCTGTGGCCCCTAGATGACGAATGGCCTGGATCTCAGGCTGACTCGGGATACGCGTCTGCTTTGGCTGCTCAGATACAGGAACATCACTGGTTGGTGCATTTGAAGAGGGCAGAGAGTTGCTAGTGGGCATGTGGAATGGCAAAGCTTCCATCTGTCCATCAGTCACTATCGTGTACGATGTTTGGGTCATATGTGCAAGTTTTTGTGGCAGGCAGTCTGTAAGGACACATGACTGCTGCACCATGGAGTTTTTCTTTGACCTGCAAAGACTCTCTTCATCTCCACCATGCAGATTGCCATATATACTCTGCTTGATCTTTTTCACTCCCAGGTGAAAGATCTCCATGATGTTTAGGAAAAGGGAAACCCCAGCAATGCCCAACATAAAGATCATGAAAATATTTTTCTCTGTTGGCCTGGACACAAAACAGTCCACAATGTTCGGGCAGGGATCTTTCTCACACTTGTACAGTGGGGTCAGTCCAATACCGTAAAGGGCATACTGACCCAGAATAAAACCCACTTCCAACACCGACCTGGTTAAAATATGGAATACGTACGTACGCAGGAGGGAACCTCTCAGAGGGGCCTTCCTGACTCTCTTTTGTTCTTCCAGTTTCCTCAACTCCTTCTCAATCCTTTTGTGTTCATCAAAGATAGCCTCCATCCCCTCCAGCTCGACTTTGAGCTGGACTTTCTTCTTGTGTCTCTCCTTCTCCAGAGCACGCAGCCGGTAAAGCGCATGGCCCATGTAGACCAGAGAAGGTGAGGATACAAAGATGATCTGCAGGACCCAGTACCTGATAAGGGAGATGGGAAAAGCTTGGTCGTAGCAAACATTCCTGCACCCGGGCTGCTCCGTGTTACACACAAACTCACTTTGCTCATCGTCCCAGACATCCTCACCAGCAACACCAAGCACCAGCATGCGAAAGATAAAGAGGATGGTCAGCCAGATTTTGCCCACTACGGTGGAATGGACATGAACTTCTTCCAAGATGCTTCCCAAAAGGTTCCAATCACCCATATTTGGTTTAACATTGCCTAGAATTGTACGAGAGTGCAAAACACACTTCACTTTAGATACAATTTGGGAGAAACCCTACGTAACATGGAGAACGTTCTACTGTATGTAATACCCCAAATGTTTTTTGGGGGTTTAAATGCTCCTAGAACTAATAACACCCCAAAGCAACCTTTAGAAATAATTTTTATAAAAATGAACAGGACACTTACACCATGTGGATTGTCTTAAAGAAGTCTCAGCACTGATTCGTCATTATGAAGAAGACAACGCTAACTTTGCATTGTTTTTTCACTTCTTTGGTAAAGCAGGAGAGGTCCTCTCTCTGGGCATCACTTCAGTAAATGAATCCCAGACCTATTGCACCCAGTGAATTAATACAAGCTTTCTATTGATCTGTGGACGGCTGGACAGCGCCCGCAGGGAAATAGCTGGCACAACTCGGTCATCGACAACATGAAGGGAGGGGTACGTGCTAGTCCCAATACCATGCACTGGGATAATCTTCCCTATTGAATGTATGAAGTATATAAAATGCGATTAAACAAGGATACTTAAGAGAAGAAACCTTGCCACGCTGTCTTCCTGTTTCCGCCTGCAGTATTTTTCCTGAACCAGCTGTGGACTGCTAAATACATCTAAAATTAACCAAACTACAAAATTAAATGAAGGATGCAAAACAATAAACACACAAGGTTCAAACAATCTTCTAACCTGCTGTAGTCCAAGACATTTGTATTGGAGCCAAGTTGTATTTTGAGTTGACTTAACCAGTAACTTAAAACATTAGTTTTCAACATTTCAGGAACACCACACTTTAACAATCTTTTTGAAACTGACAGCAAGTAGTTGACTGCCACAGGATGAATGAAAGCTTTCAAAACAATGCAGCATACAATTGAAATAAATTAACTTTATTTTAAAAAGTGAAAAACTTTCCTGAAAGCTTTACAATATTTACAGAATATAAATTCAAATGAGAGGTGCATTCAAAACGGAAAAAAAAAAAAAAAAAAGTATAAATTTGTGATAAAAGCCTTCCAACAACTTTTCCGTTTTTCATATATACAAGACAAACCTGCAGATCTAGAATCAATCTGAGAAGAAAGAAAATGACTCAAAACTCAGGATTTAAAACAAACAAAAAAAGTTCAAATATCACTTTTATAGGGATTATTATGAAATGTCATGAATGACTGAACATATGTTTAATTGGAGACTTTGAGATAACGGTTTCCTCTGCTTCAAGATGGCTTCCATCTGAATTGCTAGGATTTTTGGAAGATAATTATATGCAAACAAATGTCTGTTTGGAGACATTTGACATTTTCTGGGTAGTTAAAGAACACAGGTATATGGTCTGTCAGGCTTTATGTCCTCTCACACTTTTTTTTCCTTCTCGTTCAAGCATGCTTATTCCGGTCTCTTGGAGGTAGATACTAGGCTAAAAATGACTCCAGCGTCTTTAACGGAAAGCCATTAAATCACCTCAGGATCTGTTCAAAAACATTTGTAACCGCTGATCTTTCACCTTCATTTAAAGAAAATTGACTGTATGGATAGACAGGACGCTGTAAACATCTCCAAATTTTGGCTGACGCTTAGAATCGAACATAATGACCTATAAACTAAATCTGAGGTGCCAAAATAGAAAAGAGTATAAACCATAGTACTGCAGATCTTCTATCTTGCAGTGTTTTTGTCCACAAAATAATAATACAGTGTTAAATAACACTGAAAAAGTTTTCACTGAAATATTCTCCAGCTTATCAAAATCCAGTGACGAGTACATTGTGCTGGTTTCTTTGCTTGTGGCACGTGCCCTCTTGCAGAAACAAGATTAAGGACGGTTAGACGTTACACTGTAGGCTCGACTGGCTCTCAGGTCTCCATTTTCTCTTTCTTCTTAAAGAGTTTCATGAGCTGGGTAAACCGCTCTTCAACCTGTAACAGGAAAGAAACAATGTTAGGTTAAGCCTTGGCTTTTACCTCAGATTATAGTTATCTAATCGGAAATACCTAGTAAACACCAAAAATACCTGCGCTTGTGATTTTCTCAACTTGGCTGAGAGAGTGGCAAATGTTTTTGAGGAAGCTCCTTTCGTTTTGAGCGCAACAAGAATATCTCGGTCTTCCTCCCTTTAGATAAGAAAAAGAAAAGGAAAAAAAAAAACAGTTTTTTATTTTCTTCACAATGACCATCTGTGGACACAATTTTAATAACAGCAGAAAAGCCTAATATATACTGACCTGGTCCAGGTCACCACTACTTCTCCTTTTTTCCTGATTACGTTCTTAGCAGAGAGACTGTTAGGAGACAGCTGAGGAGACGGTGTCTTGATCTTCTTCACAGGAGTCTTCTCGTTTTTATCCTTGGATGATTTCGACCTCTTTTTGTGCTTTTGCTTTTCTGGCTTATCTTGCGATTTCTCTCTTCTAGAACGCTTCGCTTTTGGCGCCGAATGATGCTTCTTACGCTTCCTGGAGACCCTGTGGCACGAGTTTTTTAGCCCATGCTCCGAGTCTGCGGCAGCAGTAACCCCTGTGGCGGCATCATGAGCAACATCATCATCAACTTGCTCAATCAGGTTCTCTGTGGTTTTAAGCAATGTGGCAGGATCTTTTGAGGTGTTCATACTTGGGATTTCAGCTTCGCTTCTTTCATTCGAGGTGACCTGAAGCTGACCTGCCACGGTTTGCATGGCCTCACTTTGGAGTGAGGACAAAACATCTGCAGCTGGCGGTGTTTCTTTCCGCTCCTGTTGGGGCTCCTCTTCTACGCCTAGAGACGTATGCCTGATCCGAACTATGAAGTGATCGTTGGACTTCTCCGTCACCTCTGCCTGCATAGGCAAGTTTGGCTTGAACTGGAACACGGCAGGATCCGGCGCCCCCCAATTTCCGCTGACAGTCGACGGACTGCTGGAGTTGTCCGTTTCGAGAGACAAGTGGATATCTTGCTCGGTGGCATCTTCCTCATCAAGAAGCGCATCTTCGCTGTAATGGGCACTAATGATGTTGGCTGGCGTGCACAGCTGCTGTTCGTTGGCTGGGTGCAGAAAGCTCAAGTGGCCGTCTGACTTCAAAGGTGAGGGTATGGTCAGGGATACAGCCAGATCTTCAGCCAAAATCGAGAAAGGCTGATGGGAAATCGCTGTAGCCACAGCCTGGACAGATGGGTTAGAAGGAACTTCCAGCATGCAGTTTTCATCAAGGAGAGCTGGATTCAATGGCATTTGATACTTGTACGGTGAAATAGATGTCCATGATGTGAGAAGCTTCTGTGGTGTGATCATCTTGCTGGGCGTCATGATGCCAATGAGACTCGTTCCGGCTTGACAGTCTTTCCTTGGAGTGTTGAGAGGCCAGCTGTGATTATCGACGCTCTCCAGCAGATCGGATCCTTGCAAGAGACATCTGAAGATATCTCCCATTTGGGAATCTGACACCAGATTAAAGGTCAAACTGGATGCTTGCTGTTCGGTCAGAATTTCAAAGTCTGATCGATCGTGCGTCGATCCACTGTGAGAAAGACGACGGGTATAGCAGGAGGTTCTGTTCTCGTGTACAGGAAGAACTTCTTGGAGAGATTTCTCAGAGGATGAAACCTCTTGTAGCTGATTAGACTGGTTATTTGTGGGTAGCTCTGGTGCGTTGGGCCCCTCTTCCATGGTTGCCTTTATGTTTTTACCACTGCTCCCGAGGCCTCTACATGGCACACTGATTAAAGAAGAAATTTTCTCCTGGACCTTTTGGCCCTCGCTTTCGATTTTTTTTCCTGGTCTGTTTTCAGTTGTGCTCAAAGGCTCTTTAGGTAGTATCTTACACAAATCCGCATTCAAAGCTTCCTTAACGTTAGAACTTGACTGCTTTCCTTCTAAACAAGGTTTGTTCTTAGAAAGGCCTGGATCGCTTTTAAGGGCTGCCTTTAGTTCCTTGAACAGGAAATCAAACTGGCCGTCTACAAAGTTCCACAGCTTCTGCTTGAGGTCTTCGGCTCGTTGCTCAAAGATACGGTTTACGATGCCGTTGTTCGAGACCTTGCTCGTTACGGAACAGATGATCTTATTGAGCCGAGATTTGACCTCGTTTCCTTGACAGCAAAATTTGTGAAAGTTAACGCAGTCGACAAATTCCGTGAAAGAGGCCTGAGACATTTCGATGATGCAGCAAAAAGCGGGTTTGGTGACGTTTTTATGGAGTTTCATGTACTTCCGTCTCAGCTCTGAGCGAATAAATGACAACATGTTCATAAAATCAGCACAAGAGGAAATTTTCGCCTTGGGTGGAACGGTGACGGTTTTGAAGCGCCTCTTGTTCGAGGACGGACTGCCTTTAGAAGCGTTGTTCTTCTCTTGTTCTTTGCGCGCGGGAGGAACGGCGGGTGTCATTTGAGATTTTTTCTGTAACCCTGGTGATCTGGGACTACACCGTAAACCTGATCTTATTTCATTTGGAGGACTCTGAATGACTAGCGTCCCTTCCCCTTCGCTCTCACTGATAATTTCCCCTTCTTCCAAGTCTTCTTCGGGAGCGGTGGAAGAGAGAGCCTCTTGCTGATCTTTTGGCAGGCTAGGCTTGGCTATGGAATCGGGTCTCTTGTTTTCTTTGTTCATATCCATCTTGACAGCATCTTTATCTGCCACACTGGCTGACATGGAGAAATCTGGAACAATGAAAAACAGAAGAAAAAAAAAAAACATGATGTATGTAATGTCTAAACAACTACCTGGAAATCACTTTAAAATGCAGTTCTACACTTAACACAATATCATGTATGTAAACTACATGAACAAATGTATTCGGCCAAACCTGTTGATTATTGAATTGAAGAGTTTCAATCAATCAGGCCCCTTATGTCCAGTGAAGGGCAATCTTAATGCTTCAGCAAACCGAGATATCTTGCACAAAGCTATGCTTAACTTTGTTGCAATAATTTGGGAAAGTTCCTTTTCTATTTCAACATGACCGTGCCCCAGTGCACAAACCGAGGACTATAAAGACATGGTTTGATGAGTTTGGGAAGAACTTGACTGGCCCTAACACACAGCCCTGACCTCACCCCATTGAGCAACCTTAGGGCAAGAAGCCAGGCCTTCTTGTCCAACATCAGCGCCTGACCTCAGAATGAGTGGACACGAATTCCCACAGAAACACTACAAAATCTGGTGGACAGCCTTTCAAAGAATGAAGAGTAGAAGCTGTAATAGCTGCAAAAGGGAGACTGACTCCATATTGAAGTATATGTACTGTATTTGGATATGTCACTGAAGGTTTGGCCAAATACTTTTGTCCATATACATACATAAACACACACACACTTTCTTTTTAACCTTAGCTTATTTTAAATTCTCTTAAAAAAGATAAATAATTGATTTTATTGTTCTACACAAAAACCTATTAGACCCTATTGGACTTTCCATAAGAATAAGACACAGAAAACACGGACCTTTGCTGAGACTTTTGACGTGCATCTCCTTTCCCAAGCGCTGCTGCTGGGATTTCTTTACCTGCCGTACTGGACTTGTAAGAGGACTGATCGCTTCTGGAATTACTTTAATGTTGCTCAGGGTGAGCATCATGGAATCTTCATCATGAGGCACCACTACAGACTGGGAGGGCCTGGAGATGACCTCCATCTCGTTCTCTGTGGAATCAGGCTCAGATGAGCTCGCTTGTTCAGGAAGTACGATCTCCTCTTGGGCTGTGCTGTTGATGTTAATCGTCTCAGCGCTTGGCTCTACTAGTGGGCCTGGGCAAGGATCCAGGTTCTCAAGACTCTGTGTGATGTCAGTGTCTGATCCAGTAATGGTTTCTTGGTTGTTTTCCACAGTACTAGACACAACTTCCAGAGACACTGTAGAGTCTATATTTGAACACGTACTGGCTGGAGCAGTTTCCATGACTGAGGTGTTGACTTCCTGCTGAGATTTCTCATTTTGAATTGATGCCTCTGGTTTATTTGTTTGGTCATCTTTGCCAGGATCATCATCATCGATTCTTCTGATCTCCTTATCCTTCTTTGCCGAAGCCTGGGAATCATCAGTTAAAGAAACAGTGGGACTGGCGACCAGTTTAGCACTTTCAAAGAGTAAAGAAACTTCAGAGACACCCGCTACAGATTTCTGAGAATCGCTGGTAGAACACACATCTGCGGTATCTCCTTTGGTAACGGACTCATCTTCTTGCATTTCCGAGTCTGTACCACTCGCCTTCCCAGATGGCGTTTCACTCAGATCATCATCTATCCTTTGGGGTAACTCAGGTTCCTTGACCTCCAGGCTTGCGGGTGGTTCTTCATCACATGGTTGTGTGGCTGGATTTGCCGAGAGCGCCAGGGTGTCATCCTCGATCTCATCGATGACGCAGAACTCTTCGCCAACCTCGAACAAACTTCTTTCTGCTGTCGAGTTGCTCACTGGGGTGTCCTCGGGATGAGGTGGCTGCTCGGAAACTGCTGCCTCGTCAACTTGTTCAGAGTTGTGGTGCTTTTTAATCGGCGAGACGGTCAGATTCAAGGTTTCCATAAAGGTTAATTTTCTCTTCGGACTGCTCTCCTCTGGAATGGGCAAACCATCACAGTGGCTGGTTAACCTCGGCGGAGATTTTCCTCCTGCGTTTGCATGGACGTCCCCTCGGACGCTCTGGTCCTCATTCGTTTTGGGGTTTCTTGCATCATCCAGACCGGTCTTTGATCCTTTGTCTTTGACAATTTGCTTGTCTTTATCGCCCCTACCGCTCCCTTTACCTTTTATACTCTCTTTGGCACTGTCTAGATAAGAACTCGCACCAGTGTCACCTCTGCTTGATGCTTTGCTCCTGGACGACTCTTCCTGGACCGTTCTTCCAGATGTTCTCCTTTTGTCATCTTGATCTTTTCTCTGACTTTGAGCACTGCGGTGAGGTTTAACGGGTGAAGCGTGGCGTCTGTTCTCACGTACGTCGGTGCGGCTGCGGTCCTTCCCATCATCGGAGCGTATTTTGTCTGCTTTAAGTCCCACCCCCCTGCCGGCACTCGAATCTTTGGCGCTCTGCCTCTCGTGTTCTTTGCTAGTCTCGGACCTGGTGCTTCTTCTTTCGGCTCTATTACTATTCTTTTCGTCTGATTTATGTCTTTCCTCACTGTGAGTCTTCTTATACTCGTACTCCTTGTCACTTCTGATGCGTTTCCTCGTGTCCTCTTGCCGCCTCTCCTCTTTTCTATGCTGCTCCCTCGTTTCTCTTTTATCCGTCGTCCGGTGCGACTTGTCTGAGCTGCTCTTTTCGCTTCTCCCACCGGACACCTCCGTATGCCTGCTCTGTCGTTCCGAGCCTCGCTTATGCCGCAGTTCTTCTTTCCGGCTCTGCGTGTCTGCGTTCGATCTAGACGGCTCGGATGTGGACGAGGATGCAGGACTCCTCGAGCGACCGGATCTCCTGAGCGGTACCGGATCGTCATGCTGCTGTTGTTGACCGCTTTCTGATCCGCAGCTCCCTTTCGCCGACTCCCTCTGCTCGGTCTCTAATCTGTTTTTATGCATTTTGCTTTGAGATTTTTCTGATACGCCCTGCTCTTTCGGCGTGCTCTCTTTCCCAGATGGTTTCTCTCCCTTCCTGTAATCCGTTTCATTACAAGTGTTCTGCCTAGTGCTAGTCTCTGGATTCGAGCTTGTGCTTTCTCTTTCTCTGTTACTCTGGACAGGCCTGTGCTCTTGTGCAACAGCACTAGGCGACGAATCCAAACTACGAGAATCCTCATTTGCCCGATTTAAAGGACTCTCGTGGTTGCATGTCCGAAGCACTACAGACAACGCCGGTGCGGCAGCCACCGAGGACGAATCACCAGGTTGGTTTGAAGTTCTACCTTGGGACACCTCGGCTGATAAAACGTTATCTTTTTTAAGGTCCTGAGACTCCTTGACAGGACCGACAGAGTTGTTCAAACCTGGCAACCTCCTGCTGGAGGCATCCTGTCTCCTTTCCCTTGCATATGGATGGAAACCACCCCAACTCGATCTGCAGGAAAAGAAAATACATAAAGACGTGTTATTTCTGGATTGATGGCACACGTCTACTGAAAAACACAGCGAACACCTGGATCATTTACCTTTTGCTTAACTTGCTTATCTCCTCGTCCTTCCTAACAATCTCCATCCTAGCCGTTTTGATAAGTGCACATATGTTTTTCTTCAGAAGCGTGTTCTCTTGGTGCAAACTTGAGTTCTATAACCAAAAAAAAAAAAACCCATAGAAGTCTTATAATTATATAAGTGCAATAGTATATAAAATTCTATATATATAAAAAAAAAGGTGCAAAAACTAAAGTATACACACATTGGGCAGTAGCAGTAGTACTTGTGAAGTTTGTTTATGATTGCAAAGATAACAGTAATTCTGATTCATCAAATTGTCCTTTAATTCATAATTATCCTTTAATGGCAAAAACCACAATTGTTTACTTCCTTATGTGCCTTATTTTGTAATAAAAAAATATATATACTATAAAGGTCTACAAGTAAACAGTGTTGGCCAAAAATATTGGGACAAACGTGAAATCCAGACTTTTAATGATATTCTATTCTATACAACAATCAATATTTAGTATAAACTTCTTTACTCTTCAAAGCCTCCTGAATCCGGCTGGCCATAAACTCAAAAGTTTTTCACCATCGTTCATCAGTTTTCTATCGGGTGTAAAGGTCTGGAGATGATGACCGAGGCCTTGACTCCAGAAGCTGAACACTGTCGTCGCATTGCTAGTGACAGC
This sequence comes from Clarias platycephalus, assembly GCA_030068275.1. Taxonomy (NCBI): domain Eukaryota; kingdom Metazoa; phylum Chordata; class Actinopteri; order Siluriformes; family Clariidae; genus Clarias; species Clarias platycephalus. The sequence continues at coordinate 32,803,806 of JAQQZT010000012.1, read as the reverse complement.
TATAATGCTACGTAAGTGAGAGCTATAATACATGGCGGCATATGTTGTCCTCACACTTTTGGTCACCATTGTGTAATGCATATACACACACACACTGTGTACTTACCTTAGTTTGCATCTGCTGCAATTTGGCGAGCAAATCCTGCACTTGGTTTTGTGCCGCGACAAATTTACTTTTCAACTGCAACAGAATCAGATAGGAGGTTAAGGGCTCGTTATAGGTGTGAAAAAGCATCGAGTACAGGATGACAAAAAGAAAACGATTTATACCTCATTATAGGTCGCGTCCTTCTCCTCCTGCTCTTCGGTAATGAGCTCCTCGTACAAATCCAACGACTCTTTCGCCGCATTCGGGGAAAGAAAAGTGCCGGCCTTGCCTGATGAGAAACAAACAGATGACAAAGTGAGCAAAAGTCCAGGTCCAGTGTTAGGAAAATTAACAGAATAAACGAAACACCTCAGTGTAATCACATGTCTACTTTGACTGAAGAAAGAATAAATAAATGAATAAACGAAAAGCAAACTCACTGTTGTTTTTGCTTTTGCTGGGACTGTCCTCAAGTCCTGAGTAGATATCCACAGAGTCTTCATCGTAATTCAGGACGGAAGCTAAACAGATTACGTTGAAAAAGGTTAGAGAATTTTTTTTTCTTTCTTATTCCTATTGGTTAAGATAAGTAGCTCAGTCTTCATAAAATAAACCCTGAAAATAATATAGTGTGTGTGTATTTCAGATTCAGCCTTTATATTAGGGAAGGGAATCACCAGGGATCACACGATACATCATCGATTTGAGTTTTATTGCGATTCTGTCATGATTTTAAAAATATCCGATTTAAAAACTTGTTCGCATCAGCGGGAAGCCAAGCGAAGCGAGTTCAAAATTATTATTTTTTTCATCACTCAGAGAAAGCTGTTTAGAAAGAGTCAACCCACGATACTTAGCATGCATTCAAAGGCTAAGTGATTTTTCACTTTTTTTTTTAGATGTTTTGGGTGGCTAGAATGGATTATCTGCATTTACATTATTACAGTGGAACCTTGGATTACGAGCATAATTCGTTCCGTAAGCGAGCTCGTATTTCAAAACACTTATAAACTAAATTAAATGAAAAGAATGAAATAAATTCATATGTCGAGGTTCCGCTGTAAAATCTTTAAAATTGTTTAATGTTAGTCCGAGAATTTCAGCACTAATTTAGTTCTGTAAAGATTCAAGACTCAAAGAACTTTATTAATCCCAGAGGGAAATTGCTTGTGAAATGACAGTTATATGAAGGCATTAAAAAGTTCTCTCTCTTTTTTTTTTTGAGTCTTTAAAGTTTATTGAACTTAGTTTAATAATTCTAAGCGGTTTAATAATTCTAAGCGGTTTAATAGATATCTGAGTGAGAATCAGAGGAGATGATGACAATGATTATATGACGATGATAACGACTACACGATGGTGATCACGATCACATGATGATTACCATTACATGAAGACGATGACATAATACAAACATTTCACACACACACACACACTAAAACCCAAAGCATCATTATGTGGATTATAGAGTGTGTGTGTGAAATGTTTGTGTGTGTGTGTGTGTGTGTGTGTGTGTATCTTACCAGGATGTCCCTGACCCAGATCACCATACAGCTCATCAATGGCATTCATCTCCATCACTGTGAGCTCTTGCACACCTTACATTGCTCGAGAAGTCTGAATGAAACACAGTGTGTTAACGATCAGGTAAACTTTCACCCTAATGCCTGAAGCCACAACAACAAAGAGAAGCAGGCTTGCACTTGTGTTAGCATATATGCTAAATATTCCCTAGAAAAAGCACCGATCACGGCGGAAAAGTGTCATTTAACATCTAATCAGAATAAATAGTACAACATGGTGCATTTAAATGCATATTATATGCGAGTTTCCCTACATAAGAACCCAGATTTAGCTGACAACCTGTTCGCTAACATCCACCAAAACTAGCTGCACTCTGGCTGTGTCCACAACCGCGCCGCCTCGTCCCCTAGTGTACTACTGCCCAGGCGGCACGCGATACAGCGCAGGCTGCGTGCCGGAGTGCGCTCGTGCAGGGCGCAACGAGCCGTTTGGCATACCGCCTGATTACACTTAGCATACAATAATACATTAACGCGTAAATAAAAACAACTCTTTACAAACATTTCAGCAGAATCCGGTGATAACTCCTCAAGCACAAAGCCGTGACACCCGAATCACGCCGCGCGCTGATGAAGAAACCGTTCGCTTGGATGTATTTTCTCCGCTTACCGAGTGAGAGCCGCTCTGCTCCAGCAACAACCGCGCCAACCCGACCCGCTCCGCAAAACAGGAAGTGACGTCATTTTCGCGCGGTCTCTAAACTTCCGGGGTTTCAGTTTAACGGCAAGAGAGTAAAACATATGGAGTGGCTGGGATTTAGTTTTATAAATCGCACTGTAACAAACTAAACCTGTACTGATTAGAACCTGCAGTGTACAGCAAGCTCAAATAAAAAACACATCTGATGTTTAAATAATGTGGGACTATTTGTAATTCTTCTTCTTCTTATTATTATTATTATTAATTAAATTAAAACGTAGACACGCTGAATAAGTAAATTTTAGATAAGGCTCTGGCCTTATTTTAGCATTGTAAAATAACAATACTAATAACAATAATAATATAAATAAGTTATTATTATTATTAATATTATTTCTGTTGTTCTTGTTGTTGAATAATAAAATAAAGGTTTTCCGGCCATTTATACAACGATAGTTATTTTGTATTACATTTTTATCATACGCATGTTTAAGTGTAAAATAATAATAATAATCATGTACAATACAATTCAAAGTGAATACTAAAATAAAAATTATATACAGGACAGAAATGCAAAATAAATGTTTGCGTTTGCAATTTATTCAACAATAACTTCCTTTACTAAAACGTAAACGTAGTACTGTATTGTAAAATTATTGTTATGATTGTTATTAGTAGTATTGTATAATAAACAAAATGAATAAAGTAAAGTCGTTAGTCATTCGGCTGCCCAGTAATAAACATAATAAAACAAAATGAGAATGAATTTATTTAAATCGTTTTTTCTTGACGTTTATTTCACGTTACTTTTATTTAAACATATCGCAAAATTGTTAGTATCCCATTCAACATCATAAACTACTAACATATATATTTTTATCTTCACTTCTTATTTCTTTTTATCTTATCTTCGACATTAAATTTTAATATTAAATAAATAAATAAATAAATAAATAAAAAAGTCAAAAAGCTGTTGTTGTGTCGCTAAGGCTCCGGCGCGCGCGCGATGACAACACGGTGAACCGGAAGTGATCCTCCTCCGTCACTCACATGTGCACGGGCACTTTAACACTGACGGGAACGTGTTCGGTGATGTTGTTGTCATCCATCCATCCCGGACTGATCTGATCTGATACAGTGATGAGCCTTCTGATTTCCGGTTACACTGAATCCATAATCCGGTAAACTCTATACGAGTAGAAAAAAAAAAATCTGTGCACGTGTCCCTGAGAGCTGGGATCGAGGCTGCTGTCCCTCCGTACACGCGCGGCTGGATGACGGCATGGAGACGGTGGAGCTGAGCCTGGCGTCCCTGACCGCGATCTCCGCACACACGGGGACGAGCCGCGCCGAGCTCAGCGAGCGTCTGACCAAGCAGGTGAGCCACGCGCGCTCCTCAACGGCGAACACGCGCCCGACTGATTGCCATAGTAACCTCTCTCGCGGGCGCGAGGGATGACCGTTAACGTTAGCTCGTGTCGCTGGGGCTCGTGCGTGCTGCTCGTGCGCGCTGCAGTTCTGCATAACGTTCCTTTTCGTTCACGTTCTGAGTGAACTGTATGAAATATATAATATGCGCTATGGAGGCAAAATTAAACTCTTTATTTGTTAATAATGTATTAATTCATCATCAATTAAACCCTGCACGTGCTAGCTTAGGTTAGCTAGCTTGTTTACTCCCACAGCTTAGTGATATTTATAAACACCTGATTAATAATATTTACTTCAAAATGTTTAACATTCAGTACACACACAATATTGTATGTATTTAACAGTGTGACATAACTGTTAATATCCTGTTTAATGGCGGTATCAGAAAGTTTGGTGACTAGTTTTGAAACACGCCAAAGCAGTCACAAGGATCACCGTCCTTCATAAGTCAGTGTGCCAAAAGACATCAGCCTGTGTACACCGTGATCTGCTGCTACTCTGATCACGTGCGTTATTACATGTGTGCATGAGGTTAGAACAAAAAGCGAATGTGAAATTCTGCGTGAAAATGGGCAAATCTTCCACAGAGACGTTTCACGTGATGAGTCATTCGAGGTGTTTTGAGTGGCACGCCGCCTCAAGAAGGCCATCACTGGAAGACGACGAGAGATCAGAAAGACCGTTAACGAGCTCAAGCCTAGATAATGTCAAAACTTGACATTGAGATGATTAATCCACAACATTGCCGCCACTGTCGGTGTGTCATACGGAAGAATCCTCACGTGTGATTTGAGCATGCGCCATGTTGCTGCCGAGTTCGTTCCCAGGGTCAGCCAAGAACTCCCGTCCTACATAAAGGAGGTTCACTACCGATGATGAAATTTGTGATGAATCAACAGCCTTCACAGTGGAAGAGCCCATCATCTCCACAACCGAAAGAAAGGCAAGGCAGGTTCGCAGCTCGACCAAGTGCACGCTTGTTTCGTGCACTTTTTCGACATTGGCGGCATTGTGTGATGAGAATTCATCCCCAGTGGCCAAACCGTCTCTAGCGAATTTTACTGCCAGGCTTTACGCTGTCTGATTGACGACGTACGGTGAAAAAGACAGATCTCTAAGCTAATGTCTAAACTTTTTGATACCTTCTCATATTTCACACACATTTTGTTATCCTCATTTATTAACCATCTTTCTTTCTTTTAGAGCTGGAGCCAGCAGGACAGACAGGCCATCCTGTCATGTTTGGCTCAGCTCCTGATCGAGAAAGAGTACACGCTCCTGGTCGCCCGGCACCTTCGCCCCCTCGTGCTCGACCTGCTGGAAAGGAATGCCGAGCGAATCAAGAATGACGTCCGCCTCAACCACGACCTCCACGAGAGGCTGTGTGTGGCGCTCAGCAAGCTCCTCAGCGTCAGCCCTGATGCTCAGGCGTAAGCACGACTATCATTTATCACTCACGGTAACACGAATCACACGTTTCTGAACGCAGACGCTCATGTTCCTCTCCATGTCCAGGTTTGCAGCGAGGTACTTCACCAGCGCGCCGCCTGTCTTTCAGAGACTCTTTTTCACTAGTGAAGAGGCCGCCTCTATACAGTACGGCCCCAGGCGCATGAAGCTGCGCGACCTGATGGGGGCCACGCTGCGCTTCCTTCAGAGCGACTGCGAGAAGTTCCGTGTGCTCTGGGACTGGAGCGTCTGCATCTCCCAGCTGCTCACGAGTGACGTCTTGGTCCGAGGGTACGGCTCTGAAACTTCTGTTCGTCTTCTGACTTTCTGACCTTACAACCTGTCAGACGTTCATCTTTGTGTTATTGTATTTGATTAAAGTTACACAGCGCAGTGCCTCGCCTTGGTGTCCCACATGACCGACAACCAGAAAACTATCTTCCTGAGGAAGGTTCTCTCCAGTGATGAGATTCTACATCTAAAAATGAAGTAAGTCACACACACTTTACTGTCTCTGTTAGACATTAAAGTAGAGATAAATTGAGATTCTTATGTGTGGAGATTCATGTATCGCCACAGTAACGGCAAAATAATTAAAAATATATATGTATATTTTTACATTTATAATAAAGATCAAGCGATCGATCAGTCAGTGACCAGAATTGGCTGGTTTTAAGTTTGATGATCAGATATAAACGATTCTGTATCGAGCAGCGAAGCTTCTGAGTGGCGCACAACAGGAACTTTTTTTTTTTATCCAATTCCTCCCCGTCACTAGGGGGCTCCCCTACTAAGCTACTACTACCGCTCATTTGGGAGGGCCGAAGACGATCACATGTTTCCCCCGAACCGCTTGACGCCAGCCGACCGCATCTTTTTTCAAACTTCTCACTCATGCACAGTTGGGGGCGGAGTAACACACTCGGAGGACAGCGCTATCCGCTCCTTCCGCTTGCGTGATCTCACAGACGCCCCTGATTGGCTGTAGAGCCGTGATTAATGTGGGAGACCTAAGTACCTCTCATCCCACCCCTGTGAGAGAGCTCGGCCAATCAGCTCTCTCTAGACCTCCGGCTGCGAGAGGTTACAGCATCACCCGGGAATCGAACTCGCGACTTTACCTCTTTAAATTATCAAAAATCGTAAGCCTCCGATCTGGCTTTTTCTACAAACACTGTGAGCGAATTAGTCTCAAAGCCACTCATTACGCACTATTACACCAGTCTACAAACACCGCCAGCGCTAATTAGCCGAAAGTTAGAAGCCTCCTGAGTTTTGAGACTTTGGAGGCGTTTAAGACAGTAAAACAGTGCTGTTTCTTTATAATCCTACAGGTGGCGCACTCTGTAATATTAGCAGAATTCGGTCCCCTGTGGTAGGAGTGTATTATTTGCTAAGTTTGTTCAGAAATAATAATTATGGTGGAAGTTAAATGTTAAACTCTTGTAATTGAAGTTAGATTGTAGTGTTTAAAAGCTGCATTTGTTTTTCAAGTAAGTAAACTACATTTTAATTAATAACAAGTTTTTTTTTTTTCTATGTTTAAAATTGTGACAAAATCGGGAAAAGTGTAATATCAAATGGTGATATTTATAAAACTGTGATACTTATAGAATCGCGATATTAATCGAATTGGCAGCGAGGTATCGAGAGGTGACGCTGGTGATTCCCGTCCCTACATTAAAGTGTGCTGTTGTAGTGTTTTGTTTTGGGCTTTAGTCCCCTCTGTTTGTGCATCGTCAGGTCACTAGAGGAGACTCAGCAGCTGGAGGTTGAGCGAGCTCTGGTTTTAGCCAATCAGGGCTCGGTGATGTGGCGAGTAGAAATGGAAAATAATCTCAACAAGGGTTGGATAGGAGCAGAAGATCTCTCGCCGTGCATCACCGCAGTGTGTGGTGTGATCTTGCCCAGGCTGACGCCTCGGCAGGAAGAACAGGTATCCTCAATAATAATAATAATAATAATAATAATAATGATAATAATAATGCACATGCTTTTATAGTATGGGATTTGCAAAATCCTCCGTTATTAGTTGTACCCCAACGTCAGGTGTAATAGTGTTCTCGCTTGCAGACGTCTTTGAGAACGCTGGTGCTGGTTGACTCGACGTGTCGAAACCTAAGGAGGCTCGCCATGGCCGTGGCATCCCAGAAGCCCGTTCTTCTCGAAGGACCCATCGGATGCGGGAAAACCGCTCTGGTCGAGTATTTAGCGACTGCTACAGGGCACGTTAAATCCCCCAACATCCTCAAGGTTCAACTGGGAGATCAGACCGACAGCAAGGTGAGTGTCCTGTGTTTTATTTTTTTTATTTATTTATTTTTTTTTAAATGTCTGAATCCGACTCGAACGATGATGTCTGTTTTCAGATGTTGCTCGGGATGTACAGATGCACGGACGTCCCCGGCAAGTTTGTGTGGCAGCCCGGGTCGCTCACTCAGGCCGTCTCCAAAGGGTACTGGATCCTACTGGAGGACATCGACCACGCACCGCTGGATGTGGTGAGCCTCCCAGCAGAAACACACAGGGCCTGTCAGGCTGTTTTGTATTTTATTTTATTTTCTCCCAGACAGTTTTTACAGAGTTGTCTTGTGCGCTGTTCAGATATCCGTGCTGCTGCCGCTGATGGAGAACAAGAAGCTGACCATTCCAGGTCGGGAGGACTGCATTCAGGTTGCCCCTGGCTTCCAGTTCTTTGCTACGAGACGGTAAGAAACAATAACGGAGGGGGAAAAAACGTAGCTCAGTAAGACTAACTGTTGACGAAAAGTAATTCCGCTCTATAAAAGGGTTTTTGTCTTTTGTGGTGTTTGTGAGAAATGTAAACGAGCAACACTCGTGAATCGTCTTTGGTTCTTTATGCGTGATGGATTAAAAAAAAAAAAAAAAACAATTAAAAAATTTTTTTTTTTTATCAACATAGACACCTGGGTCTGGAAAGTAAGAACTGTCAGAGTTTTTTAACGAAAGCAGGCGTAAATCTGGCGGGAAAAGATCTAAAAAATGGGGCGGAAAATATTTGTTTCTAAAATTGACAATTATATCACCAGTGTTGGTGAAGTTCCTCAAAAAAAAGTCATCTGTTTACTACTTTAAAATTGTAATGTGATTACATTACTGATTATTACATGTAAAAAGTTATCAGATTACTAATTACGTTACTTTCATGTTACTTTAAAAACATCCGTCACTGTGTGCGCCCGTGATGGGCGTGCGCCTCAACCTGTTGTCGCTCCTTGCTCACTCCGTAGGCTCCCTACATAGCCCCCCCCTGCAAGTGTGCGAAGGGACTAGGCAGCCAGTTCGGGCTGGCTGGCGATAATTAATGTTAATGGATCTCTGGCTTTCTCCGCGTAAAAAATCCCCCCCTTTTTTTTCCTTCACCCCTTTACCGTAAGACCTCGTGTCTGTGTTACCAACAGTGCGAAAAGGGTGAAGCCGTTATATCAAATGTAAAACCACAAAGCTCTTGATTAAAGTGCGTGCTCGTTAACTGATGCTGCCACGCAAAACGTGATTTTAAAAAAAAAAAAGCTTTTTGATTCATTTTTAAACGCTACATTTGTAACGCTAGTAATGTAATGTTATTGACATTGGTAACTGTGATCAAATTACATGCATTTTAAAATTACACCCAACTCTGTATATCACTGATAAAACCATGCAGTGTTGCAAGTGCTCCCTCTAGTGGTGTACGAGTTAATATACATGTTTGAACAACTGAGAAATATTATGCAAAACAAACCTCATCAGTTATTTCCACGCAATTAATTCATGATTAGAGTGTTACGCAAGCAGTCTGTTTCATTTGGTGGGAATAGTTTTAATTTGAAAAAGAATTGTTCTTTAAAAGAATTGACTGATAAAACGGTGTAGTGACGCGTTGCGGTTGTTATTCAGGATGTTCCACAGCGGCGGGGTGTGGCACCGGCCTCAAAGCACCCACGCGGCTCTACTGGACAAGTACTGGAACAAGCTTCAGATCGGGAATATGACCAGAGAGGAGCTCAAACAGGCACGTGCTCGTATATTCTAATATTATCATAGTGTTATACTTCATTTTTTTTTTTTTTTTTTTTTTTTAACTCAGTGAGATTTTCTTTTTGCTTTCTCGTAGGTTGTGCTAAACAAGTACCCTAACTTATCCATGGTGTTGGATCGGTTACTGGACATTTATTGCCAGCTGACCGGAGACAGACACCAAGCCGCCGTCCCCGTCTCCGGCCCACAGAACCCGAGCGAGGACCGGACCGCGCCGCTGGAAGGCCGAGAACTCTGTATGAGGTAAAGTTAACACGGAAAAGCACTTTGTGACACTGACTGACCCTGGACCGGATCTTGCTTGGACTCCCTCCAGAGTTGTAGCGATTGTTTGTTTTTTTTTAGTTAAGGAGAAATCAATCTACACCAACGGGGGGTGATGTATCGATCGAAGCCATTATGTGGCCCAAAAAAAAGAAAATGCTGTAATCTCGTAATACCTTGATCTGATTTTGCCTGAATACCTACTGATTGTAGATCTCTCTCTGTCTCTGTCTGTCTCTGTCTCTGTCTGTCTCTGTCTCTGTCTGTCTCTGTCTGTCTGTCTCTCTCTGTCTCTCTGTCTCTCTCTGTCTCTCTCTCTCTCTCTCTCTCTCTCTCTCTGTGTCTCTGTCTCTCTCTCTCTCTCTCTCTCTCTCTCTCTGTGTCTCTCTCTCTCTCTCTCTCTCTCTGTGTCTCTGTCTGTCTGTCTGTCTCTGTCTCTCTCTTTCTCTCTTTAGCCTAAATATATCTACGAAATGTGTGAATGAAATGCAGTTTATGGTAAAGGATTACTGTGTACGCTGTAACAATGTAGGGAAATGGATTTCAAGTGTGTTTAAGGTGTGTGTGTGTGTGTGTGTGTGTGTCTTGAACAGGGATTTGCTGAAGTGGTGCGAGAGAATATGCGTGAACTTCGACAGCTCCTCCTCGAATACGGCGCAGAACGTCTTCCTGGAGGTGAGTCTGACTTTACCTCGTCACGTCCGCTCATAATTACGTCTCCGTAAAGGGGCGAGTCGAGCGAGGATCAGGAGGTGTGTGTCAAGAGTTTCCTGCTTAAAGAATTACACTTGGGCTTAAGGTTCTCAGGGAGTCGGATTAAACAGATTGATATATAAAAGTAAATAAATAAAAAATAAAAGTAATTTTTATATATCAACAAAACTTGAAAATTTTAAAAGTTAAAACGAGGGATGGTTTTGAAAGAAATTCCTTAATTTTATTTGGTTTAGTATCTCAAATATCACGCAACTGCTCAATAATCAATGAATAATTGATGTAAACAAGACGATCCTTTAGAACGACGGTTGCTTTAGAACTTCTGAAATTTTCCAAATCCGCTCAGTACCTGAAATGCAAGTACAAGATAACGGGTATGTAAACTAGTGAGAAATATTATGCAAAACAAACCTTACCGGTTATACTTCTACATTTTTTAAAATCGATCAGTTCACGATTGATCATTAATTTGTCTAATTTCTATCATATACCGTGTTTACTTAAAAGAAATCTGATTCATTTCAACATACTGAGCTCAGACGCTTACAACCTGAAGGAGCTGTGGTGTGAAAAAGTGAAACGGTCAAATTAATATTATTATTATTATGTAATTAGTTTGTTTGCTGATGTTAAAGACTAATTCTGATCACTATTTTTGTGGGTGTTAACAAAATGCCATGTGTGTGTGTGTGCTCCAGGCTCTGGACTGCTTCACTGCCATGCTGTCGAAAGCAGAGAGCCGACTAAAGCTGGCCGAGATCATCGGCACCAGGCTCAACATCTCCAAAGAGAAGGTAAGAATAATTTAAAAAAATTAAATAATTATATATATATTTGTACAGTACCGTGCAAAAGTCTTAGGCACCATGTTATATGCTGTACCAATTTTGTTATACATGTTTATTATGTCTGCAAAATTATGTACAAAATCATTCAGTATTTCCATATATAACGTAATATAAATTAATTAATAAATAACATTACATTACCATTTAGATGGAAACAAAACCCTAATGTACGCTCCTGGGATTTGCATAAAAATATAAAGGAGCGAGTGTGACGAAGTTACCAGAAGAACTCGTATTCTCCAGCATGTTCAGTAAAACCTAACAGCTGTTTTACTTATAAAGCTGCACGAATCTGTGTCTAAAACTCCTGATTTCACTCCAAATATTGACTGTTTATTTTATTACTCTTTATAGAAGTTTCTTTTATGCAGAAATGTTTTCAGAAGCATCTTTTGCTTATGCCCTTTTTCTGTTTGTGCCCAAGACTTTTCCACAGAACTATAAGTAAAACTGCTGTTAGGTTTTACTGAACATGCTGGACAATACGAGTTCTTCTGGTAACTTTGTCCCATTATTTGTACGTAATTATGCAGACATGATAAACATATATAACAGAATTGGTACAGCACATAATATGGTGCCTCAGGCTTTTGCACAGTACTGTATGTATATATTGCATTTCTAATTTCTGTAGCGATTCTTCACATGAATAGACTCGCGTCCCAGTCTAGCAGGTTAAATAAGGCACAAGTCTTTTCCGCCGTCCTGTCAGGTTGTTGTGTCTGTGTCAGATAATATGTCACACGCTCGTCGATGTTCTGTTTCAGGCTCAGCATTTCTGTCAGATGTACCAGCCTGCCATCAGCATCACCGAGCTGGAGGTGACTGTAGGACGCTCCATGTTGCTGCGGAAACAGAGCGACGCCGTGCGCCTCCACGTGTAAGAGCTCACCTCGTCTCACCTCGTCTCACCCCACACTTCTGTTTATCTCCATGTCTCTCTCTCTCTCTCTCTCTCTCTCTCTCCCCATCTGTCTCCGGGCTATTATGGACAGTTTTGGTTTAGGTGCCAGCCGTTTTCCCCCCTGCTGGTAAATTGAGTAAACATTGAATTGATTGCTCGCTGTATCGGCGCAGCCCTCGGCACATCGGACAGACGAGGCGAACGTGCTGAACGGCTGCTTCCTGGAGTCCAGGGTCGTTTCAGGAGCTCTTTTAATATCGATAAGACAACAAGACGAGTCTTATGAAACACCAGAGAATGTTCGTTAAGGGATAAATCGTCTCTAAGCAAACGTTTAATTAACTGCTAAGAAAGTATGTTAATGTGTGTGCGTGTCAAATATTTGTATATTATCATTTAATTCGATTATTATTATGATCAGTTACATATAAAGTAAAATATTTCAAGCCTTTTCGTCATCCGAAGACGGAAAACTTTTAATCATAGGATTTCAGAGACTGGGGGACAAGTGGAGAATCTCCGAGTCACAGTGGCTTGAAGCGTCTCGCTGGAGCGTGAAAAAAAAAAAATGGAGCTTTTAAAAGGGTTTGTATGTTTATTATTGAGGGCGACATCATATTAATAGGACATAATAATTACATTTTTAATTTAATCAAGAAATCCGTAGTGTATACGTATAGGCTAGTAATCTGTATAAAAACAAAATTAAATAAATGCATCTCTGTACATCTTGTAAATAAATCCAATAATTTGTCGTACACGTTTAAATAGCATATGTTTTATAATATTTAATACTTAACATCTGCAGTTTAAAATTCCCAGAGCAGCAGCGACAGGTATCCGAGGTGCTTATATTACCATGGTAACGCGTGCAGGAAGTGACGTCAGTGGTGTGACGTTGCATTTTGCGTTTCCGAATGGTGGAATATTGTCGAGGGAAGTTCCCTTCACACGGAGCAGGAAGTAGGGAGCACCCTGTGAAGTGCACTTCGGAATGGAACACGGCTCACGTCATTCTTGCGTTTGATCTCGTCTGATCCGACGTCCACCTGCTCTGTTGTCAAGCGGAGGATGAATAATGCCGGAACAATACCAGACGAGCTTAAGGCTGCTATCAAAGCAACCTGGTCTGTAATTCATGCTAAAGAAGCCGCGGCCGTGTGTTAGGTGCATAAACCACGCATGTTTTCCTTACAGAGATGAGCAGACGTTTGCTGCCACGCGTCCTTCCTCGGTGCTCCTGGAGCAGCTGGCCGTGTGCGTGACGAAAGGCGAACCCGTGTTGCTGGTCGGAGAAACGGGCACGGGGAAGACCTCCACCGTGCAGTACCTTGCTGGATTAACAGGCGAGCAGGATTGTCTCTCCTTTCAGCTAGAATATATATTATAATACATTTTATAATAAATATGAGCCGTTTTATTTATTTATTTATTTTTTATTTTTTTATTGCCTTCAGGACACAAGCTGCGTGTGATCAACATGAACCAGCAGAGCGACACTGCGGATCTCCTTGGAGGGTGAGTGTGGGGTAGTCATAAGTTATAAAAGTTCAAGGATCATACATCATAGCATCTTTTTTTATTTTTTATTTTTCCTAAAAACTTTCTTTAGCTTCTTTCAAAAATCTAAAAATTATATGATGCAACCGTTACTACGGAAACGGTGACCTATTAAAAACGAGCAGTTGCATTATTAGAACATACTAAAAAGTTTTGTGTGTCAGGTACAAACCCGTGGACCATAAGCTCATCCTGTTGCCCCTGCGCGAGGCGTTCGAGGATCTGTTCTCTCAGACGTACTCGCGCAAGCAGAACCTCACCTTCCTGGGTCACGTGCAGACCTGCTTCCGAGGCAAACGCTGGCAGGACCTGCTCAAGCTCATGGACCACGTCTGCAAGTCGGCTCTCACCAAGGAGCTGCAGGACAAGCCCAATGGTGACCCTAGTCCGTTCTGACACTTTAAACACGTTTAAACTGTATATAAATAAAAGGAAGAAGGGTTACAAGTGTGCGTGTGTGTGTGTGTGTTGATCAGCTGCGATGCTGCAGCAGCAGTGGGAGGCACTCGCTCTGAGACTCAGTCAGACTCAGGAGCAGATCCGAGCTCGGGAATCGGCGCTGGTATTCGCCTTCGTCGAGGTAAAAGCACCAAAACCGTACGCCTAACGGGTAAAAAAAATGTTTGGGTAGATTAAAAACAAACAAACAAAGAAGTCATGTCCACTGTTGTTGTGTTTAGGGTACGCTGGCGCAGGCGGTCAAAAAGGGAGAGTGGATCCTCCTCGACGAGATCAACCTGGCTGCAGCCGAGACTCTGGAGTGCCTGAGCGGGCTGCTGGAGGGAAGCGCCGGCTCTCTGGTGCTGCTCGACCGAGGAGACACGGGTGAGCCGAATACATGACCGCCGATTATCTCTTTTTTTTTTATTTTATTATTTTTTTTTTTAACAAAATGACCAACGCTAACATGAAATCGCGCGTGCAGAACCCCTGGTGCGCAACTCCGACTTCCGCTTGTTCGCCTGCATGAACCCGGCCACCGACGTAGGCAAGAGGAACCTGCCCCTGGGAATCCGCAACCGGTTTACCGAGCTGTACGTGGAGGAGCTGGAGAGCGAGGGCGACTTGCGCATCCTGGTCTCGGATTACCTCAAAGGCCTCAACTTGAACAGGAGCACCATCCACGGAATCATCAGGTTTGCCAACCGACACGTTTCCTCCTCCTCATCCGTGGTTCCAGCAAGCGCCGCTGTGTGAAAGTCTCCAGTTCAACTCCAAAGTTCTCCTTGCTTTTTTTTTGTGCAGCTTTTATCTGGCCATTCGTAAGGATGCGAAGTCGCGCTTAGTTGACGGCATGGGCCACAAGCCTCACTACAGTTTACGCACGCTGTGCCGCGCTCTCAAGTACGCCGCCGCTAACCCCTGCTACAGCGTCCAGCGCTCCCTCTACGAGGTGAGGAAGTCTTCTCTTTCCTTTTTATCCAGAAAACATCTTTTGTTTTAGTTATAATTTTGAAAATCTTTAATTTTGCATTCTGAGCTGTTTTTGTGTGTGTGTGTGTGAGTGCAGGGTTTTTGTTTGAGCTTTCTAACACAGCTGGACCGCAGTTCTCATCCCGTGGTGGAGAAATTGGTGCACCAGTACATTTTGGGAGGAAACATCAAGTGTCTTAAACAGGTACCAGAGCGCAGGGTTTTAACACGTTTAACAAGAAGCAGTGATTGTAATCTCTCAATTTCAGATCAATTTCTCGAATTACAAACATTTGAGATACGAATTTTCACAGATACGAATATTCGTAGATGCGAACAAATCGCGGAAGTAGCTCATGTGTATTGTACAAATAATATACACTGCAGTGCACCAGATATCAATATTTACAATTACATACAATATTTTCAGTGTGTAAGTGAAAGTATAAAATGTCCAGTGTATGTTATGTTACGTCCTGATGGTGAATAATCCTAAGTTTACAGTCCAATACAGTGGAAAACAGCTGACAAAATGCCATTCGTTCGAGCGTACAGAAAACACCATGTAGCGTTGTCCCTCCCCCCCGACATCTTTCTAGGCTCCTTTAAAATGAGGTCAGCTGACCACACTGCGTCACCGGGATTCCCCTTGTAATTTGGAGGCGCAGTCTTGCGAGAGTATAATGTGGAACCAAAACACCAAACCTTTTTTTTTTTTTTTTAATTAATAATTATTT
This sequence comes from Clarias platycephalus, assembly GCA_030068275.1. NCBI lineage: Eukaryota > Metazoa > Chordata > Actinopteri > Siluriformes > Clariidae > Clarias > Clarias platycephalus. The sequence goes on along the minus strand of JAQQZT010000012.1, from coordinate 32,788,131 downwards.
TTTTTTATGCTTTACGTTGTTTGTGTCAAAGTTGTATAAGACTCACTTTGTCAGAGTAACGAACGAATTCGATTTACGAACAGAACTCGTTCGTAAGTCGGGGACTTGCTGTACTTTACAAACTTTTTTTCCATCTTTACAGCCAATCCCTGAGCCCCGTGCCCATGGTTGTCTGCAGATAGAAGGCTACTGGTTGAGTCAGGGTGACATGGACCCAGCACTAGACCCGGGCTACATCCTCACTCCCTCTGTGCGCCTCAACCTGCGAGATCTGGCTCGTGTGGTGGCTGCTGGGTAATCACGTCACGCTCTTTGACACACCCCTGACTAATATTCCGGCAGAGATGCTGTGTTAGAGGAACTAAACTGATTGTTTTTTTGTTGTTTGTTATTTGACGTTCTGGTGTTCAGCATCCACCCAGTGCTGATCCAAGGTGAAACATCGGTCGGGAAAACCAGCCTGGTCAGATGGCTAGCGGGCGCCACGGGGAACCAGTGCGTGAGGATCAACAACCACGAGCACACGGACATCCAGGAGTACATCGGCTGTTACTCGTCCGACGAGCACGGGAAGCTCGTCTTCAAAGAAGGTGCGGAGGATTAGTTCGGGATCTTTATATAGACGTGTGTATAATGTATAAAGATGTGTGTAGTACGAGAGTGTAAACCGGTTTGTGTGTTCCGTAGGCGTCCTGATCGATGCCATGCGCAAAGGCTATTGGATCATCCTGGACGAGCTGAACCTCGCCCCCACCGACGTCCTCGAGGCCCTGAACAGGCTGCTGGATGATAACAGGGAGCTCTTCATCGCCGAGACACAGGAAGTAGTGAAGGCCCATCCGAGATTCATGCTCTTTGCTACCCAGAATCCCCCTGGTCTCTACGGTGGCAGAAAGGTACCGAGAGCGTTTATAAACAGTTCATAACAAATTAGAGTGTTTTGTCTTTCTTTCGAAAGTTGTGTTAGCTGTAACGTATCATCTTGTAGATCTGCTAACTGATTTCCGTCTCGTCGTAGGTCTTGTCCAGGGCGTTCAGGAATCGCTTCGTGGAGCTGCATTTTGACGAGTTGCCCAGTAAAGAGCTGGAGACCATTCTTCACCAGCGCTGCAGCCTTCCTCCATCTTACTGCACCAAACTGGTCAAAGTCATGCAGAACCTTCAGGTGAGGGCCGCGGACGAACAACGACGACACAATGACGCAAGAGAAAACTAATAAGGGCGAATAAATAACATGTAGTTGAAGAAATGTTGTGCAAGACTGTTTAGTGTGATAAGAAATCGCATTCAAGCAACGTTCTGAATAATGTATAGTTTACCGCCTAAAAGCTGAGGTAGTCCCTGACTTACGAACATTCGAATTATGAATTTCCATAGATATGAACTAAGTGTTCCCGTTTACGCTGTGTGTGTGTCTGTCTGTGTATGTGTCTGTCTTTGTGCGTGTGTGTATCACACACATACTCACACACACATTAACGGAAAGACCATTGGCTCAGTGGTGATCACGTGAAAGTCGGCGTCAAAACAAGAAGCGCATGCGTGATACATGATACTCGGTACTTGAAAACCAAGACTCATTCGTTTTCCAAGTCAAAATTTATTACAAATCTTTGCTCGTTTTGCGGAACACTCGCAAATCGCGTTACTCGCACTCCAAGGTTTCACTGTATATTTGTGTCAAAGCGTACAAGACTCACTTTGTCTGTCCCCGACTTTTGAACAAATCCGTCTTTACGAACGTGCTCCTAGAATGGAACTTGTTCGTAAGTAGGGGACAACCTGTAATTGAAGCCACTACAAAGCGACTCTTGATTGCACTTGAATACATTTACGTAAATTGTTTTGCCGAGGAATGAGTTTCCCTCTCGTCTGTTTCTGACAGATGTGCATCATCTAGAGTATCAGTAGCTGTAGTGGAGTCAACGGTTCAGTCAAAGTGTCACTATGAAACAAAACGCATCCTTCTCAGATTATCTTAGAGGTAGCCATAAGCAGAATGTTAAGCATTCTGACGTGATTGTCAGCATAAACGTTCAGTCGTGCTGTTTACTTAAAAGCGAGGAAGAAGTTTTATGTCACTGAATTTTCAGCAAATGTGAGTTAATCTGATAACATTATATAGTCCTGTGTGTTGAAGTAGTAAGTTCTCCATATCGTTCTACTGAATTAAATCTTTCTGCTTGTATTTATAATTTTTTTCATGTAACATTATTCTAGTTATATATAAAGTGTTGGTGATTAATCGTTGTTAAGAATTTATCCGATTGAAAGTGTATCAACTCAACCATTCGTAAATTCCAGGTCGCGGAATTTGTTTTCAAAGCCTCCCAAACCTTGGCTTTGTTTTTATTACTTTTGATATATGTTAATAGTCAAAACCTGATTACAAAATGTAAATTAAAAAGGTTTTGCTTATTTATTTATTCATTCAAAATGATCTCTTGCCTGCCACCTGCAGAACCGTCACACGTTGGTTAAACCCTGTGTTAAGGTTTGTTTTGCACAATATTTCTCCGTAGCTCATTTATCTAATAACTCGCCACAAGGGGGCGCACATGTCCAGTTTGTTCATACTAATGAATTTGTAAGTACCATCACAACCCTCCAGGGGACTGCGGCCCACACTTTTGGTAAACGCTGTGTTGAGGTTTGTTTTGCATAGTATTTCTCCGTAGCTCATGTATATATTAACGTTTTAGTCCTTGCGGCGTGGATCCAGCGTGTTCGCCGGGAAGCGCGGTTACATCACGCTCAGAGATCTGTTCCGATGGGCCGAGCGCTACAGACTGCAGGAACAGAACGACTCATCACGCGACTGGCTGCAGCATCTAGCCGACGACGGTAACTCTGACTTTAAAACATTTAATAATACATGTTTTGTTTGCGTTAAATAATGCGTGTCCGTCAGCTGAAATCGTCTCCGATTTTGATCCGAGTTGTTTTCACCCGGCGTAACCAGGGTATATGCTGCTGGCGGGCCGCGTCCGTAAACCAGAGGAGGCTTCAACCATCCAGAACATTCTGGAGAAGCACTTCAAGAGGACGGTTAACCCGGATGCGCTGTTCTCTGAGGCTCTGGTCACCACCCAGTTTAGTAAGTTCAGCCCAGGACAAGCGTTTGTACTTTAGAAAGCAACTTCTGATTACAACACAAATTATATTGTATGTATAATGGGTTGAGTGAAATTCCAGTTTGTCATTGGTGGATAAAGCTCTGTGTGTGTGTCTGTGTGATCGTCAGATCCGTCCGTGGCTTGCATTGCTGGCATGCCGGAGGAGTTCGGTCATGTGGTTTGGACCGAAGGCATGAGGAGACTCGCCGTGCTGGTGGGTCGCGCCCTCCGTTTCGGAGAGTCCGTCCTGTTGGTGGGAGACACCGGGTAAAAAACATGATCTCTAAAACATGCTAAAACAAACTTTAACTGATGCTCCACAAAGGATTTTCATATTAAATTTTTGCTCTGTTTCACTCCTCGTCCAAACACACCGTTTCAGTGTCTATGTAAATAAGCCACGCCCAACCAGCGAACAGCACAGCGAAACAACGCGCTGGGGGAGGGGCTTTTCTTATGAGGTCACATCAGGTGGAAAATCTAATTGGTTTAAGTTTCTGCAAATACAACAGTGGAATAAAAAAACAGGGATTTTTTTTTTTTTCAACTTACAAAACAATAATTGTGAATTTTCTGTAATATGTGCCCTTTAATTCTGGTTTGGAAAAACTTTGCCTGAGACCGTTTTAATACTGCTACATGATGACGATTCAGCTTTCTAAATGATTCTTAAGAAGAAAAAAGCTGCCATGACTCTAATGGAACCTTTAACACATTTGAGTGTGTGTGTATATATAATAGAAAATATAGAAATAAAAATCGGGAATGACCACAGAGTTAGAAAGTGATTCCAAACTTTAGTGTATATATATATATATATATATATATATATATATATATATTGTGATATAGTGTAGTGGCCCATTTGTTATATATATATATATAGTCATAAATGATGACGTATATGAATCCCATGACCATACAGTTGTGTGAATTGTGTCTCTGCAGATGTGGTAAGACCACAATATGCCAGCTGTTCGCCGCTCTGGCCAGACAGAAGTTTTTCGCTGTGAACTGCCACCTGCACATGGAGACGTCCGATTTCCTGGGCGGTTTGCGTCCGGTCCGACACACGGGAACAGGCCAGGTGAGATGAACAAGCACTGTGTTTCCTTATAGAGAACACTACTGAGGAAGAGAGAACTAAAACAGATTGAATTTTGATAGAAAACATCAAATGCCGAGGTCAGACGGTCAGTCCAGAGACGTAGACGAGAAGAATCTGGTCTGTTATAAACCGGTGTGAGCACATAGTTTGAGGTTTTTGTTTATTTTTTTAAGTCGGATGCTGAAGACGGGCGTCTGTTCGAGTGGCGCGACGGTCCCCTGGTGCTGGCGATGAAACAGGACGGAGTGTTTTTGATGGACGAGATCTCGCTCGCCGATGACTCCGTGTTGGAGAGACTCAACAGGTGGGGGGAGAAGATACAAACTCTTGGATTCATTAATTTTTCTCCTCCTCAACTCGTGTCTAAACTTTTTGTTCCTTGGTTTCTGCAGCGTCCTGGAAACGGAGAAGTCTCTGGTCCTGGCGGAGAAAGGCAGCGGCGACGACGACGACGTCGAGCTCATCATCGGCGGGAAGAAATTCCGACTGGTTGCCACTATGAATCCCGGTGGAGACTTTGGCAAGAAAGAGGTTCGTCCTGAAAAACAGGTTTTACTGAGCTTGCTGGAGAATGAGTTCTTCTGGTAACTTTGTCACACTCGCTCCTTTATATTTTTATGCAAATCCCAGGAGTGTACATATATACATTTCATATATATAGTGTGTGTGTGCGTATTTTTGCGTAAAACTGTATCTTCTCGTATGTCCAGCTGTCTCCAGCGTTGAGGAACAGGTTCACGGAGATCTGGTGTCCGCAGTCTAACAGCCGCGGTGATCTGATCCAGATCGTCCAGCACAACTTGCGAGCGGGTCTCTCCTTAGACCAGCACGATCACCAAGGTGGGAACACAACGCCAAGCATGAGAGTTTCATCAACACACTCTTTTTATTTATTTTTAAAAAAAAATTCAGCGCCTAACATACACCCTCGTCTCTCCAGGTAAGGACGTGGCCGAGCTCATGTTGGACTTCATCGACTGGCTGACCAATCAGGAGTTTGGAAGGCGATGCATCCTGAGCGTGAGGGACATCCTGTCCTGGGTGGACTTCATGAATGCCGTGTGCGAGAAGGACGAGGACCGGAACGAGACCAACTTCTTGGGTTTGGAGGAGACGGAGGAGCCGGAGTGGGACCAGAGGCTGGACACGGTCACCGCCTTCATCCACGCCGCCTGCCTCGTTTACATCGATGGCATCGGATCAGGTTGAGCGCTGAACAAGCGTGATATTGTTAATAGATGAGAATTTGATCTGTGATGGTTTATTTAACAACTCCATCCTTCCTGCTCTTCAGGGACGACGGTGTCGGCAGCGGAGAACGTAGCGACGGCGAGAAAGACATGTCTGCATTTCCTGGAGAGGAAGCTGCGCCGGATCACTAAGCTGGACGATAAAATGCAGGAGGCTCTGAGGGTTTACGACGCCTGTTTGCTCAGAGAGCCACGCTGGGGCGACGACTTCTTCGGCATCGAGCCTTTCTACATCCTCGCTGGTGAGCGGTGCTCGTGACTGTTGGTCTCTCATTAACTAACGTGCGTTTTTAAGCCGTCGCTTAAGAGGAATGTTTGTTTGCCCCCCCCAAGATCTTGAGAGTGAAAGCCGCAGCGTGTCGGACTACGCCCTGGGTGCAGGCACGACCGCCGTCAACACCATGAGGATTCTACGGGCGCTGAAGCTCCAGAGACCCATCCTGCTGGAGGGGTCGCCCGGCGTGGGCAAGACCAGCCTGGTGGCCGCGCTCGCCAAGGCGTCCGGGAACCAGCTCGTCCGGATCAACCTCTCCGAGCAGACGGTAGGCAACTCCGTCTAGTTTAACTTTAGACTGGAACTGCAGTGAACATCCCATAATTTTGAAGTAGGGAACGGGGGGTGGGTGGGGGTCATGTGTAGTCAAAATTGCAAAGTGATACCCCTACTTTGCTGTGCCAAGTCTAATTTAATTGCACGCTCATAAGCGCGTTTTAAAACCTGTACAGCGCCATCTGTTGGATTTTGAGATGAACTAAAGAATTTGACGTGTTTGACCGCGGAAATGAAGGTGTGACATCGTGCTTATTAAGTGGATTTCAATCGCACACGCATAAGTGAGTATTAAAACCTGTACAGCGCCATAAACTATTGATTTATTTTTTTCAAGGTCGAATTAAGGGCGTTTTCCATTTATATTTCAAAGTAGCGTATCTTCTCTTCACGTGGGCCGATTTGCGAGGAAAAAAGCCCATATGTTACCTCAAGTTTGGTCAAATACACCTGTGAAAACCCCATTAAAATCACTTCAGTAGTTTTTACATGATATGTGCACAAACAAACAGACAAAAGACATCTTGATGTGATCTGTTACTCACCTTGCGTCACTCCAGATAATTTTTTCACAAACGTCTTCAATGTACGGAAACACCAACTTTACAGTTGTTGAATTTTTTTTTTGAAAGACCCTGTATAATACATCATTTGACCGATGAATATCTGAGTGACTACAGTAAAACCTCGGATTACGAGTAACACGGTTTACGAGTGTTCTGCAAGACGAGCAAAGATTTTTTATAAATTTTGACTTGAAAAACGAGCATTGTCTTGGTTTACGAGCACCGAGTACTCGTCACTTACTGGTATAATCAATACTTAATGGTATGGTCCGAGGTTCCACTGTATTTTGTTCTTGGCAAAAGAAATTAAATAGACTTCATGTTGAAAGATGTATAAAAAAAAAATTGTCAAAATAAATAAAAGATTTATTTATGAAAAGGAAGAGGTGGGGATTAAAACCAGACCTTTTCATACTGTAAAAATCACACGTTGTTGAGTCAGGTGAACGACATTCAGGCCATTTCAACAGCACATCGTCATTTTCAAAGGGAAAACATTGGACATCTGATGATCTGAGATCTTTGGAGCGAGAATTGGCGATGTTGTGAGACTACATATTTATGTCATAATTCTTGGGACATTGTGTATTTATGGATTAGAAAAACCAGAAAAAAAACCCCAAAACAACACTTTCTCAGACTGGAAGTAATTTGCCACGAGGTCGTTATTGACGAACCGCGTAAATAAATGATTTATTTTCCCGTGTTGTTCAGGATGTTACAGACCTGTTTGGAACAGACCTTCCAGTGGAGGGCGGTAAAGGAGGAGAGTTCGCGTGGCGCGACGGTCCGCTCCTGGCCGCTCTAAAGGCCGGACACTGGATCGTGCTAGATGAGGTAACATCGAAACTATCACGTAACCCAAGCGCATGTCGCGAATGCAGACTTCATGGTATTTATGGATTCACCGAGTGTGTTTCTGTGCTGCGCAGCTGAACTTGGCCTCTCAGTCGGTGTTGGAGGGTCTGAACGCCTGCTTCGACCACCGAGCAGAAATCTACATCCCGGAACTGAGCATGCGTTTCCAAGTCCAGCACGAGAAGACCAAGATCTTCGGCTGCCAGAACCCCTTCACGCAAGGAGGAGGTCGCAAAGGTCTGCCCAAGTCCTTCCTCAACAGGTTCACTCAGGTGCGCGTCCCTCATGGATAATCTTACCACTTGCACGTTGTTTGTTTTTGTTTTTTTTCTGTTCTCGCTTTACCTTATGTTTTCGGATTCTTGCAGGTTTACGTGGACCAGCTCACCTGCGAGGATATGCAGTTCATCGGTAACTCCATATTCCCCAACATAAGCGAGCGGATCATCTCGAAAATGGTTCAGTTCAGCAACAAGGTATGATTTCTTTATGTTGCTAAATAACACCGCCCGTCCTGATATAAAGTTCACCACCTGGATTTAACTAAGCGAATAGTTAAGAGCCTTTATATTACAGTTGTGCATCAAGCAAAGAAAACAACTAAGATTGCTGAAAAGACTAAAATTGGGTTAAGAACTGTAAACAATACGCATTATTAAAAACCTGGAAGGACGGAGCTGAAGCATCATCTCCTAGGAAGAAATGTGGACGCAAAAAAAAGCATCCTGAATTGGAATACGTAACGGGAGATCACTTAAAAGCTTGAAAAGTGAAATCAAATCATAAAAAAAAAATAAATAAATAAAATAAAATACAGTAGGACATACGGTCATGTTTAAACGGGAAAATAAGAGCATTTTCACTCAGAGAGAGAACTGGGACTAAACAGCTGTGTAGTCTTAAGAAAACCACTGATCAGTAAAGCCGATTGGGAAAAGGTTTTATTTTCTTCTGGAGTGTAAAGAATGGACTGGGGAACGTTGGACAAAGGTCATGTGGTCTGACGAGTCCAGGTTTACCTCGTTCCAGAGTGATGGGCGTATCAGGGTGAGAGGACAGGCAGGTGAAGTGACGCACTCATCATAATGTTAATAATCTGTGGTTGTTGGTCAGGTCTAGGATCAGCAGCGTACAGGGACAAAAAATGAAGTCAGCTGACGACCTGAATGACCAGGTTTTTCACTTCAATTCAATTTGATTTGTGTAGCGCTTTTAACGATTATCATAGCATCAAAAGAAAATTAAGGAAGTTCATTGGTATGAATGAAAATGTCCCTGATGAGCAAGCTGAGGGCGACGGTGCTGAGGGGAAAAACTCCCTGAGATGGCAATAGGAAGAAACCCTGAGAGGAACCGGGGGGGGAAGGTGGGGTTAGTCATTGGTACATGAAGCTGGAGAAGACTTTACTCAGCAGTTTGATGCTTTCACCATCAGTATAAGTTTTTGGAGAGAAATAAATTTTCTTTTGGCCGGACATTGTATATAAATATGTGTATATGTGTAAATACATTCATATTTATCTCCTCTTTCCTTTTTCCAGCTTGTGGCTGAGGTGACATTAGAGAGAAAATGGGGTCAGAAGGGAGGACCGTGGGAGTTCAACCTGCGAGATCTCTTCCGCTGGTGTCAGCTGATGCAAGCCGACCAATCGCCAGCCTTCCATAACCCGGGCCAGCACGTGGGACTGGTGTATGCAGACCGGATGAGGACGGAAGCGGATAAGGCTCAGGTTTATATTTTATAGCTCCTGTTTATATCGAGAGAGCGCTTTAAGTCTGAAGTCTGAAGTTGTGTTTAACGGCGAACGTGCGATGCCGCTGCAGGTGCTGTCCGTATTCAGGAAGGTGTTTGCTGAATATTTCGAGCCTTACTCGGGCTCCAGGCAGTTCCACATCACTCCTCTGAATCTTCAGGTTGGACAGTAGATATGAAAAATAAAAAAAACGTAAATGAAGCTGATGTTATGGTTAAGGTTTGTATCGTGTCCCAATCCTCATGTTTTGGGTTTGTCCAGGTGGGCTCGTCAGTCCTCCAGCGCAGCGGCGGAGCGCCCGTCGTCATTGATCCCCCCCTGTCGATTACCCATCAAGCCCTGCGGCCGCTGGAGTCCTTGATGAAATGCGTGAAGATGGGCTGGATGTCCATACTGGTGGGCCCGAGCGCCAGCGGAAAGAGCAGTCTGGTGCACCTGCTGGCCTTGCTGACCGGACACAGGCTGAGAGTGATGGCTATGAACAGCGCCATGGACACCACCGAACTGCTGGGCGGCTTTGAACAGGCAAGACGACGGAGACAGAAGTGATACTTTTGAGAATCCGTCATGGCGTTCTCTTTAGTAACAGGTTTTTTTTTTTCCTCGTCTCCAGGTGGACATCATCCGGCCTTGGCAGCAGGTCCTGGAGAGCATGGACTACGTGGTCGCCATGGTGACGCGGCGCGGGCTGATGTCTCTGGACGGAGCGGTTCAGGACACCGAGTTCCTCTTGACTACGTGGAGCACGTTCCGGCGCTGGCTGAGGGACGAGGGACTGGACACGGCCGACGGCACCGTGACGTTCGAGGCCCTGAACAAGCTGGAGGTCATCATCGTGCTGCTGCACAAACTCAACACCAAGCTCAAGGTGTTCACAGGTACAGCAGGAGGGGGAAAAAATATTTTAAAAAAATATTGGCATGACTGACTCTTAATGGAGGAGACTGGAAAAAAAAGACAAGTTGTTAAACCTTGAGTCGTGTATTTTTATTTTTATTTTTTTTTGCCGCAGATATGTCGAAGCTCCAGATGGACTTCACCCTGCTGAAGGAGCGCTTGGCGCAGATGGAGGATGGCTGGAGTCACGGCGGGTTCGAATGGCTGGACGGCACCTTGGTCCAGGCTCTGCAGGCTGGAGACTGGCTCCTCATGGACAACGTCAACTTCTGCAGGTTAGTCAACTGCTGCTACTTTAATCATCTCCAGTTTCATCAGAATGCTCAGATTTGGGTTGATTATTATTATAGATTGTTGAATTGCCATAATACTATACAAATATGTGATATGATACATGACATCATAATAATGCGGTGACATGTCATCTATTGATTGATTATTTTTTCCTAACAGCCTGCCCAAAGTGTTTTATTGCTATTATACTACAGCAAGTTCACATTTTCCATGCGTGGTTTTGTTTGTAGCCCGTCTGTGCTGGATCGGCTGAACGCGCTTCTGGAGCCGGGCGGGTCTTTGACCATTAATGAGCGTGGGGTCATAGACGGCACGACGCCCAGCATCACTCCACACCCTAACTTCAGGTATTATAATAATAACCTGTGTCTCTATACAGGTAGTCCCCGACTTACGAACATTCAAGTTACGAATTTCCGCAGATACGAACGGAACGGTTTAATCCCAGAAGTAGCTCACATGAATTGTACAAAAAGTAGACACTGTAGTGTGACAGATACCAACATTTACAATTATATACAATATTTTCAGTGTGTAAGTGAGTGTATAAAATGTCTAAAGTTTGGGGGAGAATATATGCTACTTAGAAATTTTAATGGAAAATGCCCTTTGTCATAAAAAAATCTATAGTTCATCTCAAAATTCACTAGATGGTGGTGTAAATTTTTTTTAAATGGTCCTTATGAGTGTTCAGTTAAATCCAGTGTAGTAATACTAATAACGAGTAGATGTAACTTGATTAACATACTTCTTCCTCTAGGCTGTTTCTCACCATGGACCCTGCGCACGGGGAGATCTCCCGAGCTATGAGGAACCGCGGTGTGGAGATCTACATCCCGGGAGAGAACGAGGGAGCGTGTTGGGACTCTCTGGACCTGAAGACCGTCTTACACACTCTGGGGGTGACCGGCGACTGCGTGTGCGACCTGCTGACGACCGTCCATTCCGAGATCAAGGCGGCTATCTGGGGTGAGCGTTTTTTCAAAATAGCACTCCGCGTAAGGGCGTGCCGATCCGATGCACGTGGAAATAAATAACTGATATCAGAAACCCTATCGTGTTCGCAGACTCGCCGGCGTCCTCTGTGTCGTCTCTGCTGCACGCGGCTGCGCTGCTGTCCAGTCAGCTGCAGAGGGGGGTAGATCTGCCCAGCGCGCTGCTGCAGGCGTGTGGGGAAGCGTACGCCCTCTGTCAGCGCACCACCTCCAACCAGAAGGTACGCGACACACGCACACACGCAATTTTACCCATGTTTTTTTAGACGTTGTGTTTGAGACATGTCTCATAGTCGCTACTTTCTCTCAGCTGGCTCAGGAGCTGATTGAAAGGCAGTTGGCGGTGTTGGACTCTGAAGAATGGGGCAGTGGGCTGTTGTGCGCCGGCGTGTGGCCGGATCGAGTCCCTTCTGCCTTGCAGTCCACAGAAGACTCGTGCTTTTCCAGCGTCCAGAGGGACGGCCAGGTTCTGCTCTACTGTCTGAACACGCTCAGTCTGCACAGCAAGAGGTCTGACACGCACATACATACAGGACAGTATAAATATATTTAACGATACCATCGCCATGTGAGTAAACGCCTACCTTCACCTACGTGTGCGCGCTCAGGAGTCGCCCGCTGAGCCTGACCGACCTCCAGAGGGCGATGCAGAGCGGTGCGGCGCTGGAAACCCTGCAGTTTTCTTTAGAAAGCAGGCCAGGTGACGGGATCAGTGACGCCCAGCAGCTCCTTCCCACGGCGGTGCGGATCCTGACCGAGAGAGCCTCCCACAGCGACTGGGTGCTGCGTACCAGCTGGCTCTCACACCTCGCAAAAACCTACAAACACGTCCCAGGTACGGAGACACACAACCGCAGCACGGAACTCTGAAGTTTTGAACGCTTAAAGGGACAGTTAGTAGTTTTTTATAGCAGGGATAAGTGTACAATTTTTTAAGATACCTTAGAAGAACTGCAAAACTTAATATTTAAATTAGACAGCTCTGACTAGTTTCATTTTAGGCTTCTGATATTTAAAAATACACTGTGTGTGTGTGTGTGTGTGTGTGTGTGTGTATATATATATATATAAAATATGTGCTACTACATAACTTCTGCCCCTTTAAGGTCATATTTAAGGATTTCTTTTAAAATACAGGTAGTCCCCGACTTATGAACATTTGAGTCCGCAGATATGAACGAACCGCGGTTCTATTCCTGGAGCGGAAGTAGCTCATGTGTACTGTACAAAAAAAAAAAAAAAAAGCTGCAGTACTTCAGATACTAATATTTACAATTATATACAGTATTTTTAGAGTGTAAGTAAATGTATAAAACGTCTAAAAGTCGGCCTCACCGGTATCAGTGAATCAGTCCGGGTGCACGATAATAGATAGAAAATGTCTGTATATCTGTCCTGATGGGAAATAATCCTAATTTCGGAAAATCCTCAACAAACCAGAGTTCGCAGTCCAATGCAGTGGAAAACAGCTCTAAGACTAAATAGTGTCCGGGATTCCCCTCGTCATTTGAAGGCGCAGAGACAACTTTTAGATTTGTGTGAGATTCATTTCCTTGGGCACAGTTACGGTTTTTGTCCACATGAATGGATTGGTATGCTTTACATTGTGTATTCGTATATAAGGGGTACAATTTGAGAACAAATTGGACTTACAGACATGCTCCCAAAGCAGAACTCGTTCATAAGTTGGGGACTAACCTGTATTTTCTGCATCAGTTTGCCTGCAAATGGAACGTTTTGTGGTTATACGTTTTGCAGAAGCAGCGCTGATCCAGCTGGATGCAGAAAATCAGGCTCTCAAAGCCGTCTTCAACAGCAAGCTGGTGGGCAAGGGCAAATACCTGACCGAGCATCTTCAACCCCACAGCACAGGTACGAGAGACTCAATACACATAAAGAACGAATGATCCACCAGTTAGCGTTGATTCTTGACGATTCCTTATTCCTGTCTTCAGACGACTACCGGATCCTGGTAGACATGCGCTGGAACAAACAGTACCTGGACATTTTGGCTAACACCTGTAACTTCGAGGATGAGGAGCGGTGTATGGAGTTTATGGAGGCTCTCTACGCCGTCGCCAACAGGTTCGATTCTAGCTCTGGAGTCGAGTTAATGGGTTTGAATCGCAAGGGTTTGAATATTTTTTTTAATGTATTTCAGAATCATCATACTGATGGACCGCGAGGAGAGAGCAGCTGTATGTAGCAGCACAGGAAATACATCACCTAGTAACAGTGCACTGAGACTGGCCACTGCCTTTTCTAAAGGTATTGGTACAAATTCAAATATTAAAGCAAGATTCTGATGGATATCGGAAAGATTATGTATATACGAGGGCCGTTCAAGTCAAACCGGGACTTTAGATTGTGCAGAAAATTAGCTTTATTTCTCCCCCCCAAAAAAAATAAAAGCCAAATCACAAACAATCTCAAAATCTGTATTTGCAAGACAAGTCAAATAATAAACGGGTATAATACGACGAAAATCCAAGTCACAAAGTGAATTCCCGGAAAATCTGCATTTCAGGTCGCAATGTTATCCAAATCACAAAGCAAATTCTATAGATCTGATTTTTGCAATTAAGTAAAGCGTTTGCTTAAACGCTGTATTTATTCCTTCCTACAGAGAACGTGAAGTTGAAGGCACCAGGTCGCGTTTATTAATTAGATTTCAGTTGCATACTTGTTAAAAATTGCACAGCGCCATCTGTTGAATTTTGAGATGAGCGAATAATTTTTTTTTAAGTACCGATTACATTTTTTAAATTCTGTCTCAGTTATTGGCAAGTTTGGAATACGTCCAGCGCCGTCAGTAGTTGCTCATCTCGCGTCCCTCAAAATAATTTTTCTGCATCCTTTTCCACTATATTGCAAAAAGTATTTGCTCGCCTTCCTTCACATGCATACGAACTTGAGTAACATCCGATCCTTAATCCTTTGGGTTTAATATGATGTTGGCCCCGCCCTTTTTGCAGCTACAGTGGGTGCGCAACCAGACTGCTCATTACCGTCGCGCTCACCGCCGTGGAACAGCGGCAGCTGCCAAAATAAAT
>JAQQZT010000012.1:32763354-32773590 GCA_030068275.1 Clarias platycephalus | reverse complement strand
CAAACGCACAAACCCAAATGCTACTGCCATAGGCCGTGACGGTAGAAGTTGCATTCTGCTTGCGCACCCACTGTATAACAGCTTTTACCGCTCTGTGAAGGCTTTCCACAAGATTTAGGAGTGTGTTCATGGTATTTTGTGAGGTCGGACACTGAGAAGATCCGTCTCGCCTGGTGTTGAGGTGCAGGCCAGTCAAGTTCTTCTACAGCAAACTTGCTCGTCCTTGTCCTTGTGGACTTTGCTTTTGTGCACCGGTGCGCAGTCATGAGGGGACATCCCCAAACGGTTCTCGTATGCTGAAGCATTAAGAGCTTCCACTGGAACTCCCCTAAAACAACCCACACCAGTTCCAACGTGACTCATATTAAAGCCTATGGATTATGAATTGGATGTTCATATGCGTGTGAAGGCAGGTGAGCGAATTCTTTTGGCAATATACGGTATTTAATTATTGTTGTATTCTGCCATTACTACGGCATGCATTAAGAACCAACCTTTGACATTATTATTGTTTACACTTTTTTTCTTTTAAAGGAACGGTAGATATTGCTCAGCTGCCGCATCCAGTCCTGGTTCACCTGCGCTCTTTCTTCGACCTATGGGACTCCTTCGTGCTGCAGGCCGTGCAGGTGGATCAGCCGAACATCTCGGACCACCTCATGTTCGAGGTCAGAGGCTCTTTCCTCTTGTCTCTTGTATGTGTGTGTACGTGTGTATGATTGATTTTAAAACCCTTGCTTGTTTTATGTTTTGTGAAGATTCTGCAGCTGCTCCGGTGGCGAGACCATTTCTGGAACGTGTGCAACTCCATGCAAGCGGACGCCCGCGGAGTGTGTGTCCTCTCCCTGCACTGGCAGTGGGTTCACAAGCACCTCGTGCTACGCCTGCCGCAGCTCCTGATGGGAGACGGAGACTACGAGTAAGCATTCGTAAAAAATAAAATAAAATAAAATAATATAAAAATAAATAAATAAAATTCTTACATGTGTGTGTTTCGGCAGAGGACAGCAGGAGCTGCACACCATCTCCTCAGCGATCCAGAACACACTCTCCAGCTCGGTGTCTGTCGCTCTGGCGCTAAAGAGCGTTCAGAAAACCCTCGGAAAGCCTCTTCCATTTAAGGTAAACGTAACGCCGGTATAACTTTTTTTAACGTTGAGAGTTTGTGAAAAGATGAAATGCGAAGCGTCATCCGTTTCCCCGTGCAGACGGAGGGTGTGACCGAATGCTTCGCTCAGCTCCGCCTCTTCAGCAAGACTCTCGACGTCAGGGACTTGCGTCTAAACGACAGAACGACGTCGCTGTGGAATCGGGAAGTGACCCGCCTCCAGGGCGTCGCCATGAGGACCGACTGCAAGGAAGCCCTGCTGGAATCGTGGGGTCTGGTCCTGCAGGCTAACCTTCTCCTCGATCCGCAGAGTACCGGTAAGGCTGCGTTGTGACTCAACTCGGTTACTCGTCTCAGGGGTCCTCGTTTCTAAACGAGCGGATGTTTCAGGTGTGCTGGAGAGACTACGTCTCAACGTGGACCAGCTGCGGGGACACATGGCCTCTTGTGGCCTGCTGGATTCACTGTCTGAAGCTGAGGACGAGACGGGAGACGCCGCAGGTCCAGATCGTGAGCTGGTACTTCGACTGGCTCGCAGGGCTCAGCTCTGGCCTGTGCTGGAGAAACTCGCCATCCTCAACCAGATGAAAGTGACTGCAGATCTGCTGCAGCAGTCGATCACACACAGGTACGTGAGGGTTGAATTATATAATAATTCCAGGTCTGATTTACTTTATTGCCTTCAGGAGCGATAGATAGGGTCCAAGCACGCGGTGCTTCGGAAATGAACTGCCAGCCCCCGTGTTGCTTCATGGCGGATCCGGGGGCTCTCGTCCTTGGGGCGGAAATAAAGATCACCCCTGCACTTTCTTACGCCTCCCCCACCTGGTACCTCATCAGAAGGAGAGACCACTCCTCAGTCTCACTCAGTATAATATTTACAATTCCAATTATATACAATATTTTCAGTGTGTAAGTGAATGTATAAAATGTCTAAAGTCCGTGTGTGTGGGCGGGGTGCGTGAGAAATGAGTCGGCCTCACCGGTTTCAACGAATCGTTCCAGGAGCATGATGATATGAAAATGGCTGTCCTTATGGTGAACAATCCTAATTTCAGAAACTTCTCAATAAGACAGAGCTCACAGTCCAATACAGTGGAAAACAGCTCTGAGACAAAAATGCATCCACTGTTACACTTCACATTTCCTTAGGCGCGATTACCGTTTTTGGCCACATGATGGCAGTGTGGGGAAAGAGGACAGAGATTTATTAAAGTGGATTGGTATGATTTACTTTCGTGTCAAGGGCGTAGAAGACTCACTTTTTTTTAACATGGGAACAAATCAGACTTACGAACATGCTCCTGGAAAGGAACTCGTAAGTCGGGGATTACCTGTAGTTTTATCATCACTGTCCGTTCCTGACCAGTTTTTGTTTCACAGAGGAAGCAAAAATGAGGAGGAAGATCTCCGAGGATCTCTATCCAGCCACCTGCGCTTCTGCATACAGTCCACCCCGACGAGCGTCCGTCTCCTCCAGCCGCTCTGGTTCCTCCACAGAACAGAACGAGTGCGCGTAAATCACTTCTCACTACGTAATTGACACCAATTTTTTGTTCTCAGGTGTCACACAGTACATTAACGTTAACATTACTGCTGTCTCCAGCCTGTAGATGAGCTGCCGTTAGTGTGGTGCGAGCTGCTTTCCGAGACTCTGGCAGCGCTCTGGAGCGGCAGCGTGACCTCGGATCCTGAACGCTGGCTGAAATGGAGCCCTCTGAGCGAAGACGAAGAAGAGACAACGAAGAGCTTTCGATCGCTGCTCGGCCCTTCTGATACGGTGCGTGACTGAGATGAAGTGATTTTAAGAATTTTTAGATGCATGACTATAATTGTGTTGTGTAAATTATTAATTATGATTTATTTTTTTTGCGCAGGGTCCGGGAATGCTGAGCCGAGCTGTGTGGTCGCGGTGCGTGCTGGGAGTTTTGAGCAGCAGTGAAGCAGGCGGTCACTGGGACCCATCAGGCACCTCCTTCCTGACCTCATCAAGGGTGACGCTGGGCGAGTGGAGAGAGAGGATCGGACAACTCCAGGACCTCAATGCCGTGCTGTGGGACAACCTGGCCATGACTGAACTTGCTGACTTCAGGTAGAGACGTGTATGTGTGTATGTGTATGTGTGTGTGTGTGTGTGTGGGAAAATGTACACTCACTACTAAGTTCCTAATGTAATTACAGGTATTCCCCGACTTACGAACATTTGACTTATGAATTTCCGCAGATAAGAACAGAACGGTTCAAACACAGAAGTAGCTCTTGTGTATTGTACAAAACGTAGACACTGCAGTGCACCAGATACCAATATTTACAATTATATACAATATTTTTAGTGTGTAAGTGAGTGTATAAAATGTCTAAAGTCCAGTATATTGTACGCGTGGGGGTGCGGGAGAAATGAGTCGGCCTCAGCGGTTTCAGTGAATCAGTCCGGGAGCACGATGATAGAAAATGGCTGTCCTGTGAAACTTTCCTAATGGTAAATAATCCTATTTTCGGAAAATCCTCAACAAACCAGAGTTCGCAGTCCAATACAGTGGAAAACAGCTCTGAGACAAAAATGGTGTCCGGGATTCCCCTCGCGATTTAAACGCCCAGAGATTTGTGAGTGATTCATTTCCTTAGGTGCGGTTATGGTTTTTGGCCACATGATGGCAGTGTGTGGAAAGGGATTTAGAGATTTAGTCAAATGGATTGCTATGCTTTACATTGTATATTCGTATAAAAGGTGTGTAAGACTCACCTTGTCGGACTTAAGAACATATCAGACTTACAAACAAGTTCCGTTCTGGGAGCACGTGCGCAAGTCGGGGACTGACCTGTATTTGTTTAAATGTCATTTGAGAGGAAAAACAACGCATGTGTTTATTCTTTCTCTCAGGTTAACGGACCGCAGGTTGCAGGGTCTGGTGTTGTGCCGGCAGCTGTACGCGCTCTCGGACCTCCTGTCTCCAGGGTTTCAGGAAAGCTACGCGGAATCCTGCGATGCTCTCGTCGAAGGCGACGACCCCGTCGGAGCGGCGCAGGACGTTCAGATCGCCCTGAGGGACGGCTTGCCTGAGAATCTCCTCCCGGAAGGCTTCCTGGACACCTTGGTGACTTGCCTAACTCAGTTCTCCCATAACCGGGCGTGTGACGCGGTCCAGCTGGTGCGGTCCGGGGTGTTCTGGGTGAACATGGGCCTGCTGCAGATCCAAGTCTGGGTTCCGCAGACGATATTTGACCCGGCAGTGAAGAGGGCGTACAAACTCAAATACGCGCAGGACGAGGTGAGCCGCGTGGTGTCGACGGACTTTTCGAAAGTACATCATTTATACGTTATATCAGAATGTGAGTTTTGAATCTTCTTTTTTCCAGCTTGCCTTGCTTCAAGATGAATGGAATGGGCGGAGTCTGTCCTCTCAGCTTCTCACAGGGGTGCAGCTTGAAGAGAGCACCACCACCGATGCTTTCCAACACCCCCGAATCAGGTAAGGCCTATTTATTTTTTTTGTAAAAATGTTTTTAAACTAAACTGTGTAAGACAGAAAGAGAGAGAGAGGAAGTGACGGCGTTCTGTGTTGCA
Organism: Clarias platycephalus; assembly: GCA_030068275.1. Taxonomy (NCBI): domain Eukaryota; kingdom Metazoa; phylum Chordata; class Actinopteri; order Siluriformes; family Clariidae; genus Clarias; species Clarias platycephalus. Next base: position 32,768,917 of record JAQQZT010000012.1, on the reverse strand, counting down.
GGTACCTGTGGATTCGCATGCAGCAGGTTAAAGAACAGATCTTCGAGCTCGGGCGCAAACAGGCATGTCGTCCCGCCGAGCCGCAGTACGGACGCCTGTACCAGGAGCTCCAGCACTACCTGTGCAGCATCGGCCAGCCGGCGGCGGTAGGCGACCTCTTGTCGCACCTTGTCAAGGCTCAGCAGGGCTCCGGCCCGAAGTCCCGCCCAGGCGTCCAGGGCCTGTTGAAGGAGGAGGCCGTGTGGCAGGCGTCGCAGCAGCGCTTTGCCCAGCGCCTGGTCGACGAGTACCCTCTGTACCCGGACGTCGTGGTGCCCCTGCGCTCGGCGATTCTACAGCTGCAGCACGGTATGCGTCTGCTGGCCGCGCAGGTGGCGTCCGCACTGACCGAGCTCCCGGGTCTCCCGCGCCTCGTTTCTATGCTGCTGGCTTTTCCCGCGCCACCGCTGACCTCCGACCTGGACCGCGCCCAGTACCTGTGCTCTCGGACATGCGTGGACACTCTCAGAGGATTGAACAAGCTGCTTCCTGACGCCGAGGTGCAGCGCGTGGTCCCGAAGCCCGTCATGTTGCTGCTCAGCGCTCTGTTGTGTCTGCAGAGTCACGCCATAAGCGCGGGAGAGCTCGGGACAGAGGCGCAGAATCTCCTCAGACACGTCTGCCAGGTGAGAGTTGGAAAAAGGAAAATAAAAAGTGATTACAGTAGAACCTTGGATTGCGAGCGTAATTTCGTTCCAGAAGCGGCGTTCTTCCATAAGAAATAATGAAAACTCTGATGATTGGTTCCACAACCCAGACATATTCATGTAAAAATAATTAATACAAAGTACTAAGTAAAAATAGAACCTGCACTTTACATTTGAAAAGAATCGTGGTCTTTAACGTGACACAGAAGAACAAGACGTCTAAAGCATCGCAAAAACCTCCGTAGGTTATGTACAGGAAACAGAAACGAGTGTCTCATCTTATGATTCTTCTGGTCCGAGTCGTTTGTTCTTTTGTCACGTGACTCCCATAGACGTTATGCAGTGCAATAGATTTAAAAGAATGAACGACTCGGACCAGAAGACTCATGAGAAGAACCGCTCAGTTCTGTTTTTCTGATCAAACGAACGAAATGAACTAAAGGACTCAAAACAAAAAAAAAAGATTAATTAATTTTGATGAACGAGATTCAAAGAACCGAGTCACTAAAATGATCCAAACTTCCCATCACTAATAGAGACCAGAGAGAGGAGCACTGACACTACAGCCTTTTCAACTTTGTTCTTTAGTAACTGTACTACAACAACGGCCCTGGTCAAGAAAAGCCACTACACATGGACACAAAATAATAAAAAATGCTTTACGTGCACACACAGCACTTTGGTCTTCTTCTTATCAGATCACCGCACCTCTAATCGCACAATGTCACAATGTTTAGAAAGCGAAGAGTTAAAGCTAAGAGTTAAAACTTATTTAACTTTTGCTCGTCTTGCAAGACACCGGCAGATGAAGTTACTCGCAATCCAAGGTTCTGATGTAATTGTTTTAATGCACAGGGTTTTTTTTTTTTGTTTGTTTTTGCTTTTTGTGAGTGTTTGCGGTCTTACATCTCGGTGTGTGTGTGTGTGTGTGTGTGTTCAGGCGTTGGTGAACGAATGGGATGAGCAGGAGAGGAGAGCGAGGGAGAAAGAGCAGATGGAGGCCAGTTTGTACCGCAACCGCTCCAAAGTACACGGAGGAGGCCTGAGTGAGGACCAGCAGGAGGAGCGCGATTTCAGACGCTGCTTCCCGACATACCACAAAGTAAGCGCGCCCGCAACTTCTCTAGACGTTTACAATGTACCCAACACTGCATTAACGTAGCCTAAGCAGGTTTTATTTTTATTTTTTTTACTTTTGTACTCTTTCGTCTACACAGTATTAGGCTGTTTTTTTTTTTTTATCGTTTATATTCCCCTTTCAGGATTTTGCCGATATAACCGAAGAACCCAGCCTGGAGCAGCCGATCATCATCGAGGACGATGAAGAATGTGACGGAGAGACCGAGACCTGTGACAACAGCATCTTACAGGCGTCCAGCTGCCAGAACACCATCGTTCAGGTGCATCAGAAGCTGTGTCTGGCCTTCGCTCGGTCGCTGTGGTACCGCTCAAATCCGCCGGCCAACCGGAGCAAAGAACACCTCAGCACTTTGGTCACGTCTTATCAGATCACCGCACCTCTAATCGCACGCTTCTATCATCTCATGGGTAACGCACAGTTCACAAACTTCCTCTCTACATTTGTGTAATCCAGGTCACGTGTAACACCGTGCTGTGTTTTTCTGTACACACGCGTCTCTCTCTCTCTCTCTCTCGCCAGACTGTGAAATGGACCCTGAGCTGACGGGCTCTCAGCTGCTGCTCGGCTCTGTGCTACAGAACACGGTTCGGGGCACCGGCGGTCCAGCGGGTCTCGTCCTCCAGAGCGAAGGTCCGTACGACTTCTACCAAGAGCCCAACATGTGCCAGGCCCGGCTGTGCCTTCCCGCCGTCGAGCAGCTGGCCCACGCCGTACGCCGGCGTCTAGACGATTGGCCCGATCACCCGGCGCTGGTGCAGGTGAGAGCAAGAGAAATTAACAGGATTTTTTTTTTTTTTTTTTTTTTTTTTTAAATGCTTAATAAAAATGTTTTTACGTGATTCTCAGATCACTGTTGTGATCGAGAGGATCCTGGCGTTCAGTCTGTCCAGCCCACTGGCCAAGTTTCTTAATGGGCTGGAGATCCTGCTCAGCAAATCACAGGTGAGGTTTTGTTTGTGGTTTTTAAAAAAAAAAAAAACTTTTTAAACATTTATATTAGTGATGAAGCGTTCAATAGGCCAAGTGACCAGAATTGGATGGTTTTCTGTTTGATTTCCGTCATCGGCTGATCAGCTTCTTCAGATATTAACGATTCTGTACAGTCACACTTGGAGAAACGCACTTTCATGGCGTTACATTATGTGCGTTTAAACCTCCCCATCTGACTTTTTCCTCTGAAGTCTGTGAGTGAATTAGTCTTAAACACCCACTCATTAAACACACACACTCATTCTTTTGTCACGTGACTCCCATAGACGTTATGCAGTGCAATAGGTTTAAAAGAACGAACGACTCGGACCAGAAGAGAGACACACACACACACACACACACACACACACACACACACACACACACACACAAACACAAGTCTCAAAACACCACGAGCGCTAATTAATCAAAAATTACATGCATTAGAAGCCGCACACACCCAGTGGAACAGTGGAACCTTGGATTACAAGCATAATTCGTTGCGGAAGCGGCTCGTATTTCAAAACACTCGTAAACCAAATTGAATTTTCCCATAAGAAGTAATGTAAACTCAAATTATTCGTTCTACAGCCCGAAAATATAAAGCAAAAATAAAGCAAATTAACCTGCACTTTACTTAAAAAAAAAAAAAAAAGGTAAAATAAATCCCGACAGATAAGTGTTTCCTTTTGTGTGCTGTGTGTGTGTGCGTGAATCTAAAGTAAGCTCCCCTCTCCCCCTTCTCGTCTTACACAGTTACTCTCTTCCTTCACTCTTTTCACACACACACACACGCGTGTGCACACAACAAACATTGTTTTATCGGAAAAATAAACAAGAAATCTCTCTAATGACACTCGATTGAGCGACACACTAACGGAATCACTGCTGTAAAGTAAAAATAAAACCAATTAACCTGCACTTTACCTTTGAAAAGGATCGCGACAGAGCAGTGTTTCTGTGTAGAGCAGAGAGAAAGAGTGTGTGTGTGTGTGTATACAAGTAAGAGACGCGCACTAAGACCCAGGGGAGACGATTACCACAATTTCGCACCACAAGAGAGAGACAAAACGTTGGCTCGGTTGTGATCACGTGACGCTCGGCTCGATTTATTTGGAAATGTCGCAATTTGTACACTTTGTCTGACTGCTTACATTATTTCCAAAAAAATAAATCCGACATTATGATGAAATACTCAGTATCTTTTCACCTAACACTTTTTTTGCTCTTACTTTGAGTAATACGTATTTTGGACGACTACTTTTTACTTTTACTTGAGTGATATTATTTCGAAGTACAGATACTCTTACTTGAGTACATTTTTTGTCTCCTCTACCCGCCTCTGGAAATCGCTAAACAAAAGACCTTGTATTAGAAGGTGTGTCAAAACTTTGATGCACATCCTCATCTCATCTTTTTATTCTTTTTTGTTTGTTTTGTTTGTTTGCTTTTTTGCAGGACTGGGAAAATCACGCCAGTCGCTCTGTGTCTCTGAGGAGCGAGCTGGAGCCGATCACACAGCTCATCATCCAGTGGAGGAAACTCGAGCTTAAGTACGTACTCGGTGTAATCTTTTTAAAATGTATTCATTCATATTTTTTTTTATAAACGAGACGGTCTTGTATGTCTGAGCAAGAATGAACGTAAGAAAGTGTGAGGGGACAAAAAGTCCATATTAAATATTTGTAAACGAGTGACTGATTCGAGGTTGCGTTGGCAGTTGCTGGTCGAGCAGTCTGGATAACGCTCAGAGGCGGCACGCGGAGAAGTCCAACAAGCACTGGTTCTCCGTCTACCAGCTGGTCGAGAGACACCTGCAGGACAAGAGGACCGACGTAAACGCCGGTAAAAGCGTCTGTCGTATCTGTCCGGAATTCTCTGCTGGTAGCTTTTTTTGGGTGTCTCTCCAACCCGGATTTGTTCCGTCTTCTCATTTTGTCCTTAGATGACGTGGAGTTGCACCCGCCTCCGGTTTCCTCCACACTGCAGGCCTTCATGGAGGGATCCACGCTGGGAGAGTTTCACAGACGTCTGGCCATGCTGCTCGCCTTCCACTGCCACGCGCTCTTGGCTCCCGAACAAGAAGGACGCGGTGAGAGAAGAACATCGGCGGAGTTACTCCAAATATAATATACAGATATCCGAAATATATACAGTACTGAAGCGAAAAGACCAATTCAAAGGTTATTCGTCACGTACACAGTCTTACACAGTGTGATACGCAGTGACGCGAGTTATGGAATAAAGTACGAATAAAATATAGAAAAACTTTCGTGGAAATTGCAAATATTCACGAATGTGTAGTTATATGTGTGAATATCTACCGTGAGTTTATTTCTCCTAAAAGAAACTACCACACACACACACGCGCACACACACACTATTAGCATATCGATTTACCGCGGTATGTGTAATGTAAGTGTAGACGAGAGTTCATACCGTTCACGCAGATTCTTCTCAACCCGGATTCCCGGGGGCAAAGGTCGCTGGTGCTGTAGGCTCCTGCACAAGGAGACGATCTGCTGGCGTAGTCCAGGAACATTTCTCTGCGGATCTTCACACTGTTGAACACGCGCGCTCCTCTATAACTATTCCACATCAGATGGTGGTGTAAGCGGAAATAATACTCATTTTCCTCAAACACAAGCTCCTTTTCACTACCGGGAAGACGTGCGTCTGGAGATACACTTCCGTTCAAAAGTTTGGGGTCACTTTCTAACTCCATGATGGTTCCTGATGTTTATTTCTTTCTACATTGTAAAGGAAT
>JAQQZT010000012.1:32752601-32763254 GCA_030068275.1 Clarias platycephalus | reverse complement strand
TGTAGAATGTAGAAAATAAATCACTAAACAAAAACAAAGAAATTTGCAAGTGACCCCAAACTTTTCAACGGTAGTGTGTGTCCCACAAATGCGCGTCCGAGATGCGCGAGTTTCAGTGCCGTATAAGTAATATTTTGGCGCGTATTTTAATGAAAATCGATTAGCACCGTTGTGATCTCCGCTTTCTCTCTCTGCGTGTGTTTCAGCCTCGCTGTGTAGTTTGCTGTGGAACCTACACCAGTACTACTCGCAGTTCTCCGACAGCATCCAGGCCAGAGTCACACAGCTGAGGGCGCCCATCGAAAAAGAGCTCAAGGCACGTCCGCTCAACCACCACGTTTTTATTTTTATTTTTAAATATTGTTCTTACTTCAATCTTAATCCTCTCATTGTAGGACTTTGTGAAGATCTCCAAGTGGAATGATGTCAGTTTCTGGGCTATCAAACAGTCTGTGGAGAAAACACACAGGTCAGGAAGACAGATAGATAGATAGATCGATCGATAGTGAGAAGTTCAGATGTTTGCAGCCGTATCCAAAAGGAATCGTCTTAAAAATAAATACGCTATTTGTGTCATGCGACTCTCAGGACTTTGTTCAAGTTCGTGAGGAAGTTGGAGGCGGTCTTGGCCGAGCCGTGCGCTCCCTGGCTGGTGGAGCAGAAAAGCGGCGAGATGGACAGCGTGGACGTACAATCGGAGGACACGCCGCTGCAGCAGCTCCACCGAGCACTCAAGAGCGCCCTCCCTGGACGGACCAGAGATCTACAGGTGTGACACGGACTTTATATGTCAGCATACTCAAAAAGAATGACTTACAGTGTGTAATTTATTTAAATTTTTTTTCCCCTCCCCAGAGCGACGGTCCTGACGAGGCCCGGGCCGGCTTAGACCCCACGTCGCTGCAGGCGCGTCTTCCTACGCTGACGAAGAAGATGAGGAAGATGTGCGTGCAGCTGGTGAAAAAGACTCCCGTGCCCGAGCTGTCGGAGGACCTCGACCAGTTCACGGGTAACGACTACGCCGACAAATCCGTTTATTCGATCCATGAGGAAAGCTCGTCACGTTGCGCCACTTCATTCTTTCCGCTTTTTTTCCGTGTTCCTAGCGGAGATCATCGGCAACGTTCAGGCGCTGCAGAGTCTGACGGTGGATCGCTCTCTGGAGCAGGAGAGGCAGAAAACCGAAGCCAAGCAGATCCTGCTGCAGAAACAGCGCGCTCTGGCCGACCTCTTCAAGATGCTGGCGCAGATCGGTCAGTGCCGCCATAACTCGATTTAATCCAGTAGTTGGAAATCATGGAAATTTTTCTCTTTTCTAAGTGAAGAGAAATTAGTTCCATTGTTTTTGAACGTTCTGTTGCTTAGCAACCAATGCTTAAGGTAAACAGACGGTACTGATGGGAAGTTTGGATCATTTTAATGACTCGGTTCTTTGAATCTCGTTCATCAAAATGAACGAATCTTTTTTTGAGGCCTTTAGTTAATTTCGTTCTTTTGATCAGAAATGAAATAAAACGTTACATTTTCAATAAACAGACCCCCAACACGTCTACATACACAAATGTTGCCTGTTCCAGCAATGAAAATAATTAACAATGCAGCTAAGAACATATAATAAACAGAATGAGCAGCTCACCTCTCATATCTTCTAGTCCGAGTCGTTCGTTTTTTTAAAAATCTATTGCACTTCATAGCGTCTGTGGGAATCAAAAAAACGAACAACTCGGACTAGAAGACTCAGAGGTAACTACTCATTTCTGTTTCCTGTACATAACCTACGGAGGTTTTTTTGCGATGATTTGCGATGATTCGTTCCCAGTAGAAAGTGAACGAATCACTTTCCCGAGACGACTCTTTTTTTCTGAGTCACGTTAAAGACTCGTTCAAGAAAAACAAATCGTTCATGAACGACCCGTCACTAACAGACTGCAAGAATTGTTTATCGTGAACGTTATTAATATCCGTATCATCTCACTGATTCAGACAGATTTGGCTTGGAGCACAATTACACTAATAAATCAGTGATTTGGATTTTTTTCTCCTCTCCCTGTTCAGGTCTGTCGTATCGTAAGGGCCTGACCTGGGGTCGTACAGGAGATCCAGAAGAACCGCTGTTTTTGCAGCCTGTAGAGATGGGAACAACACTGGCTGCACTAAGAACACAGGAACACACAGACAACATGTACGTTCTCACTCTTGCATCTGTTTTTATAATAATAATAATAATTTAAAAAACACCATGAGGCATCGGATTCGTCCATGCTTTATAGAAGTTTGCAAAGTAGAAAATGCAGCATGAGGGTCTGTTCCATAACATGCATAAAAGTTTTGTCCTTTTTTTTTTTTGTTTTGTTTTGTTTTCCTCTAGGTTGTTTGCTCAGATGACTAGCGCATGGGACGGCTGTCAGAAATATTTCTACCGCTCCTGGGCGAGACGTAACGCCATGCAGGCCGCCATGCAGGCAGCCGTGAAGGTTTGCAGAGATTTTATCTTCTCCGAAAAGCAGGAATGAACAAAAAAAATCCTCATTTGTCACCTTTTTTTAAAGTGAAATTGTTGAAACACTGATTTTTCTTCATACTCGCGTGTGTATGATAAGAAATCATTCTAATCACCATGAATGTCCGAAAAACTTTATAGAGAGCAACGGAGAGAAAAATCTTAAATATGTTTCTATCGAGTCTGCTCAATATTACCATTTCTAATTCTACAGCACGCCAGTAGTTTGTAGTTTTAAGAGATGATTAATTAAATAACAATACTGTATGTGTGCGTTTTAAACCTTGTAGGAACTGGGTTTGGGGAACGTGGAGCGGTGCCGGGGGTTCTCCTCTCACCTGTTCAAACTGCTGCTCAGGCAAAGGCGCCGACTCGCGAAAATAAACCAGCACTTCACAGATCTCCGGTACACCCCCGATCTATCGAATCCTAACGATGTCGTCTTTTCCCCCGGCTCAGTTGTGCATTTATTTATTTATTTATTTATTTATCCCCCCCCCCCTTTGCAGGAGATTGATTGACGCCGTACAGGACGTCCGGTCTCAGATCAGTTCGGGAGAGGACGAGGGGCTCTGTCTCCCGCCTCAGAGCGCGCTAACTGGCTGGGTGACGAAGGCGCGGACGCTGGCGCGGCAGTTCTACGTGGCCCTGCAGCAGTTCTCCTGGGTGCTCCAGTGCTGTCCCGAGGCGTCGCCCGGGACGCCAAACCCGTCCGGGAAGGGCGAGGCCACGCTGAGCCACCCTACACCCCTGTCGGCTCACCTCCAACCTCGGGCGTGTCTGATGAGGCGGGGCGAGGCGAGCTGGACGGAGGCCGCGGAGAGCGTGGAGGCTTTGCAGAGCGAGAGCGCGCGGCTGAAGGACAGACTGAACGCACTGGGGCAGGAATCCACACTCGGTGCCGTCCAAACCAGGTCGGACTCCGGTCGTAGTCGAATCCGACGTCGTCGCACAAAGCGATGGAAGTAAAATAATATATAAGCGTATTGTTTTTCCCAGGAGGCACTTGGAGGAATGCTGCTCGTGCGTGCGCGGTCTGGGGATGCTGGCGGACCGGGCGGTGTCTCTCGAGCGCCTGTTTGAGGTCGACGCGTCTCAGTCGCGGTCGTGTCTGACCCGAGGCCTGCACGCCGTCACGGTGGAGGTGGACACGTGCGTCACCGAGTTCACCGCCTGGAAATCACGACTGCCGCCGCTCAGGACATCGTCCAAACGTGAGGACACGAGGAACTTGCACTTCTGTGAACTTCTTCAGGGTATCAGGGTAACTACAAAGTCGCTCATGGTTCTCTCTTTTTTTTATTATTTCCCCGTCTCGCGCAGGTTCTACGACATCGTTCCGGGCCGAGTTCTCCGAGCAGCTGGAGGGAGCCATCAGTACGGTTCTGTGTGCCGTGCAGAGTCTGGTGAAGAGGAGGGAGCGAGATAGGGAGGAAGAGCGTCCGGGGGAGAGCAGGAAAGGTGCGGAGTCGTAGCCGAAACTACGTGCAGGCTTCCTGTTTAAATATTTAAAAAACGAGATTACACTAAAAGGAGGCGGAACCGCGGCAGAGTGGTTAGCACCCTCGGGGTCCGGGTTCGATTCCCGCCTCGGGGTCTGCGTGCATGGAGGTTGCGTGTTCTTTACATGCTTGGTGGGTTTCCCTCGGTACTCTGGTTTCCTCCCACAGTCCAAAAACATACAGATTAGTGCGTATGAATTGGCACCCTGTCCAGAGGTAACCCTGCCTCGTGTCCAAAGTCCCAGCCAGGATTTGTTTATTAATTAAATGAATGTTTTTATTTATTCATTGTAAGTTCGGTGATAACGATTTCCTAACTGACCTAAAACAAACCATGTCTGCATGCGTCCGTCCGTTCCAGAGAGCGACTCCGAGGTGGCCGAGGAGCTCCTGAAGCCCGGACACATGAGCCGGCTCCTGGAGGAGGACCTGAGTGAGGACGTGTCGTGTCTCTCCCTGGCGGAGGTCATCGGGGTCATGGAGAGGCTGCTGGAGAGGCTGCGATCCTACAGGGACGCGTGTAAAGCACGGCACTTGGGGGTGAGTTATTCCGTTAGTGGACGTGTCCCAGGAGACTATAAAGCCTGGTCGATTTGATTTAAAATATATATATATATATTTTAAAAAAGGTCATATGTTTTGTCTGAACAAAATAAGTTCTGCTAAACTGTCTGAAAGCGACCCAAGACGGCAGACGATAACGTTCTGGCATTTAATTCACAAGGTTTTTTAAAACAAGAACAAAATTTTAAAAGACTATTCTGCAAGACTAAACCAGAAAAACTTTTTAGCAAAAGTGCACCTAAAGAACCTTATGTAAAGTCTTTTTCTTCTGGCCCTGTTATATTGTGATATTTATTTATTTATTTATTTATTATTTTTATTTATTTATTTATTTATTTATTTATTTATTATAATTATTATTATTATTATTATTATTATTATTATTTTTAAATTATTGTTTACTTTTTTCCATAGCACTTTAAATCCCTTACATTATAACATAATATTATATTGGTATGAATAAAATATAAAATCTTCAAAATAAATAAATATGAATAATAAATAATGATTATTACAAACACTCAAGAACCAGAATCATTAGGAACTATTAAGCTGTGCCTCCACCCACTTGACAGGAAGTGCAGAATAAACAAGAAGTCTACAATAAAACTATTGCGAGAAATTAATCTGGAGTTTAAATTAATTGTAATAACTTCCAAGCTATTTATTTTTTTTATCGTTTATACATTTTTGTGTTACTAATCAGAATACAAACAAATTATTATTTTCTTATTACTAGATGCATCAGTAGTTAATGATTTGGTTTTGTGTGTGTGTGTGTGTGTGTGTGTGTGTGTGTGTGGGACGAGCAGGAGCTGAGGGACGCCTGCCTGGACCTGGTTCGCCTGGAGCCCATGCTGTGTGTGTACGCGGAGCTGGTGCGCTGGTACGTGGCGGTGTGTATGGGCGCTCACCGCAGCACGGGCAAACTACTGTCTGTCCTCGCCAGCATCTTCACCGAGCTCGCTCAGAAGGTAACGCTGCGGAAATGAAACATGAATTTCAAGTACATATGTTAATGAATATAATAATCTTCAATGACATTTCCCCGTGTCTCCCCGTCTCTCTCTCTGTCTTTCTCTCTCTCTCTCCCCCTGTCTCTTTCTCCCCGTCTCTCTCTCTCTCTCTGTCTCTCTCTCAGGGATTTTGTTTGCCGCAGGAGTTGATGAGTGGAGGTGATGGAGAAGGAGCCACGCAGTTCCATGACTACGAGGGCGGGGGGATCGGAGAAGGAGAGGGCGTCAAAGATGTCAGTGACAAGATCGAAAACGAAGATCAGGTAACGTCCCGTCTAAATCCTGTTCGTTTTTAAGCAGAGGGCAGCCGTTTAAAAAAAAAATAATAATAATAAAATGAAAAATCTTTACACATTTTGCTGCAGGTCGAGGACACGTTTCGGGAAGGACAAGAAAAGAGCGAAGAGGAGCCGGACAAGCGAGATATCAAGGAAGAAGACGATGCCATCGAGATGTCCGAGGACTTCGATGGAAAGATGCACGATGGGGAGACGCGAGAGTCGGGTGTGTGAGATGAACGAAATCTTCTGCACTGCAACAGTTCCTCTGCTCATCATGTTTTCCAATAAAAGACAGAGTTGTCCTGTAACACCGTCATAAAGTTATTTCTGTCATCACGTAGCTTCAGGTTTAATTAAATCTGTAAGGTGCCAAGACTTCTGACAGGTTTACTTCACAATGTTTGTTTGTTTTTTCCCCCCCAATCCAGGTGATGAAGACGACTCTGATAAAGAGGAAGACGAGGAGCTGGATAAGAAGATGGGAGACCTGGGAGACGGACCAACTGACACCCTGGATGAAAGAATGTGGGGTGATAAAGATGATGATGATGATGATGATCAGGACGCCAGTGACAAGGAGGACGAGTCCGGGCCTGGAATGGACCAGGTAGTGACACGCGACAGAAGGGAGCACTTTGTTTCCTTTAACTCCTCTCCTGTACTTATTAATGAGTTATTTAGTGAAGGTTATAACACAACTTTTTTTTTTTTAGTTGAAAATGTATTTTATACATTGTATTTTAAGACAAAGTAGACAGTTTTAAGACAATTTACAGTTATATACAATATTTTCAGTGTGTACGTGAATGTATAAAATGTCTAGAGTCCGGTATATTGTACAGGTGTGTGTGTGGGGGGGGTGCGGGAGAAATGAGTCGACCTCACCGGTTTCAACGAATCAGTCCGGGAGCACGATGATAGAAAATGTCTGTCCTGATGGTGAATAATCCTTATTTCTGTAAAAATCCTCAACAAGACAAGAGTTCACAGTCCAATACAGTGGAAAACAGCTCTGAGACAAAAATGGCGTCTGGGATTCCACTTGCGATTTAAAGGCGGAGAGACAATACTGTTACATTTCACATTTCCTCAGGTGCGATTACCGTTTTTGGCCACATGATAGCAGTGTGGGGAAATGGGACAGAAATTTTATGAAGTGGATTGGTATGCTTTATATTGTAAATTTGTATCAAAGGCGTATATATGACTCACTTTGTCAGACTTACGAACGAATCCGACTTACGAACATGCCCCCGGAATAAAACTCGTTCATAAGTCGGGGACTTACTGTATTGTCGTGATACGTAGGTGCCAATTCGATTTTAAATGTGATTATAAGTATCGCGAATTGATAAATAATCCCGATCCGATATCATTACACAAACGAATCACTGAATCGCTTTAATCTTTCTAGTAGTCAGTGGTGGGATTATATTTTTATCACATTTGTTTGGATTCTGCAGGGAGAGTCCGAGTTAGTCGCCAAAGATGACAACACGGAAGCCGGGGAGTCGAATAAAGACAAGAAAAACAAGGACGAAGACACGCCAATGGACAATAAAGATGAGAAGGAGAAAATCCATGAGCAGGTTGATGAGGTAATTGTTTTTTTTTTTTTTCTTTTTTCTTTCCTCTTAAGCATTAATATGTACATTGTTTCTGGGTTACAAAGAAAGCTTAAAGCACTTTGTCCATATATACAATAAATCTAGTTTAAACGTGTGAAAATATGAATTTGTTTGTTAAATGTCACGTGTCCTTGTGTACGCCTGTAGCGCGAGTTTGACGAGAACGAGGTGGACCCCTATCACGGTAAACAGGAGCAGAAAACCGAGGCGGAGGCCATGGATCTCCCGGAGGAGCTCAACCTGGACCAGGATGAACAGGGAGGACAGGAGGAGGAGGGAGAGGAAGAGGGAGACGGTTAGTGTGACGTCGGCTTAAAAAAATTAAATAAATAAGTTTACAAAGATGTCTAAAAGCAGTGTCTTTTTTTTTTTTTTTTTTTTTTCCCCCCCCTCCTTCTGTAGCTGAGAACCCGTACGACATCGAGGACAAACCCATGGAGGTGGACGCGGCTGAAGGAGAGGAGGAAGGAGAAGAAGAAACGGAGAAAGGTGAAGAGATGATGGGAGACCAGCAGGACGCTCAAGGTGAAGAAGAACAGAAAGGAGACGAAGAGGTGGGAAGAGAAGACGGAGACGAAGGGAAAGACTCTGAGACGGACGAGAGAGGAGAAAATGAAGAAGGAGATGAAGAAGAGAAGGAGAATGGACATGAAGAGGGTAAAGAGGAGGACAAGGCCGTTCCTGCCGATCAGGGCGAGAAACCAAAGGTTTGTTTTGCATTTTGTTGTTTTAGTTTTTTTTATATATAACAGGGATGAGAATCACCAGGGAAATTATTTGGCAAACTACAAGCGGTGCTGCGCTGTGTGAATAGTTTCGAGTTCGCCCCCTGTAGGATTATGGAGAAATTGCGACATTTTACAACCTTAAATGCAAACTTATAAATTAGAAATTCATAAAAAAATTAAACTCCTGACACATTTGATTTGAAAGCGTGACTATTTTTTTTGCGCTCTTCATCAGAACGAGGACGATGATGCCGAGGAAGACGACGACCGAGTGGAGTCTGCCGAGAGGAAGGAGCACGCGACGGACGGACAGACGGGCGAGGAAAACGTCCAGAGCGACACGGCGGTGGAACTGGCGGGAGCCGCGTCCGAAAGAGACCAGGCCAAAGAGGTGAGTGTAGTTTGCTCACATCCCTGGTTCATCAGCGGGAAGACTGAAGTCTAAATCCGGACGCTTCCTCATCTCCCTCAGGAACACGGGAGCGGGTCGGCTGACGCCAGTCAGGCAGAGGGACACGACTCCACGCTGATGGCCAGGATGAGCTCTCAGAGGCAGAGACAGAAACAGACACAGGTTCGTGTCGGAAACTCAAAAAAACTGTGTAAAAATGAGTACATGAATTGGGGCGGGAATCACCGGGGACGACCTGATACGACATTATCACAATATGACGGTGCCGATTCCATTCGTATTGCGATACTTTAGGCATCATGATATATACATATACATTTTTTGTCTATTTTTATTTTATTTTATTTTTTCAGTTTTTGTTGCAATTCTGAACAAATTTTGCAAATAATTATCTCCTACTACAATGTGACGTGTGAACAGTTCAGTGTGCACCACCTGCAGGATCATAGAGGAACTGCAACATTTCACTACTTCAAAAGCAAATGTAAAAGTGAAAACCTAAATCAAAACGTAAATCAGGTTACGAACAGAATTTATGAACGATTTACATTTGTCACTGTATTTAAAAAAATAAAAAAAACACACAATACATGAATTTCCACACAAAGGAATCATGATACTGATACAGAATTTTTTTGTTGTTGTTGTTTTGTTTTTTATTTCATCTCTAAGACGAAGCATTATTAGTCTTTAGTAGAATAGTTTGAGACGTGCTGCTGAACATGCGTATGCGCGTGTGTGTGTGCGTGTACAGAGTTTTAAGCGGAAGCCGGGCCGGGCGGATAACGAGCGTTCTCTGGGCGACGCCAACGAGCGCGTGCACAAG
Source organism: Clarias platycephalus (assembly GCA_030068275.1). Classification (NCBI taxonomy): domain Eukaryota; kingdom Metazoa; phylum Chordata; class Actinopteri; order Siluriformes; family Clariidae; genus Clarias; species Clarias platycephalus. Next base: position 32,753,797 of record JAQQZT010000012.1, on the reverse strand, counting down.
CGTCTGCGCACGGTGGAGAGCGCGGAGCGGAGAGAGCAGGAACACACCCCCGGCGACGCCCAGCAGGAGTCCGACATGTACGAGCACGTCAGACACGGCGAGGACGAGTACGACACGCAGACATACGGTGAGACTCCGTGGTACTATAGGTCTTCTGCTCTCTCAGACTGTCCTGCTTCACTCTGGGTCGAATAAACAAACTCCATCATCATCATCACGATTAATCAGCGTGGTCCGTCTGTGTATCCGTCTTTAGACACGGCCAGCGCAGAGCAACAGAAACCCACGTCTATGAAGCACGACGGTGATGATGAGGATGGCGATGTTGCTATGGAGACCGACGAGGAGAAAGAGATGCAGGCGGTGGATGCTCCTGAGCTGAAGCCGGAGAAGATGGACAGCTCTAGATCCTCCCAGAGAGGTACTGTAGATGTACAGCACAATGTCCCGCTTATTTCTTCTCTTTTAAATAGTTTAAAATGTGATTGAATCCCAGGACTTCTCACTTTCAGCTGTCGTTGATGTTTGTTCTCTCTCTAGGTATGGAAAGTGGAGACACCCAGAAAGGTGAAGATAAGGAAGAGGAAGAAGAGGAGAAACCAGAGGCCGAGACGAGTCACGACGAAGAGGAGACGAGGGAGAGGAGCAGAGAGTCCACGATACACACCGTGCCGGAGTTACTGACGGAAATCCTCAAGGTGCCGGGATTCAGCTTTGAAACACACGACGTTTCGCTGTCGAACATTTTTACTGAACGTACGTGTGTGTGTGTGTGTGTGTGTGTAATAGCTCCAGGTGAAAGATCCGGATCTGCTGAGAAGAGATTTAGAGCTGCAGTTGGAAGCGTGGCACAATCAGCCTCTAGGATCTCTGGAAGAGGTGAACAAGCTGACATCACTTTTTTTGTGTTATGAGTTTTCTCCGATGCCAGATCGTGACCTCCATATATTGCAGGTTTATACAGTCCCGATCAAAAGTTTAAGAGCACTTGAAAAATGTCATATTTTGCATGGTTGGATCTTAACAAGGTTCCAAGTAGAGCTTCAACATGCAACGAGATGAAATGGGAGTGAGACAAAAAAAATTTTGAGCATTCAATTAATTGAAAATAACGATTTTACTGAAACAGGCTGTTTTACAGCTGATCAAAATTTTAGGACCACATGCCTTTAAAAGGCCAAATCTGTGCAAAGATG
>JAQQZT010000012.1:32726563-32742798 GCA_030068275.1 Clarias platycephalus | reverse complement strand
CTGTAATTAGACAACTGACTGGGGTCGAGGTCAGGTTTCTTAATTATAGGTTTGATAACTGCTAATTTAAAAGATTTCCACGACTCGGCCACGACTTTCCAAATCCACGACTCGGGTCAGCACTCACCAGTCGCCAAACTTGTGCGTTCCATAATCTAAACTTTTACCTTTTTGATTCAGCCAGACGCACCTCCGGTTGGGTCTCATTTGGTGTCGAATCGATACTTTTAAAACAGTCCCAGGGCTTAAATGGTGCCTGAACCGATACCAAAAAAAAAGTGGATAACGTTAAAGAACGGCTTTTTGTTGAAAAACAATTACAATAGACAATATATTAAACAAGTATATGCAAAACAACAAATTTACCTACTGCCTAACCCAACTACAGTAAGTCCGCTGTATACGAACATTCAACTTACGAACTTTCAAAGATCCGAACATCACGTGTGAGGGTGCGTGTGCGCGTGAGAGAATGAGTGTGTGTGTGAGGGAATGTGTGTGTGTGTGTGAGTGAGATGAAATTCCACTCACACTTGTATAACCTTCGTGCACTGAGACCGGATCAGACGTTTGATGTACAAATCATTATTAATAATGTAAATCATATAAAGTTTACGTGTGTGTTTTGAACAAACAAAAAAATAATAATGAGCGGGCTTTTTTATAAATAGTTACGGAACATCTGAGAATCATTAAAGATTGATAAATGCCAGAGTAATGATCAAAAGAGAACAAAGGGTGTGTATTGAACATCAAACAATCGCCGGGTGAACAGAAAGTGACTGACAGAGACGGAGTCAATACTTTTGACTTTTTGAAAGTCTGTCTTAACAAACCGCTTATAAACGAGGGGCATTGAGGTCAAACCTGCACTTTTGGTTGCATCAGAATGGAGAAGGTGTTCTACCTTGATGGTATCTGAGCGCTAGTGACACACTGGGAAAAGTGCATCAGTGTAGCAGGAGATTATATAGAGAAATAATAAAGGGAGTTTTTACTCTCATAATTGTTCTGATTTTCTGAACCAAAATGAAAAGTCCCTCTTAACATGAATTGTTCAACCATCAGCTCGATTCAACAGAACAAGGACGAGATCATGGAACATGTTAGTTTTATACTGTGTTTAGCCAATTGTTACGGTTTTGTCCTAATACCTGGACAATGTTTGGTCGGACTTGCAAACAAATCAGACTTATGAACGAGAACTCAGGGTGAAACTCGTTCGTATGTAGGGGACTTACTGTACTATAATTTTACCCCAGTAACAGTCGTTGGTATTCTTGATGCGCTACAAATCATTCTTCTGCAGAAATATGACCGTATTTGCCCTTATCCGGTGAAAAACCCGCTGCACCCCTCTGCTTTTAACTTCAAAAAAAACGTAGGTAGAGTGGGTTTGATGTATTTTTCCCCTTTTACATGGAACTGCTGAAAGTCATTTGTTGCAGGTCACGTTATTGGAATCCTTTTGTTGTGAAATACAGTCGCATTTTAGAATGTATCGCTTTAGGCATTTTAATTTGCACGTGTTTAGCTTAGCGAGCTAACTCTACCTTCTGCTGTCTGAGAAAGTGTGATGGCTGAGTTCATCTCTTGTGTTTGTTTGTTTTTAACGTATGAATGTGACAGCAGCAAGAACACTTATTACTAGTCATCGATAATTAATAATTTATATGTAATTAATAAATAGTGATAATTTGTATTATTACAGCTTTCCGACTCGTGTTCACGTGCATTCTCTCAGTCAGGTAATAATTTTTTCATGTGCGGTGAGGGTGGTGGTGATGATGCTTCTTTTTACATCCATTTCAGACAACCAGAGCACAAATATTTCTGTCGATCGATCGGGTATTCAAGTGGCACCGAAATCTGTGTTCTGATCCAGTTCTAGTACTGATTATACCGGTATCAGTGCCATATTGGCACCCAACCCTCGTCTCATCGCTTAGAATCAACTCATTCGTATAATTTACACATTATCAACCTTAAAGAATGTTTAGAATTACATTAACTATGTGTTTACTGAGACTAACGACGGTGTGTGTGTGTGTGTGCGTGCGCAGGGCGTCTCCGTGTCCTGTACGTAAGGCCCCGCTGCCCCACAAAGACGGTAAAGCTCACGGCAGCAGAATGAGCGCCGGACCGCGCTCACAACACCGACAGTCGCCGCGCGTCTCTAACGGCGACCGAGGGAAACCTCCCAAGGGCAAAGAGAAGAAAGACAACGCGGCGAAGCAGAAAGACGACAAGGTGACCGAGGGTGTCAAAAGAAGTGATTTCTTCCTCTTACGTACATCATTATCTTTCTTATATTACACGTAGACGGATATGCAGCTGGAACAGATGTTGGTGGGTAAAGAGATAAAGACGGCGTATCCCTTTCAGTGTCTCGCTGTAACTCAACACGTGATACTTGATATCCTTGTGTCTGTATTTACTTTTGCGGATTTACCAACCTGCACTACCGGTTTTCTTCCATCTGAGTAAATACAGGAAGCGGCGAGAGTTTTAGAATGAGCTGTACCAGCACTGTTTGTTTTTCACTGTAATATAATCCTGTAATTTCTTCCCGACCTCCAGAACAAACACGAGGCTTCTGAGTCGGAGGTGAAGAAGTTCGACAGAGGAGGAGAAGACAAGGACCTAATCGAGGCGTTGGAGCGAGACATCATCTCACAAAACCCCAACGTGAAGTGGTGCGTCTGCTGCTACTCAGTCCGATAATAATAATAGTAATAATAATAATAAGCATTACTCTGGAGCAAGTAGCACAGGCTTATTTGCATCGTGTCGTCCCACACTGACAGATTCTTCCTTCTGTGGACTTTTTGTTCACTATTAAGAAGAAAAAAAATATATCACCAAAATAAAATGAACATGTTTTTACTTACTTATTTATGGAAGACGTACAAAACCGAATAGCTAAATAAAATTTTTTTAATACCAAATAAAACAGAAAAAACAAAATAACAAATTCAGAAACCTAATAACAAAACTGAAAAACTAAATAACAATTACAAAAACAAAACTGAAAATAAAATAAAATAAATTCAAAAACAAAATAATAATCAAATTGAAAACATAAAACAAATTAACAAAAACTAAATAAATAAAAAATAACAAAACTGAAAACAAAATAACAAATTCAAAAACATAATAAAACTAACAAATTCAGAAACTTAATAACAAAAATGAAAAACAAAATTAATTAAAAAACAAAATAATAAAACTGAAAACAAATGAACAAATTCAAAAACAAAATAACAAAACCGAAAAACAAAAATTTAACCCGAAAACAAATTAACAAATTCCAAAACATAACAAAACTAAATAACAAAACTGAAAACAAATGAACAAATACAAAACCACAACAATTTTGTCAAACTGGAAATGTTATAGTTATAGTTTGCAAATTTCTGAATTATTTTGTTTTGCACTTCTCGACCACTGTAATATTCTCTTCGTCCCCGTATCATATTGCTTAAAAATGTTTAAAGTAAACAGTCGGGTTTTTTTTTCTCCCGTACACATGTGGAAGTAACCAGACGTTTCTGGGTTTTAGTATTACAGTAGGGCTGAAACGATTCCTCGAGTAATTTGAGTAAATCTTAAATAAAAAAAAAAATTATTTAAAATTTTCGAGTAAAATTTTAAAAGCTTGCATTATGTTTTTGCGCAAGTATTTGTTTGGCGTGACACAGCGCGCTTCCAGATGCGAGCCGCCAGTAAACAACGACTAAGAAGAAGCGCTTACGTCACCCACAAAGCGGAAGGAGACTTTGTGGACGGCAAAATGGTGACAGAAATCGTCAGTAAAGGCTGATGTTATTCCTGAGCTGTAGATTTAGAAACTTTTAGTTCTGAAAGTTAAGTTGCACAACTTAGTGCATTAAAATAAATAATTATACAAAAACACTAAAATGCCCCCCTGCCACAGATTGCCCGCCCCCCCTACATAATCTCTATCAAATATATTAGGACAATCAAAAATTCATATTATTATTATTATCAAATATATTATTACTATTATAATTAACCCTAAGCACGTTGACAAATGAATACACGAAAATTAAGACACGTAATACAAATTCTCATATAATGTTTATTTTGTGGCACGTTTGTCATGTAATACAAACATGTTTACACTAAACAAATATTGTTTATGATGAAAAATTACATGAAATGATTATTATAAAATAAGCAATGTAAAATTATATGTGTTGTATATGAAAAAAATTTAGAATTTATATATAGGCCCTATATATATATTTTCCCTATACAACATGTATATTTTTTTAATTGCTTATTTTATAATCAAATTCGTTTGCTGTAATTATCATAAACCTATGAATTTATGTTCTAATATAATATTTGATAGAGATTATGGGGGGCAGGGGATCCATGGCAGGGAGGCATTACATTGTGCCCTAGTTTTTTTTATACTTAGTCATTTGGACTACCTTCTTTTTTTTTTTCTTTTTTTTTTTGCATCTGATGAACCACTTTAAAATAAGAATGTATAACTCTGTAATGCACTTAATTCATCTTAGTCAACTTTAATCTATTCCCTGTATTGTGAATAATGAAAATGTTTATTTTTTATAAAATGCTGTATGTATTTAAGAAATGAAAGTTTTTTTTTTTTTGTAAGAAAAATCTATCTTTGTTTCTCTTATATATTTTACATTGCTGTTTAATTAAGCAAAATTACATTTTATCCGATTAATCGATTACATTTTTGGTAGAATACTCGATTACTAAAATATTCGATAGCTACATCCTCATATTACAGTAAATGTTTAAATGAAGGATTTGCTCAGCCTTTGTTATTTTGAGGAAGCTGTGTGTTTTGCATACGCATGATCGGCATGTGACGGTGTCGTGTCGTTGACCTGAGCTCTGCTTTGCCCAGGGATGACATCGCTGATCTGGAGGAAGCGAAGAAGCTCCTGAAGGAGGCGGTGGTCCTGCCCATGTGGATGCCCGAGTTCTTTAAGGGGATCAGACGACCGTGGAAGGTACACAGCCATGTACACGGAAAAAAGACTGTTTGCAGCACCATCTGTGGGTCATACAGGAAGTTTAAAGGAAAAAAAGAAAGCTTTATGTTTCAGGGTGTTACTTGAGTTTTGGTTTTGTTTACCGCAGGGCGTGCTGATGGTCGGCCCCCCGGGGACGGGCAAGACTCTGCTGGCGAAAGCTGTAGCGACAGAATGCCGGACCACCTTCTTCAACGTCTCCTCCTCGACTCTCACCTCCAAATACAGAGGAGAGTCGGAGAAACTCGTGCGCCTGCTGTTTGAAATGGTGAGTCCACCTTCATCATCATCACGCGGTTTGATTCGACCCGGTTCCGTTCGCTCCTGAAGCATGACTCCCCGTGTGTTTGCCGTGGGTGTGCAGGCGAGGTTCTACGCTCCGACGACCATCTTCATCGACGAGATCGACTCCATGTGCAGCCGCAGGGGAACCTCAGAAGAGCACGAAGCCAGCAGACGAGTCAAAGCAGAACTCCTGGTGCAAATGGACGGTACGCTTGTGGGATCCGGAACAAAAAAAGTCCAGATTATTATTATTATTATTTATGTATTTATTTATTTTTCAAGAGTAAAAAGTTTGTAGAAATAGTTAAAAAGGTGTGTAGATTGATTCAGACTATATAAGTTAACAATGAATAAGAAGAATATTTATATAAACGACGAGTGATGCAGTTATTGTTTTTTGCACAGCTGTCTATAAAAAAATTACTTGTGAAAGTTTTGTGCAGCCTGATTCAGGTACATTAGGGCTGGACAATGTGGCAACGATATATCACGATATATTTCTTATATATATGGCCAGTCCGCCACTGTGTATATATATTCAAATGTATATCGAAATATACATGTATTGATATTGAATTATTGTCCAGCCCTACCTGTACTTTTATTATGCTAATTAGGCCCGACCTCCCTTCCGTGGCACTGAGATCACGTGACCTGAGACCTCATTATAATTTTCTTCAAAACAACCATCATGGCGGACACCGGGCCAACTCGCAATAAAAGGAAAAAAAACTCCTTTGGGTTTTTGACACCCTGTTTGTTTTTGACACCCTGTCACATGACCGTTTCATTTGCATACTCATTAATATTCATCGCATGTGCTAAAGATGGGCATGTGCACAGGATCAGCCCTGACTGTCTTCAGTTATTTCAAGACGTTTTATTTGCTATAGTAACTTTATATTTTTTCTCTCTTCATTTTAACATACATTCTTATACATATAACATTTAAAAAAACAACTGTGGTCTGTATCAATCTTTAAAAATAAGCTGCTCATAACTTCTCTTCTACTCAACATTTTTAATTTATGGCACATGGTTCAGTTTTCATAGTGTACGTACCTTTTTTATTATTTTTTAATTTTTAATTTTTTTTGAGTAAGCCATCACTCGTGTGTGTGTGTGTGTGTGTGTGTGTGTGTGTGTGTGTGTTGAGGTTTTTGTCGGCTTGTAGGTGCATTACGGTCATTTCTGTGTCTCTTCTCTGTGCATACACGGTAAACTATCATTGATTGGCTCTGTTGAGTGATGCATATAGCCACGCCCACCTCGAGGGGAAAAAGCGCTTGATTGACTCGAGTGATGCATATAACCATGCCCACCTTGATGGGAAAAGGCACTGAACTGATTGGCTCTGTTGAGTGATGCGTATAGCCACGCCCACCTTGAGGGAAAAAGTGCTGAATTGATTGGCTGTCGAGTGACGCTTATAGCCACACCCACCTTGAGGGAAAAAGTGCTGAATTGATTGGCTGTCGAGTGACGCTTATAGCACCACCTTGAGGGAAAAAGTGCTGAATTGATTGGCTGTCGAGTGACGCTTATAGCCACACCCACCTTGTGGGGAAAAAGTGCCAATTTTGTCCCAAAAAGCGCTTGATGCTGTGATATTCATGATAGTTTTACATTTATGACCGGTATAACTTCAGGCAAATATCAAAGGACTGGCAAAGTTTCAGTATGTTCCATTCAGCCAGTTTTGCGTGATGCTGTGAACGGATCTCCTTGGACAGACAGAAAATCTTCTCAGACTGGTTTCAGGTCCTCCGATGTATGAAACATAAAGATATCACTGCAAGAGCTTTGAATTGAGTTCTGACCAATGTACACACTCTACATCATCTATATAAATAAAAGAAGGGTTATGTTATTTTTGAGAAATTATACCTTGTCTCCGTAGGTGTGGGAGGACCGTCTGAAAACGACCCGTCTAAAATGGTGATGGTCCTGGCAGCCACTAATTTCCCCTGGGACATCGACGAAGCCCTGAGACGCCGACTAGAGAAAAGGATCTACATACCACTGCCTACAGGTCCGCCAAAAACATCTGGCACAACAACACGTTTATAGTAACATCACGTGAGCAGCTGATAAACAGTGGAACCCGATTGACTAAACCTATGCGTTTTTTTTTTTTGACCCAAAGCTCAGGGCCGGGCCGAGCTGCTGAAAATAAACCTGAAGGAACTGGAGCTGGCCAATGATGTGGATCTGGAGACGATCGCCGAGCACATGGAGGGATATTCAGGTGCTGACATCACCAACGTCTGCAGGTACGACTGAACTTCAGCCGTCTCCATTCAGTTATATTCTCCTAAATATCACTTAGATGACCGGTTTCATCATCCTTTAACTGAAAAGTCACTGCTGTGGTCTTCCGACACTGAATGAAAAAAAAAAAACTTTTTTTTTCAAAATCTGCATGAATGAAAAGTATAGTGATAAATTTTTTCTTCTTTTTTTTTTGTCTGGAACAGGTAATCCCCGACTTATGAACTTTTGAGTTACAGAGTTCGGTAGATACGAATTTCTCTTACACCATGTAGCATTTTTTATATATATTTGTTTTTTTTTGTCTTTTTTATGCTTTACATTGTATATTTGTGTCAAAGGTGTACAAGACTCACTTTGTCAGACTTGTGAACGGATCCAACTTACGAACGCGTTCCATTCCGGGAGCACCTCAAGTGTTGTTTTAAAACTATTTAATTCATATCTGTTGCAGAGACGCTTCTCTGATGGCCATGAGGCGACGAATCGAGGGCCTGACCCCAGAGGAGATCCGTAACATTTCCAAAGACGAAATGCACATGCCCACGACCATGGAGGATTTCCAGACGGCGCTGAAGAAAGTGTCCAAATCCGTCTCCGCCGCTGACCTGGAGAAATACGAGAAGTGGATTGCCGAGTTCGGTTCCTGTTGACCCGCTCCAACGCCGTCATCTTACCTCAAAGGCTTTAAAAAAATGGGGGCAGTTTGTACGTTTTAGAGTCTTCTGCTTTAACTGCAGTGACATCGTCAAACCGCCCCCTCGTCATCTGGTGGGCGGGACCGGGGTGGAGCCAATTCCTGCACTTGAAGAAACTAGTTAGATTTATATGGTGTGTATTTGGGGGAACAAAAAGCTTTGGAAAATAGCACTTTTTTAAATGATTTCAGCACCTCCGGTGTTAAAACAGTCGCGTCACTCAGCGAGGGTTCTCTATTAGTGATCTGAGAGGATCATGTAGCACAGGAGACGATCTGATACAGTGTAGTAAAGCGATAGTCTTATAAATAAATTAATTAATAAATAGACGTGTTGTTTCAGCACTTAATACACCAACGATCAGGTTAAAGTCAGTCTGTGTGATTTTATTGTCATCGTCTTTACATACCAAATACTTTTATAATGCACAAGAACATTTTTCTTTCTGCTTGTTTTTTTTTTTTTTATGTTGACATTTTACGCTGACAATCACTCAAGGTGCCTTTTTCAATCCATTCCAAGTGAATTTCAATTACACCACAACACATCAGTGGCCCCCCCCCCCCTTTTTTTTCTGGCTACTGAACATGTGACCCACACTGGTTTTTTTATTTTTATTATTATTTTTTTTTAATATAACCATGACCTCACTCTGAAATACCTATCAGTCTATCCTTTAGCTGACAGTTTGTTTTTACGAAGATAATAAAGTCTGTGAAAACTCAGTGTGTGTCCAAGCATGCATTCGTGCTCCTTTACGGTTTAACGTGATGGGGTGAAAGATGCGAATAACTACACGGTCATTACCCTGAAACATGTGGTGTACATTAATAGCTACAGTGTGAGGATCAGGAGCGTGAATAGAGATGAAAGCTGATGTACAAGTATAGAATGAAACACCATGTGACTGCTTTGAAGTTGATTATTTTCCACTAACAGCCTGTTTTATTTCTACAGTAATGATTTTACATCTTTATACACAAACGTCACTCCTCTCTTTCTCTCTCAAAGGCAGACTCATTTCACAGAGATATAAAGCTGCTGTCAAACTTAACAACAGAAAATGTATCAACACTTCAGGACCAATCAGATTTGAGAATTAGACCATGACTGATCATGGTCTGTGTTTCACCCTCGTCACCAGTGATGCGAGCTATATTTAAACAGTTTAATAAATCTCAAGAAAAACATGGCTTGAAATACAGAATGAAGTAAAACCGTAGTGTAAGCACTGTTCACCGTTTCAGATCACATGCTCATGACGAGATAAAATCAAAAGCAAAAAAACATTTCATATTCAGCTGTGCTTAATCACGACGTTCATTCATGATTGACTGTAGTCTGAGAGCAGGTGCATGCCAACGTGGGTCGAACTTTACAACGAACATTAAACAACGATCGTATAACGTCCACGGGGGTGGAAAGAAAAAAAAAAAAAAACGTGAATCAATCTCCAGTTTCGCAAAAGGTGCACTAAAATGTGGCTTGTTTTTTTCCCCCTCATTTCCAAACTTCATTCTGTCTTCTTCTTGGAAATGTTTCTGACCGTCCTCCGCTTCAGCTCTATACACCGATTATAAACACAGACCTCGTATACCACACGGCTTGGTCCCGGAACTTTATCACGTCTCATTCCACGTTCACATCTTAATGTGACTTAAGTGCATAAATATCATCATACACAACAGGATTTATTTATTTTTTTCCCCATAGACACACGATGCGACAGCAATAACTAGGAAAAACCCAAACAAACAAAAAAAATCGTGAATATTAAATCCGGATAAAGCCTCAGTGAAACAGAAGCATCGCTCACTCTTTAGGATGAAGAAACCGGATCGATCCGAGACTCGTAAAGTGCTACATTCGGAAAGGGAAACACTCACAGAAACCACAAAAGCAGGTAACGAGGGGACAAAAATAATAATAATAATAATAAATCAGTACAGCTCTCCCTTTTCAGGGCTCTTCTCTGGCTCCTCCACCTCCAGCTCCACGTTCTCGATCAGACTCTGCTTCTCCTCCTCCGGCATCAAGGTCTCAGGGTTCAGGTGGAAAAAACCCCTGACACGAAAACAACAACAATCGTTATTTTGTGTTTGGAATGCATAAATTTAATGCGATACACTGTTATGACTAAAAAAAATTATAATAATTATGTCAAGCATCAAATTATTGGGCTGCAACAAGCAAAGAAAACGACTAAGGAGATTAGAACTGGGTTAAGATTCAACAACGTGTTATTAAAACCTGGGAGGATAGTGCTGAACCGTCAACTTTGAGGAAGAAATGTGGACGGGGGAAGAAAAAAAAAAAAAATCATGAATGGAGATCACTTAAACACTTGGTGAAGTTGCATGATTAAAAAAAATAATAAAAATCAACAATATATTTTTTTCACCAGGCTGTGTATTATGGACTGACAGGATTACACAACTTGTGGTGAAAACACACTGTTTAGGGGAAACAATCAACACCAGAGTTTTACACTGGTCATAACACTCAATGAGAATCATGCAGTGTGTGTGTGTAACATAAAGAAGTCGTACTTGTGTTCGCACGTGGGAAACAAGAGGTCGAGGATCTTGATGATGACCGCAGAGCCGACGACGCCGACGACCACCACCCACATGATGAGGAAGAACAGAGGCAAAGACTCGGAGCAGAAGCGCCTCAGCCGGTCCCTGAGCTCCTCCACCCACCGACACACCACCTGCACGGAGTCGGAGAGAGCGCGCAAATCACTCGCGTTCATTTCAGGAATTTGCAAAACAAATAAATGAACAAAAACAAACAAACATGGACATCAGAATGGCTGCGGTTTGATTCATGCGCCACGCCCACTTTTCCCCTGCTCCGAATGCAAAGACTGAATCAGCTAATCAGCCTGATTTATTCGATCTCCTGAAGATCTTTATATTCACTCGATTTCTCCATCATGTTTGTTTGAGTTAGAAAAAAAAAGTGTAAAAGCAGCTTTAATCAAAATCCTTCAGATAAACAAATGTGATGTTACGAGTTCGTTCCTCACATTATAAGACGAGGGCAACGGGCGGAGAGGGACCTCCGAGAGCAGGTCGTCGGTATCGACGTTGTCCTCGGGTGCGTCCTCGTACATCATGTTGGGTTCCATGCGCAGCGGCGTCTCCGGAAGCTTCCCCGGTGCGGCCGTCTCCTCCTGCGTGGTCTCCGCCTGCCTCAGCGGGTAGTGGCTGGTCGTGTGAAGGACCGGGTCCTCAACTACGGAGGAGGAGAAGTGAACGTTACCGCCGTGTTACACGTACAGGATTAAAGAGGCGTTTAATCAGATGAGATCAGAGGGAAGACCAGCCTGTTTTGGCGATGAACTCTTCGGTCATGATGATGTCGTTCTCTCGCGGCATGGCGACGATCTTGCTGGATCTCGCTGGGTAGATGTTGTGTTCCTGGGTGACCTCGGAGGAGGTCTGGTTCAGGAGCATTTTCACTTCCCACACGTCGGGCTGCCAGACCTGCGCAATTAGAACGAACGACAGTTGATTATATTTCCTATAATGCACAACCCGAGTGTTTTATTCCTCACTTAACAACTATAACTAACATTTCACGCATGGAAATTTAGCAGGTTAATATATCAGATTTTTAAAAAGTGGTTTCGTTAGTAAGTTGCCTGTTTCCTGTCTGAAGCAAATATGCTCAGAACCGCGAGCTGAACAAGTAGAGCTGTGACAGTGAATTGATTTTTCTTTTTTTTTTGTTGCGGGGTCGAAATTTGCGTTTTAGATTCGGAATCAATCAAATTACTTGAAAACATACTACAGCTTTAATGGAAAATACAAACAAAATTTTGTTTGATTAGCACTACTAAGAGTTCCTTTAAAAGCTTCTGGTGCAATACTGCCACCTACTGGACTGGAGAAGTGGAAACACAATGCTTGAAAATCAAACTGTATCAACAGTCAGGTCGTCCCGACTTACGAACGAGTTCCGTTCCAGAAGCACGTTCGTAAGTCAGATTTGTTCTTAACTCCGACAAAGTGAGTCTTGTACGCCTTTGACATGAATATATACAATGTAACGCATAACAATACACCTGACTAAATCTCTGTCCCCTTTCCCATCCATGATTCCCAGACCATGAACGTCACACCTCAAATATGACAGTTGTTGTCTCTTTTTATATTTGCAGCTCTACTAAAATATCGCTCATCCCAGCCATAATCATTTTCTTTTTTTTTTTCTTAAGTCATTTATAACGGAGCTACATTTATATCTACATTCTGTTTTAAGTCTGGAACATCAAATTCATACTAATCACATAATATAAAATCTGTATACTGTGACTGAAAAGGGCAGACATCTGGGATGACCGACTGCATTTGGAGAAAGTTCACAGTAAACAAATAAATAAATAAATCAGACCTTCTCTTCACCCAGCTGGATCATCTCCTGACCCAGAGTCAGCAGCAGCACTTCGTCTCCTGCTTCGCTCTGCATGTACGAGTGATCCAGCATCAGCCTCAGCACGCTGCTGATCAACATCCCGGCATCGTCACTCAGGCTCACGTTACCATCGTCCACTGTGGAAACAGAAGAGTGTGTTAGGAACGCTCACGCTGTGGCAATAGAGGATTCTATACGTGTATAGACTCTACACGTGTACTCACACAGCAAAGCCTGGCAGGGCATCCTCATCACCTCGGACGGCTTGAGTGGAACCCCGTTGACGGTAGTTTTATTGTCCACCAGGCTGACGTTCAAGCTTATCTGAAAAGGACGAGGAACAGAAAGCCCTCAGGTTCGTAGCTGTCCGCTTCCATCATTCTTAATATACAGAATAACATTATAATATATAACATCACCCGAGGGGGGGACAAAAAAGGAGACAAAGTGATTGCACACATTTATAACATACACGGTCAAATAATAATATTTGATCTGACAGAAAAGATCTGATATAGAGAAATATAATGAAACAACAACAATAGTGACGAGTCAAACAGCCAATCAAAATACACGTGGGGCGGGGTTAAAACCGTCAGTGATGATTTAGTGGGTGTGTGTTTGGTTACCTGCACGTTGTAGGTCGACTCCTCATTTTCACTAAATGCAGTCACGTTAATCACGTTTTCCTGTTGATACACACAACAAATTACACACACACTCGTACACAGTGTTACTGAGAATCGTGCCTATAATGGTTCCCCTTCAGGTCAACAGTCTTAATCGAACAATACAAATCACTATGACAACTAATGATACTGTTAATTAATGATTCTCAAAGATGACTCGCACGATTCCTAAAATTATGAATAATTCTTAATATTGTGACTTGCAGAATAATTTCGAATATGCCTTTTTTCCCCCCACAGTTTTCTCCCTAATTACGTCCCGGCCACCATCAGGAAACTCCGCCATCGAGGACACAACAACCGACCAGGGCTCGGCCAATCAGCTCTCTCTCTCTCAGTCAGTTCTCGACTGCAGGAGGCTACAGCATCACCTGGGATTCGATTACCGCTGCACCACTTAGAAGCCAGAACGATTCTTAATATGACTCCTAACTCGACTCCCAGTATGATCGTTTAGACTCCCAGTAAGAATCCTGACCCGACACCAAGAATAGATTCCATGAAGTGATTCCCAGTAGGTTTCCATGTTCAGGTCCATGAGTCCTGATCTGCCTCCCACTGACTTCCAGTATGTAATATGACCCCCTAATGCTGCATGAAGTGCCTCCATTCTTACTGATTTAACCCCACTAACCCGTAGTGTCCCGGTCCGGCTCGGGTCCGATTACAGAACAGCACAGAAACCGCGTTTACTGTATATTACTGTGAAAATCAGGAAATATTTTTTCCCATCCGTTTTCCACAAGCCCCGGCTCCTGTTTTATGATTGGCTACCGCTGCGTAAGGCTCGTCAACGCCCATTCCATTGACCGAACAAGCAGCCAATCATAATGCAGAGTGGGGCGGGGCTTGTCCAAATACGGGTGAGGGATAAAAACAAAACATAATCTATAAGTAAATCTATTTCTAGATCGATGACTGGTACAAATAATCGTTTATTTAAAATTCCCTGTCGTGCAACCATCAAGTAAAGCGACACATATCTGATGTAATCGCGACATAACCGTTGGAGCACGTCAGCGCGTGAGGCTAGTCACCTGCTAGCAACGGTCGCTAACGGATTTTAAACACCGTGTTCGTCTCGCGCAGCGTTTCGCCCCCTCGTGTGATTAAAACACTCACCGTGCCGAACTGTCGCGTCTCCGCCGAAACACACGCCAACACCGACGAGATCATCAACACCAACATCCTCCAGTACGACGCCATCACTGCTAACAAAACACCAACCCCTCCTTCTTCTCTTAGGGCGCTGGACGATGACGTCGCACTTTACCGCCACCCAGTGGAGAGGGGAGCGCACTACACACAGACTCTAATTAAAGATAGCAAATAGGAAGAGCACTCATGTAAATAACAATATCCCTAACTTATTGTGAGTAGTGTATATATAAAATACGTTTATAACTTCTTTTTTTTTTAAACACACATCAGGAACTTGGTGCATGGTGGTTAGCACTGTTGCCTTACACCTCCAGGGTCCTGGGTTCGATTCTCGCCTCGGGTCTGTGTGTGGAGCAGCAAAGTGCAGCTCTGCTCTGATACTTTAGGCTGCAGTCAGGGCTACTAGGAACTATCTGCTTACAACTTCCTGTTTTCAAAGAATGGTGGAGATATTAAATGTTGAGTGGCGTCACCGCAAGCATTCGGTGTAATTTAATATTTTATATCCCCACCATAAAATATTAAATTACACCGGATACTCTTCCTGACACAACCCTCTTACTTTATTCGGTCTCGGGACCAGCACTGCATCCAGTGGCTGGGGTTTGGTGATTGGCTGCTAATCGAACCTGGGCTTTCTGCATTAAGTATTAAGTATTAAATCTTTTATTTTCTTACCTATTTTTAGAACTGTCTCTCTTAGACTCCATCATAAACGAAGGGAGAAAGGATGCCAACACACTTTACTGGGTAAATAAGGTGCAATTTGCTAAATTGACGTTTATGCAATGGAACAATGGAAACCCCTGGTGTACAAATAACTCACAGACATTTATCACATCGACACAAAGGATATACAGTGGAACCTTGGCTTACAAATTCACTTAGTTCAGGAGGCACTATATTAAACTATTTCCAACACTATAATCGTATTTTTGCATATAAAACAATTAAAACATTTAGAAAAGACATATAAATAAAGTAAAATATGAAATAAACAGACATTAAATCCACTGACACGAATAAGTTTTGAGCGGCTCCCGGACTTTTGGTTTGATTCATTCATTCGCCTGCCGAAAAGCTTCTTATGAGATCCAAATTTCTTGCAGTATTTTAATTGTTAAGGTTAAAATTCGTAAGTGAATGCATTCGTATGCTGAGGTTCTGCTGTAAGTGCATACAGTACTGCTGCTTCTGGTGAGTCTGAAGATAAAGTGCCCTAATATTATTAATCCGCCCTTAGAGCTTCTCAAGACAGAACAACTCTCAGGTTTATATCTAATGCTGTTTTGTGTCTTATTGCCTTTTTTTCTCTGTCTTGGCTTTAATTATAACTATATACATATGACCTGTGCCAGTGGATGTTATTTATTAATAATAATAATAATAATAATAATAATGTGTGTTAATGCTTCAGTTAAAATATTCCTTAGATGATGCAGTTAAATCCCTTAAACTTCCTCAGTTTCACTCCTCTCTCAAACACGTCGTTTCAGTGTCTATGTAAATAAGCTACTCCTGAGCCACGCCCCGCTGCAGAACAGAAGATCCGATCAACAAACCAGGAGAGGGGCTCTTCTTATACGAGGTCACATTCATTCATTCATTCATCTTCTATACCGCTTAATCCTGTGTTCAGGGTCGCGGGGGACCTGGAGCCTATCCCAGGA
>JAQQZT010000012.1:32674304-32718715 GCA_030068275.1 Clarias platycephalus | reverse complement strand
CCGCCGCGAATACTTTTGCAAGTCACTGTATGATACACTACTGTAATTCAATAAAACAAATCATTACTTAGTTTGAGTTGAGTCTTTGAATAAAGAAGTAGACACTCACAGCTTTCGATCTCCAGCGAGCATGTTTGTGTGTCAAGAGGAAAGTGGCTGAGGTCCATGTTGCACATAGCTGTGACCGTGACCCTGAAAACGTTAAACATTTATAACTTTAGACGAAACTTTTAACTTTTAACGAAATCTTACTCCTTTTAAGGATTGCAAAAACATGCTTCAATACTGATATGCACTTAAAAATCTTGTGTTAGACACGCATCTGTGTGTGTGAACGGTACACACAATCATTCACCAACACCACTTGCACATTACAGGAACTCGGCTGGGAGTTTTTGCCACGGCCCCCGTACAGTCCTGACCTCGCTCCAAGCCGTTTCCACATGTTTGGGGCATTAAAGGAGTTCCTGGGAGGCCAGTGTTTCAGGCTACCTTGATGGTGTTCAAGCACTGGTTAAACGCTGGGATAAGTGCGTCAGTAGGGGATTATACAGTATAGAGCAATAAATTGAGTTTTTATTCTATTCTGCACAATAAAAAGTCTCGGTTTGACTTGAACTTCATAAGAGCATCATAAGCTGAATTTTCTGTCTCATCAACTTGAGATGGATGAACTTTTTAGGTCTGCTGTATTGTAAATGATACCAGTGATTATTTAATCAATAATAATCATGTATTAAGTTATCATATAAAATAAATGATTATTGAATATAGACTTTACATGGAAATTTGCTTTCTATAGTATACAGATAAACACTCATACAGAAATCTTTCCAAACACATATAAGTCATTTAGTTTCAGACTTTCCCCCAATTAACATACCATAAACATACTTTTGTTTCTCTTTATATAAAGGTTAGGCAAATATTAGGAAACACCCAGCTGTGTTTGGCTTGAGTGTAAAGCAGATGCAGTATCAGCCTGGAGATTAACCCCTCATCTATAAGCTATAGACTTGTGTTTCCCACAGTCGGGTCACATGGCCTAACATCTGCACATCCCACAATTCCCAGAATAGAAGTAGCTTTACCACCGTGCATGTCCTGTATGGTGGAGATTTAACTAATATCAGCTTCAGAGGCTCGAATAACGCTGGAGTTAAAGGGTGACATCACATCACAAGGGAAGCACTAAAACCCCACGGACAATCCATTGCCCAGGAGATTATCAGAGCTTAAACGTGCCACAGTCCTTCATGTAGTGATTATGGTCCACTGATTGAATTCCGCACCCTGATAGTCACAGTACTCACAATGCGTTTAAATGGGTTCGGAAGACAATTAAGAAGTATCTGTGGGTGTTATAAGGCGAGAGGCAAGCAAACTCTATATATACTGTATACTGTACTATACCATAGTCTATTCTGTACCAATTTTGTTATACATGTTTATCATGTCTGCATAATTATGTATAAAATCATTCAGTATTTCCATATATAACTTAAAAATGAATAAATAAATAACATTACAGGAGAATATACGCATGGCTGTAAAGAAAACAAATATACTGTATAGTACAAGACAGACCAGTTTTCAGATGGAAACAAAAAAAACCTAATGTACGCTCCTGGGATTTGATTAAAAATGTAAAGGAGCGAGTGTGACGAAGTTAACAGAAGATTCTCGTATTCTCCAGCATGTTCAGTAAAACCTAACAGCTGTTTTACTTATAGTTCTGTGTAAAAGTCTTGGGCACAAACAAACATATGGAAAAAACAAAAGATGCTTTTGAAAACATTTCTGCATAAAGGAAACTTCTATAAAGAGCAATAAAATAAACAGTCAATATTTGGAGTGAAAACTCATCGTTTAAAATCAGGAGTTTTAGACACAGATTTGTGCAGCTTTATAAGAAAACAGCTGTTAGGTTTTACTGTCTATCCGTGTTTATTGATTCAGGGTTAATGCTACTGTATGGCTGATCAGTTCTGTAAAAAGTTATGAGACGCACCTAAATTGCAATAAAAATGTTTTTTTAATTTAATTGCAAAGGAGTTTCTGGTTTAACGGAACATGTGCCCTTCGTACGATACATATTATAGGACCGAGTGATTCAGTACATATTCAGCCAAAACATGGTGTTGGTCCTTACAAGTGTCTCATCTAGGTGAAAAATTACATTTTCAGACAGGATCATTTAATACTCAATGCTTCTTATCCCCTGGTTCATGCTTCATTTTTTAAATTTGTAAATATGCATTTTAATTTTCATTTTAAATGATTATCGTTTGAAGCGAGACGCTGAAAAATGGCCAGTTTTGGGGCACATATAACATCATCTCTCCAAAACGACGAGATGAGCAATGTGAAATCTTTAGGGATGCAAGATTGGTCACTTCAATGTTGCATAAACTTCAGAAAAAACTTTTTAGGCACGCACATTTTCCATACTATATACTATAATAAAAAAAAAAAGAAATCAGCACCAATACTGTATTATATATATATATATACTGTACAGTATGAAACCCACCAAGCACGGGGAGAACATGCAAACTCCATGCACACAGGCCTGAGGTGGGAATCGAACCCAGCCAGTATCAATCAATATAAAACAAACAACATCAAGATACATTAAAATGATTGCATTTTTAAAACAAGTAGAGATTTAGCATGATTTGTTTCACCTGACGCTGTAGAGTACTTTGCCATCGGGATAAACCCTGAGCATGACGTTGTCCGTTGTCGTATCGTGGATGAAGGAGCGTTTGGAGTGGACGAAGAACATGTCAGGAACCCAGATCTTCTTTACTAACCGACTATCGAAAGTCATGCTCTGGTTGGTCTTTCCTGCGTAGGACAGACGCTCGTCTTTCCAATAGTGCCTCAGGTACAGAGTCATGGTGAAGTCCTGACACACACAACAATTGCAGTATGAATCAATCCAGGTTTGGCGTATGATTGTGGTTTTGAATTGTTGGCAAAAAGGACGCTTGAGGTATTCAAGGTATACAGGTACCTTCCGTGCTTATTTAAAAAAAAATTGCATTATAAGATTGCAGTGCCGTAAATGCGCCAAAAACGAGGAGAGACTCTCTCACCATATCCACTTCAGAGATAGTGTCCAGGCTTTCAACTTGTACATCCACACCCACAGGAACAGCTGGGCCTGGAAACAAAATTGAGAGATTTTTATGGTTTCGAAGGTTACTAAAAGAGCTTGGTTTATGATAGGGCTCAACACGAAACCTTCTACAGGGGCGGCAACATGATCGACAGCTAAGAAACCAGTATGGATTCTACGAGGGGCGTTCATGTCAAACCGGGACTCGTGATGAAGTTTCTCATGAATGAAGCCGTAAAAACGATTGACTTTTACAGAATGCTTTAAGCACGGTGCGGCGATGAAACTCGTAGCAGCAGTAAAACAATTTAATGGTGCAAATGTTTAAAAGAAGGCCGTACATCCATGAATGATCGATGGACAACATGTCGCCAACTTTTAATCATTCATGAACACCACTTACATGCTACAGAAACTCAGCTGGGAGGTATTGTCACGTGACCCTTACAGTCCTGACCTCGCTCCAGGCCATTTCCACAAGATTGGTAAATTAAAGGAGTTCCTGGGAGGCCAGCGTTTCAGACATGAAGCATGGTTCTGGCGTACTGGGAAAACTTTCTACCTTGATGGTGTCCAAGCACTACACTGGGATAAGTGCATATAAGTGTATATAATTTTACCTCCAAAGCCAGGCCGCATCGTGAAATCATGGTCCTCTATCCTGAGGACGTGCTCGGATTTCGGCACCGAGCCCTTGGTGATGTCGGGGCTCCTTTTCAGAATGGGACTTTCAGAATACAGGATTAAATAAAGGATTAGATAGTCAAAAATGAAGAAGACACAATGTGTTGAGAGGATCACAGCACAAAAGTCATCAACAAGTGGTAGAGTGAGCATTACAGTGATCTCTCTCGCTAGGTGTAACAACTGATTTACTGTTTGGAGATGCGAAGCAGATGCAAGTCCTTTATAATGTGCCTTAAAATGACAAATGTAAAGGCACACCCTATGGTGACTAGGAAACTCCTAAAGGCATTTTACCACTGAACAGGTGCTACAGGTACCATGGTAGTCCATTGTACCTTGACATTTTTTTTGCTGATACAGTACTTGATCCACACTTCATTTTACCAAGGTACAAACTTTGATACAATGGTACATGTATGGTACACACTATAGTTGACCATCTACTATAGTATTGCACTATGAAGCATATACTGTAAAATGAAATAATACATGTTTATGTCCCTCAATAGTAATATTTATACAGTATGCTACCATTGCATTTATGCAACATTAATTGAATACCATAGTGTATAAACTAATAATAGGCTACTGCTTGTACTATACCATACCAGTAGTACTAACAGTATGTACTAACATAGCTAAAATGTAGTGTAAAAATATACCATATTACATTCTGGCTGAACTTTCCAACAAGTGCCATGGAATTCACCAAAGTTTGTACCACGGTACCAAATGAGGAGCCACAATACCTACCCTGGCGCTCTATATAGTACCATGGTAATGCCTGAAGTACCACGGTAATACTATGGTATATTATGGTATGTATTCTAGTTTAAAATAGTAAAAAAAAAAAAAATGATGTGAAGGAATAACGAGGTATCTGATTACCTTCCAGGCTTCTGAATTCCTCCATCTGTTCTTGTAGCATCTCTCCGTGATCTACAACAAACTCAAAGTGAGGTCACCGCCACAGTATATTGCTTTTCTGTTATCATTATATGTGTAATTTTCTACTATAACAGTGTTAAATCTCATCAGTTGCTGATGACGCCCTTATCCAGAGCGACCCTCATTTGACCTCATTATAGATCCGAGCAGTTGAGGGTCAAGGGCCTGGGGTCTCCTCAACTGTAGTCCAATGCCCTAACCACTGAGCTACCCCTGACCCCTAAAGTAACCACTCATCACCAAAACTTGAAGATGTTTTTCCAATCCTCAACAGTCCAGTTGTATTTCTCACTGTAAACTCAGATTCCTGTTCCGGGCTGAGTGAAGTGGAGCACAATGTGCCCATTTTCTGTTCTAGCTCTACCACATCCAGGTACAAGGTTGTGCGTGCTGAGATTTTTCAGATACCGTAGCCTTTCTGTCAGCTTGAATAACTTTGGCTGTTCTTCTCTGTCTTCTCGCATCAACAAAGTTGCACTCACTGGACTTTTTTTTTTTCTTGTGTGAAAATCAGCAGTTTCGGAAATACTCGAACCAGCACATTGGGCATCAGGGGGTCACTGAGATTTCAATTCTTAATGCGTAAAGTGAGCGGAATTTGCCTGATTTACTGCATTGTGTTGCATGATTGGCTGAATTGCAGAAATGAGCAGTGTTTATATTAAAGTGACCCTTTTTTCCCCCTCCCACGTTTACTGCTTGTCCCTGGTATAGAAGCACGAAAAAAAAACCTTTATGCAGAAATAACTCTCACCCCTGAAGGTCACAATAAATGAAAGAAATTGAAGTTGTCTCCAGTGATGTCACGGGTGATTACGAGACTTGTGACCTTTTCAAATCCACCAGAATCCAACGTTTACACAACGCATAAAGGGGGTGGGAATGCGAACAGACGACAGTTATTACACAAGAACGCAACATGGTCAGGTAAATAAAAAGCAGATGAGGCCCTAACACTAGTTTAATCTGCGATCTGAAGACTCGAGTCACCTCTGGATACGCCGCGGTATAATCGGATTAAAGATAAGACCTTATTATAATAAAAAAAATGTCATTCCCGCATATGTTTTAATAAACATATAGGCACAAATTCAAAATGCTAATAAAAAACAAGTCGATGGAAGATACAACTGTGAAAAAATGACAAGTGTTATATAACGTCACCCACTAACACACGCACGCATGCACTGTATACTTGCTTTTCCGCTCCTGACTGACACTGCTGTAAGCGCTTTGGTGCCCTGATCACGCTGCTCTATAGGAATCTGTCGCTGTAGATCTCGTCTCGTGTCGTGTCGTGTCTGCAGAGGGTCTCTCTTTCTGTCACATAATATCTCTACATCACTTCATGATGTGCAGGGTAGTGACTTTCGCGCGAGTGAATTCGGATAATTGCTATCTCTAGCTCTATTTTTGTATGCTAGTCCAGTACCCGAGTGGTGTAGTGCGCTGTAGCGCTGCCACGTGGTGAGTACATAAGGAGACGCTAATAAAGTGGTCACTGAGTAAAGAATCATGTTCAATATTTGTTCAATATCAATATGGCAGAGACGTATACAGCGGTACATTAGCATACAAATCTCATCCGCTCTTAAGGTGGAACTCACTCATCTTCTATACCGCTTTATCCTGTATTCAGGGCCTGGAGCCTATCCCAGGAAGCTTAGGGCATGAGGCGGGGTACACCCTGGACAGGGTGCCAATCCATCGCAGGACACACACACTCACCGGGCAATTTGGGAACGCCAGTTAGCCTAACCTGCATATCTTTGGACTGTGGGAGGAAACCGGAGTACCCGGAGGAAACCCACCAAGCACGGGGAGAACATGCAAACTCCATGCACGCAGAGACGGGAATCGAACCCGGACCCTGGAGGTTCAAGGCGACAGTGCTAACCACTACGCCACCGTGCCGCCTAGGGGGAATATATCAATATTACCAATTTTCAACACTATAAATCCGATTTTTGCATATAAAAACAGTCAAAACATTTAGAAAAGACATGTAAATGAAGTAAACTAGGAAATAAATAGACATTTATGATTCCTCTTGGCACCGGCTTCTTTAAAAACCAAACTGAAAGTGTCTCTGTTTTCTTCTTGCTACCGATCTTGCTAACATTCTTGCGCCCCATGGTGCTGTGGCTTCACTACATCTTGCACAAAACCATGCATTTCAAAAAACCACGAAAAAAATTCATAAACTCGCTTCCCTTAGCTTTCCACTGATGCAAACAAGTTTTAAACCGCTTACGCAGAATTTAGCCGGCGTTCAGGTCGGCTCAGCTCGGTTCATCGTATAAAGAAAATGCGTTACATGCTGAGGCAAATTTCTTGCAAAATTTCAGTTCTTAAGGCGTTTGCCTGCCGAGGTACCACTGTATATACTGTCAACTAGGAATGAATTTGTTCTGATTAGCAAAACACTCGTCCTTCCAACATTGTTCTTGATTTTGCAACGTGACAAGGATTAGCTTGTTCTATTTGATCTATTTATGAAGATCTTCGGCTGAATTACCGTAAGCCATACCATGCCTCATCATGTTCTAATCCCAACCAACCAGGTCAACCATATTCTAACATAAGTTAGTATACTGTATAATGTCATCTTCAACCCATCTAACCTGCACTGCTGGGGTCTGGGGGAAACACTAACCCAGCCGTTCTGTCAGAGAGGAGAAAGTCCTGAACGCCTGAAGAAAGGTGATCCTGCTGAGGGTGTAACCATCTTTCCAAATGTTACACAACAGAACCCTTAACGCCTTACAGTACATCAGCGTCTTTAGAGCCCTGGAGAGGCCACGTACCAGCAGAGGCACCATCCTACAGTAGCACAGAAAGGTGGAATGAAGATTCTTCAACACAATGTTAAGACCAGCATCTGACCAGACTTCAGTTTCTTCAGTTGTCAGCACTAATGCTTTGAACCATAGAAAAGCTTTTGAATGAAAGAGAGAGAGAGATACTAGTGGCCTTTTGAATGCAGAGGGGGCTGAAGGACAAACCGCTTCCCCATCGAAAGGTAGAGTGGTTTCACAGGGCTGTCCCTGTCCCTTGGTATGGCGTATTCTACACTCAGTGTGACAGAAAAGAGCAGAAGGACAGCCATGTCTGACAACACAAAGGCAGAGCGGATCCATGGCTTGTCACTTGGACAGGAGTGTCTGATGTTGAAACACACAAAGCACCCGAGGACCCTGGAATATACTTTTTCATATATAAATAATGGAAACATCAAATGATTTTTTCCTCAAAAATAATGCTTAAATTTACCCTAGTGGCAAACAAAGTATTAAACCCAGGTTTGTCTTATACCCAGAGAAAGCAGAACTCTTGTGTGCGCCCTTCATAGATGTTCAAATTTGAAAATACGTTTCCAAAATTATGTGTTTTATAAACATTTTATGATATATCAGTTATTAGGGTTATAATATGCAGGTGGTCTGTCATACTATAGAAATGATTAAATATTAGAAAACATAATTTGTTGCTTTATCCTGCATACAGGGTCACGGGGGGTGGGGGGGAGCATGGGTCGTGGAGCCTATCTCAGGATGGGGTGCTAATCCATAACAGGACAAACACACACACACCAACTAAGAGTAATTTGGGAATTCTTTGGACTGTGGGAGGAAACCATGCAAACTCCGAATCAAACCCTCGAGCCTGGAGGTGGAAGGCGACAGTGCTAACCACTACACCACCGCTGCTGTTCTAGAAAAGTAACCAACACCATCTGACCAATCGGATTCAAGAATTTAATTGCGCTATTGTTACATGATGATTTTTTCATCTCAATTCACAATACAGAAGATTAAAGCAAGCAGTGTGCTATTGAAAACAAACCAGTACACTTCAAAAGGAATTTGCTCTGTGATCTTTTTTAACTAAAACATTCAACAAATTTTAGGCTACACGTTGGTTTGCCATATGCAGTTTTCCCAGGGAAGACATTTCAATAGGAGATGTATTTCAGGACGAGTGTACATGTGTATTAATCAGAGGAGTGTTTCATCATTTCATCATTTCTCTCCTTCAGGTGACATTCATTTGGCTGATTAATTCGGCTTCTTGTCTGGGTAAAGCGCATTGGATGTTCCACGCACACTCACACACACATACACAGAAATGCACAATCCCTAGAGCTTCCAACTAACGCATGTAATATGTGCGTGTGTATGTGTAAGTATTCAGTTAGTTAATTAATTAATTAATTAATTAATTAAAAGCACAACCCCTGCAAAATTCAGCTGATTTCAATTACATCATTCATCCTTCTTGCCTTTCTCATTAATAACAACTATACAACATATCCACCGAGATTAACCTTCAACCTCTGCTGTCAATGAAGCCACATAATCATGAGCTCATAAAAAAAAATATACAGCACCAGACCACAAAGAATTGGCACTCTAGGAACAACATCTATTGCAATACCAGCATCTATGCACATGAAAAGGAGACACCCTGTGTGAATTGCATAAGCTTTTAGAAAAAGAGTTCCTACAATGATTTGTTGGATGATTAGTTGCGGCTCGAGCATTTTAAAGCTATCCTAAAGGGAAACCATCTGTTGTATAGTTCTGCTACATAAAAGATAGTTCCCGGAGATGAAAAAAAAACAACAACAACCAAGAATAGAAGGAATTGAAGGTAACTACAAGGTACTATATAACATAGCTGTAAGTAATGCAGACACAAAAAGAGTGCAATGTATAGTTATTATTATTATTATTATTATTATTAATTACTGTGGCATCTTGGTCCAAGAATAGAATGTTCATATTGCATAAAAGAATGCAATAAATAATTTTGGAATTTGGATTTGTTCGTTTTTAAGACGTGCAGTGTGCAAAATTTGGAAAGAAAAATAACATGCAAGAAAATTATGAATATAAATAGTAAAATATATTTTCAGTTTGCAAACTGACAGTATTTACTGTGCACAGGACACTCTAGATAGTGTGCACTCTGTGCCCCTTTAATATGAAGCCAATTTATTGTAGAAATATGAATGCACACGTTGAGGGAGGAAAACCATCTGTCTTGTAAATCAGATTAACTTGAACGTGCAAGAATGAAAGGATCACATTACAAATTAATAGGAGTTAATATAACATATTATATGAGCATATTAATGTTTTAATCATGCACGGTCTCACTGCACGCTGGATCCTGCAGACTGGTTTATTGCACTAATATCACTAATACAGATTGATGTTTAAATGCTCCAGTCTTACCTGAGCTGCTGGCTGGAGGTGTGAAGTCCTCGCGCTGTGATTCGAGCCTCTGTGCAGCGCGCGACCAGCAGCGCCAGAGACAGCAGCGCGAGCAGGTCCGCGCGCATCGCGGCTTCACATCAAAGCGCGGATCAAAGAGTACAGGTGTTCTTTTTTTCTTCTTTTTAAGACAACGTGATAAAACCCTCTTGAAGTTCGCTGGTGTAAATGTGTTACACTCCCACACTACACCTACAAGGGAAGTATCACCCGCCCCAAACTCACTCCGCGTATTAATACCCCGGCTCAGTCTCAAGCCCCGTCCTGCTCCCTACACAGTAGGCTGCCTACGGTGGCACAGTGGCTTAGTGGTTATCACCGTCACCTTGCACCTCCAGGGTCCGTGTTTGAACCCTCGCCTCGGGGTTGGAGTTTGCATGTTCTCCCCGTGCTTGGTGGGTTTCCTCCGGGTTCTCCGGTTTCCTCCCACAGTCCAAAGACATGCTGATTAGGCTAACTGGTGTTCCCAAATTGCCCCTAGTGTGGTGTGTGTGGGTTGACTGGAGGTCCTACCACAGTGGCAAAAATGTGAATCAATACAATCGGTCAAAACATTATTGGTGCTGTTTTTATTTTATTTTGTTATGTTATACATATAATACAGAACATGTGTGAAGCCAAAGAAGATTCTTCTGAAGTTTATGCAACCTGGATGTGACCAGTCTTACTTCCCTGAAAATTTCAAGTTGCGAAATTTGTAGAGATCATTTTTCAGCGTTATACTGTCTCGCTTCAAACAACACTTTAATATGCATATTATCTATATTTCTTTGAGTATTGTTAATATTGGTGTGAGCTTCCACAAGTAAAAATTGTTGCTTACATTTAAAAAGCATTCTGTGCAAAATTTTATATTTTTTCCCCCTTAATTGCCAATGACAGTGGTTTTGTTTAAATGCCCCAAATTAGACACACATTTTATGTTATGTAGCCATAGAACATAGAACATTTATTTGGTTAAAATTGCTTTTTGTGATCTACTCAATAATTATTGTTAACACATATACAATTAAAATTCCAGGGCTTACTCAGTGCTTTGCATGATAGATGGTTTTTCGTAAAAGCTTAAAATGCAAAAAAAAACTGTAGTTTCTGTAACCATGTTAAATTCATTTTGCATTAATATCTTAACAATTTTGCATTTTAGAATAATAAATGTTTTTCAGGATAATGCCTTTTCATGTGAAAACTCAATTTGTCAAGTTTCAAAAATATAAATGTGTATACATATTTACAAAAAATAAAGCATGGATCAGGAGATTAGCATTACCTATTATGATAAATGGTGTTATATGATCTAAAAATTCACTTTTTCATCTAGGCGAAACACTTTTTAGCACCGAAACAAAATTTTGGCTTAGGAATGGATCCCTATATCTAAAACTGTTAAATCAAGCTCATGAATTAGCTGTATAGCTTACTGTATTTGCTAAAACTATCCTGAACAACGGTTAGGCAACGGTATTCCCTAATGGTGAGGGTCTTCAGTATGATAATGCATCCTGGAAAACTGCAAAAAACTGTTCAGGAATAGTTTGAGGAACATGATCAAGGGTCCAAAGTGTTGGCTTGCCCTCTAAATTCCCCATATCTCAATCCGTTCAAGTCTGGTCCATGGAGATCCCACCTCGCAACTTAAAGAATATGCTTCTAATGACTTGATGTCAGATACCACAGCACACCTTGCTATTTTTTATTAAGTCCATGCCTGACCCCCAAGAACCCCACAACAGGGACCTACACAATATTAGGAAGGTCATTTTAAAGTTACTGTATATCTAAAACAAGGACCCTGAAGCTATGAGGTGGTAAGGCTACCCACTGTGCCACAATGCCACTATGCAGCTTCACAGGAATGCAGATGTAGATTTAGATCCTTAATGAGCAAGCCAGAGGCGACAATCATGAGGAAATTCTCTGAAATTACAAGGAGCAAACTTTAAGAGGATCGAGACTCAGAAGGGATTGTAATGTCATTTCTCCTTGAGAACATCTTCAGCTAACTTAAAAAAATAAATCAGTAACCTTCTCGAAAAGTGATGATACTGAAGAACACTGTACATAGCAATGAATGTTTTTTTTTGTAGCTTTTTTTGTTTTGTTTTTAAATATGAGGACACTTATTGCAACATTATTTTTTGCCAACATAAACAATTACATTATTGTTACTGTAAATAGTGTGATTTTTCTCAGCAAAACACTAGTTTAAAAACTATTGGTACCTCAAATGAAAGTCTTTCCTGGAGAGATTAAGAGCATTACAGTATGCGTCTTTTCCCAAATTGTCTGAATGACATTTTTAAAATTATTGTGAGCAATTGTCTTCTTTGTAAATAAAAACTCAACAGAACAGAATAAACTTATTTGTGTCCATCTAGATTTTTATGTACCACTACAGTGGTTTTGTGAAAGCCATATATTAATAGTGGAACAATAAACTATCATCCTGGCTTTTTGATAATCTTGCATTAATGCTTGCATCACTGTGACACTTATTTATATTCTCAGTCTCCACACACTTTAGATTTAATCTGCTAGCCGTGTGTGATCAAGTCACTGTATGTAAAGGGGCTTATGGGCATGACGTGTGTACTTACTGGTTTTATCCAGTTGCTAGATCCTAGATCTTCTAAATATCACATCATTCCATAACCTCTCTCATGTAAATACACAAGCATGAAGTTGTGTCACATACGATGACATAATGTGTAAAAAAAAAAAAAAAATCTGATCCTCTTTACTTTGCTGTTACAAATAAAATCATATGAGTGTATATAGTATATACAGTATATATAAAGTGTAGGCGACGTAGTGGCTTAGTGGTTAGCACTGTCTCCTTGCACCTCCAGGATATGATTCCCGCCACGGGGTCTGTGTGCGTGGAGTTTGCATGTTCTTGCAAGAACTGTTCCAGAAAGACTGACCTCCGTGTCTTGAAATAACAACTGACTGTTGTTGTTATTGTTACATAATTACCTAATTCCATGTGTTATTTCATAGTTTTGAAATCTCCAGTATTGTTGAAGAATGTAGAAAATAAATCACTAAACAAAATCAAAGAAATTTGCAAGTGATACCAAACTTTTGAGTGGTAGTGTTGCCTTATTAATATCTTTTATCTTTATCATAATATAAATTATATCTAGATATTCTGTGAAATGTATTTAGCTTTGTCTTTACTATACTCTTGTTTCTTCAACCAGGGCTCTGTTGTGGAGGATTGGGGTCTGAAGGGTGACGAGGGCCTTTTGGAGCTACTGGATGAGCATGAACCAGCTGTTGAAGTTGTACTGGTCCTTGAGGGCCTGGGTGACTATGCAGCAGCTTTAGGAGTGATGTTTGGTCAGGTCTGTGCTCTGAACATTGAATTCCGAAAGGACTGGACGGGCACATTTGAAGCCATCCAAATGATTTCTATTGGACTTGGAGAGACACGCTCTCCTTAGATTCACATGTTAAGAAACAACCTCTTGTTGCCATAGACTCTTTTTTTTGTGTCTGACACATTGAGAAAAAAAAAACTGTTCATCTTTGCTAGTTTTGAAAAATGGTTATGATTTCATAATATAAAAGAATCAGTAAGACACTGATAAGCATCTGGTGCATTTTATTGACCTTTAGGCTAAATAGAATGTGTCTTCTCCTCTTTTATGGAGATCACTGTTTTAAATTTGACTAGTTTTGGAAGAATAAGTTTTAAAGTAATGTTTGTGTGTTTAAATTATTGCCGCTTGTTGAGGCCGCTTATTTATTATTTTTTTTTACAGTGTGTTGAATTTTGGAATTAATTGATTTTTTTATGCTTTTTTACAGTGAATTTTGAGATAAGGAATAATTTTTTCCAGGTTGATTTTTTATGGTGTAAGGGTGTTTTCAATTGAAACTTCAAAGTAGCATATCTTCTCTTCCCGGGGGCTGATTGCGATAAAACAAAGCTTGACCAAATACACCTGTGAAAAAAAAAAAATTATATATATATATTTACATAATAATATATTTTAAACATTTTATACAGTTTATTATACATAACCATTAACAGTTTTTTTTTAAATGTCTCTAGTGGAAGGTAATCCACTACTCACTACTCACTATTACTTCACAAAAGTAAAAACTCAAGTTCAAAGCATTCTCCATGGTTTCTAAGTGGTGCTGTCCTCAGTAGTTACATGTATCTTTAAGCAGACCATAAGGTGGCCAGCCTCAGCAGCAGATACTGTAGTGTTGTCTATTTGATGAGATGGATCAGGCAGGTCTGGAAGTCTGGAGGGCAGAAGGGGTCATGAATAAGATACTGTATGTAGTTTGACTGACAGAGAGAGCGAGAATCACAGAATTAAGTGTGCTCACTGTTAAGTAATGGATAAGGTCAATGTATACAGTATTTAGTACATGGAGCGTGTTTATGCACACATTGGAACATCCGGACAGTAAGGCAGAAAAATAATTCAATAAATAAGAAAAGCATGAATTAGTTACCCCGTTTTTTTTTGTAATACCATTATATTCCTTATTGCCAATATAGTAATATTCTGAAATCAAAGAAGGGTATCGTAGTAATGTCTACAAAATCTTAAAATCAAGACAATAATCAAGATCTTTTACTGCTGCACATGATGCAACACAAAAGGTATCCTGAGACACTATGAGATCAGACTTACTTCTAGCTGTATGTGGTCCTAGTACAAGTACTTCTGTCTTGTTAGAATTAAGTAAAAGGAAGTTACTCAAGTGTGTTAAACTGGTGTCTCTCGTCTGGTTTGCTGAAACACAGAGACAATTCTATAAGATAATTCCATTATCTTCTAAATAATAAATATGTTTGACAGCCCTTGGGGCCCCCCCTACTGGCCTGGGGCCCCAAGCAGTTGCCTGCCTTGACTGATAAGGAGCACCACAATTATGTGTCAATTATGTGTCATCAACGTACCAGTGGAAAACGTATACCATGTTTATGAATGATAGTACACAGATGAAACGTTTACAGACAAAAGAGCAGTGGGCCTGAAAAAGAGACCTGTGGAACACCAACATTTACACATAGAAAAGTCAACATTTACTGTACAGTTACAAACTGATAATAGTCATTCAAATAAGGCAGGAGACGCAGGGGAGGGTTGTTATTTTAACTCCTACCATATTTTTTATGAATAAAATAAAACAGTGGTGTCAAAAGCGGCCCTCAGGTCAAGCAAGAAGATACAACCCTGATCAGAGGCTACCAGTCAAAAGTTTGGAGACACCTTCTAATTCTATGGTTGTTCCTGATTTCTATTTCTTTCTGTATTATACAACAATGGTGAAGGCATCCAAAGTCTTTAATAATCTTCTTAAAACAGTTGATTTTGAGATGCGTCTGCTACTTATGCTCTGTAAAACCTTAATAATGGCTCTAATCTGAAGAGCTGTTAATTGGTGATTTTTTAGGTTAACGGCAGAGGTAGGTTTTGGTCTTGCTTTCTTGGGACGGTCTTCGTGAGAGCCAGGTTCTTCATGGTACAAATGCACCTGACAATACTGTTCTTGCAAGAACTGTTCCAGGAAGGCTGAACTTCATGTCTTAAAATAACAACTGGCTATTGTTTTTGTTACTTAGTTACATACAGCCATGTTTTTTTTTCATAGTTTTGAGAAAAAAAATCCAGCATTGTTCTAGAATGAAGTAATATAAATCCAAATTTGTGTCCAAACGTTTGACTGGTCTCTGTCGCTGTCTCTGCGCAGTGACGAGGCCGACATCTTGACTGATACATTTCATCAGGGGTTTGAATACCGCTAGTTTAAAATGTTTAGGGATGTAGCCGGTGCTAAGCGGAGAATTATTTTTTGTATTACCTTATTTGCCCTTGGAAGATTTTTTCTGTGGACTGTTGTTAATGTAGATGTTTTATTCATCAGGTTATATTATCGTATTTACGTAAATTGTTTGTCTTATTGCCTTGCAGGAGTGACCCTGGAGTGCTGCACTAGTGATCTCCTGCACTTTAGAAAAAACAAATCAATGCTTTATCTGTCTACATGATGACCGGAGTGTAAATCCTAAGGAAATGCATTCTGTACAGCAGTCTGTAAAATCATTCTACGGTTTCTTTCTTGGCCACTCAGCCTGAACTTGGTTTGTGTTATACCTGAGGCTAGACATAAATTATTTGTTGTGCTCTTTGGCCATTCAGCACCAAACCTGTAACATTCAGAGTGCAGTGTAGTTTCAAAAACTGATCTTTCATTTGTCTGTATATACATCGTATTAAAAAAAAAAAAAAAAAAAATCTGGAATGCAGGTTGTACTGATGAATCACTGGTCCGGTGTCTTCAGTTAAATCTACTGTATCACTGTCCTTCCTGTGACTGCAGGGGTTTTCTCCCGGGTCTCCAGTTTCATCTGATCAAGACAGATGTACATTTCTCCCCAGTCTCCACTATTTCAGGGATTCACGCTGCTGAATAAGGAATTTTAGTGCTCAAAGTATAGAGATTTGTCAGGAAACTGCTCTATTTCAATGAGATAACATTCAACCTAATGATAATTATACATACAGTGAATCCTGAGAGTACACATAGCACATCATGTCCATACCTGAACACACCTGAACATCATATCTATTTATGCATCTTCAACCTCACTGAACACCGGTGACATCACCTACAGTAGGAATAGGAGCCTCCTCACTGAACACCACTGGGCTGATCTCGCTAATGCTACCACAAACGTTTGCACATATACTGTAGCGTATATGTATGTACAGTATTGTTACTCAATTAAAATGTTTTTATGCAGGGCTAAAATATTTCTTAAAAACTGTTTAACAAATTTACAGTTAATGTAAATCAGCACAAACCAATAACATAAGCATAATTTTTTTCATGTGTGGTTTCACTTCAAGCTTCAGTGGTCCATTAGATGGCACCATTTGACTGACAAGCAAACACTCCAAACAAAAACCTCTGGAAACCTGTAGTGTTTTACCTTTATTATTCATTTACCCCGTTGGTTTCGGAAATGTCTTGCAGACAGAGATGTCTTTAATTTTGAAGAGAAAAAAAAAAAATCAAAGACTTAGCATACATTCTACGATTCATAATAATATTCGAAAAAAGAAAAAAAAACTTTTTTCTTTATTTGACAATCCTTTCTATGAGTGCAAACTTATTTTTCTGTTGGGAAGCTCTCGATTAAAATTAAACTAATAAACATTAACTTAATAATTAACAACTTGATAATGATGGATTATAAATTTCACCACTTTTCCAAAACCAAACACAACTTGGTAAACATCACAGAACCCAATTATTCTAATTATTATTATTCTAATTATTCTAATTATTCTAATTATCCTAATTATTATTATTATTATTATTATTATTATTATTATTATTATTATTATTATTATTATTGTTGTTGTTGTAGTATTAGTAGTAAGTAGGGTTGCATACAATATTTCACACATTGTCCATATCTGATAGTTCATGAACAATTCATCATTAATAATTAATGATAACAAGCACGTTTTTTCATTTTTATCAATTCACGTTGTAGTTAAACGCACGATTGTGTTGGAGGCACAATTCTAACAAATTAGGTAAGTGAGACAGTCTCATAAAGTCCAAATTGTGTATTGAAACAAACAGAATAAATAACCAATAAGGATGTTAAAAAAAAAACTATTTTCTCTCTATCTTTCTATAAAAACAAGACTGCAGAAAGTACTATGTCCAATACTTCTCGCTCCCTGAATAGCGAGTGTGACTGCATGTGATGTACAGTACAAGGTAATAGATACTGTATGTGAGCTACAGAATCGTTTAAATTCTTAATCAATGATCCCTACTTGTACTGTATGTCTAGGCTACTTAAACACTCCTACAGTGGTTGTTTGCTAATGTCTTAAAGGCACAGTTTGTTCCAAAGTGTTTCTGCCCTGGCAATTATTATAGAGTACTGTGTACTCACAGTACAGTATTGGACAGTACTATAAACCACCCATATTTCTTTATCAGGGCTCTAATAGTGCTGATGCTTTGATCGTGCTGATGTGAAGGGCCTTATTGTTCTTTTAAGGAAGTTATTTCCAGCATCTGAGGCTCTATGGAGGTCTTAACAAAAAGTCATGAACATCTGCACACAGGTTGGAATCTGCTGCCCTGAGTGGCTGGACGTGGCTCGCCACAGGAGATCTCGCTGCATTCTTTTGCTATGCATGTCATGGGCTCTACTCAACAGAAAGTCAATAATTTTGGGTTGTTCGTAAAAAACACCCAATGGAATATGATTTTTATTGATTGATGTGATCACCACCAATATGAAAAAATTGTGAAGGGATTTTTATATAGTTATATAAAAGCAGTCAGTGCGAACGCCTATGACACGCTCACAATCCAAGTGCCCACTGTGCCCACTGTTATTCTGGTGCCCCCGAATAGCGATGGCGCAGGTGCTTGGACCCAATCATCGTTGCTTTGCAATTATATTATTACATTTAGTTTTGCTGATTAAAGAAATGGGAACAGATGTTTAACTGCGACAGGCTGCATAGTGCCTAAAGATACAAAAAGAAAAATTGGTTGTTTATATAAAAATCTGAGCGGCAACCTCATTTCCCCTCTCGTCTGTTCCAACCCCTCAGCATCTCAGCATCTCAGCATCACCAGTATACTAATCACCGGTCTGATCACCTGTCAGGTACAGGGACTGGACTGAAAATGAGAGCCATTTCAGTTCGATTTCAGCTTATATATTTCTGTCCGAGAAACTAATTCCACCCCCAAGTCTGAGACCTTTTATTTACAAGACATTTTCAATACAGAATGTTCTATGGGTTATGTTTTTATTGCATAAATCACCTCCCATTCAGCAGAGGACTAAATAATCACATGACTCACGCCAATGCCTTCTAACCTCTACTGTCATTTTTGGCATTGCAACATTTTCATCCAACAATTTTTGATTTGCTGGTCTAGACCTTGCTTTTCCATTAGTGATGAACCAAACGCAGTTTGTGCCTCAGGTCTGTGTCCAGGCTTTGAACAAAATTACATCCATATCCAAGATAAAAAAAAAGAAAAAAAGAAAAAAATTCAGAAATATTATTCTGCCCTTATTCTTTCTCCTGCTTTTAAACACCCCCATCTGTCTTGCTCTCCCTACACAGAATTAATCTGGATTTGGTGGGTAGCGTTCGATGCTGAGCCAGTCTCCATGCATTACATAACCCTTTATCTTCCCCCGTTTGTATCACTTCATTAGTGCTTAATCTGTGCTAAGCAGCTGTCAGCTGACTGATTGAACCAGGCTCAGAGTTCAAACATCTGATTCATACAGCTAATGCACAAAGGCAAGATCATAAACCACTGCTGGAGATTGGTTTGTTATCAGTTGTCTTTAGCAATCACAGAAGAATTGGTTTGATTAATAAGAGCTTTGTTTAAGATGGTCACGGAGATAATCTACAGAGAGAGAGAGAGAGAGATTTGGATTACTGTTACAGTAGATAAAGATGCTTCCCTGATTTTTAAACCATACTAACAAAACAAGATGTCTTTAATTAAGTACGGTATAATCTCTTTGCTTGTTTAAAACTGTAATTTGCCATGCAAAGAAAACCCAGCTGATATTGTACAGAGATCATGTTTTTACTGTTTTATGAATTATCTTAAACAAATATAAATATAACATTATTTCAGTTGACACTATTACAAAGTAAAAAACAAACAAACAAACAAACGAACGAAAAGTTGAAAAATCCTGAAAGGTTACAAATTGACCTCTTAAATGGGATACATTTATAAATCTTTGTTTTTTATTCAGAATTTCTCCATTTTTATAAAAGTGCTTTGTGACAATTTCCATTGTTAAAAGCTTTATACAAATAAAAATCTACAGTAAATGTGACACTTTTTATCCAACTTAAGGTTACTTAAGCGCTGAAAGACTCTACTTGTATTATTGCATTTGTTTTGCCCAAAAACTTTGATTGCATGTTGAACTGGTCATACACGCGTTTCCCCCCCCCCAGGAAATAGACTGATGGTTTCCCCCAAAATGTTCCCCAAATTCCCATTGTTCTGATTTGAACTAGAGGACATTTCCTCCCTCAATTTTCCACACACCTCCATGAAAATGATATAACATAACATGGGAAAGTTGGCCTTGGAAACAAGCCATTTGCAAGTTGTGATGATCTGTCCGGGACGCGCACCAAACCCCTTTGCTCCCACTACCCTAGCATACTCGCTTTTGGTTTGATCGGAGGATGTGACACAATGTGTTGAATGGCTTGAAAATGTGAACAATTTGAATTACAATGCAATCAAAAATACATTTCAGCCTTTTTCCACTTCAAACGAACAGGGTTTGTACAGTATACAGACGATGAGTCAGCAAAAAAAAAAAAAAAAAAAAAAAAAAAAAGTTCATTAAGTACAGATTTTAATAAAGTGTAGATTCGCACTCAGGTTTGCACAAATGTTCATGATACATCGTTGCAACACTCAGCCAGGCCTCCTCTCTCAAATAATCCGAAAAGCAATCCTCTAGGACCAACGTTCCCCCAAGATACCTGGCTCAGAATCAAAGCACCGACTTCCCTATTGAAGTCATCACAAGGGATCATGTTACAGTACCTGTGCGTGTGTGTGTGTGTGTGTGTGTGTTTGTGTGTGTGTGTGTGTGTGTGGTGGTGTGACTTAACCCAGTCAAATTCAAATTTTATTTGTCACATACACAGTCATACACAGTACGATATGCAGTGAAACGCTGATCCACACACTCACACACACTCACACACACTCACTGGACGATCTTAATACCTGTGTGGGGGACAAATGGGCCGTTTTCACCGTTTTGTACAGTACCACCTTTCAGCCCCAACTTCCCAATTCCACAGGAAAGTTATACTTTTAATGTTGTGGATTATTTGTGAAACATGTTTCACTTACATTATATCAGTTAACTCCTGCGGTACAGACTCTCCTTCCATAAATGCAAAATAAACATCTCCCTACAGAAAGCTTTAACATAATGAAACTTTTTTATTGAGACTGTTCATGTGTTGTTATTATTAGAAAAAGTGCATTAATGTATAAACCTGAGATTTGCCTCGCAGGCAGAACTTCCGTTCTAGAAAATTAATCAAAACCTTCTGACAAACCAATTTTAAAAATTCAGCAGCTTCTCAACATAAAAAACAATAAGTATACATTTTCTCTTTGCAATAGTTAATAAATCCAGTCACATAGTCTCCTGCAAATTTATAGTGAAATAATGAGGTGTCACATTTATCGAGCTAAGAAGGAGAAAGAAAACCCCTCATCACAGAGCATCATTTTGGATTATGTGCCCACATAGCTCAAGTTAGGTAGGCGGTAATTATCTGAACGGTTCTGCTATTAGAGAGACGGATGCAGAGAATTCTGGTCAGAACTTTAAAGCATGTGCTGGTGCTAATTGAATTTTAAGGAGGATGAGACTACAGAGGCTGCAGAGATTTAGCATTATGCCAAAAAAAAGGGTATGTTTGAGAAATGACAGCATGATTTAGAATAAAAAAGGTGTTTAAAAAAAAAAAAAATTTTTAGAGATAAAAGTTTATTCTTACTATGTCAAATTCAAAATAGATTTTTCATCTTTTTATAATCTTATTTATTGATCAATGACTAATAATGATCATATTAATTAATTATTATATATAATTATATTATATGATCATAATTAATGATTATACTATATATCAATTACTAATTAATGACTAATTAATGACTAAGCAATTTTAGTACCAATTTTGATCAAGATTATAAAGAGATGAGACATCAATTTGGAACTCATATATGGCTCAGTGGTAGGTGTTTCACCTGGGATCGATTCGTAGCCAGTGCCCAAACCCCAAACACTGGATGCAGTGCCGGTCCCAAGTCCGGATAAAATGGGAAGGTTGCATCAGGAAGGGCATCCGGCGTAAAACCTGTGCCAAGCTTGTATGTGTCCACTGTGGCGACCTCTTGCTGGGAGCAGGCAAAAGACCAACACATATATATATATATATATATATATATATTGTTTTGTTTAGTTGTTTTGTTGTTGTTGTTAATTTATATTCTAAGGGTCATAAAATTTTTATTTTTTTGTAAAAAAAAAAAAAAAAAAAAATGAGCCAGATGTCTCTGGAAATAAGTTAATCAAAATTTCTTCTCGTTTAAAAAAACCCATTGGTATAGTTCTACAGAATGCTGAGGTCCTAAACCAAAATGGCACCCGGTTGAAAAAATTAAAGTGCATGCTATTATTCATTTATTGCATTCGGAATGGAATGGAAACAATGCAGAGGAGATTCACGATAAACTGGTTGCCATGTACGTTGTTAATGCTCCAGCTTATGACGCAGTCTATATCTCTTAAGTCTTCTATCTCTTGAAGAAACCACTTAATGGCAGGCATTTCAAAGATGATGAGGATGATGATGAAGAGTGGAACTTTTCCTCAAAAGGCTTCTTCAAACCCAGCCTCCACCAGGTCATCCATTTTTTGGGGAAGTGTATTGCCTTAGGATGTGTGCAGAAGGACTAAGGCTCACAAATAATGATCATTTTAAACATCGTAAACCAAACCAAGCCATAACATTATAACCACCTGCTTGATATCGCCAGCCTTCATTCCCCATGTGCATCAGTGTGCCTTGGCCACCTACGACCCCGTCACCAGTTTACCGGTTTTCCTTCTTTGGATCACTTTTAGTACGTCCTGACCACTGCAGACCTCCAGGAACATCCCACAAGACCTGCAGTTGGACTGACACGGGTCATTACTTTTCTGGTGGCAAAGCGGGAGCTACTTACAGTAATATTAGGCTTTTATTAATATTAATGTTAAGGCTGCTTAGTGTACAGTATATACTGTGCCAAATAACCCTGACGTATTGATTTACTGAATATTCTAGTGCTAACACCATAACAAGTGCAATATTCAATGTAGTGCCACAATGTTTTTTTTTTTTTATATAATTTTTTTTTTAAGAAAGTGTGTGAAAGCTCAAACTGTCATCCTCAGATCATCAGAAAGTGTGTGATTTTTTCCCCCTCTTACTCCTGCAAGCATTTTTGTGTCCTCCCTCCACTGATTTAGGATTCTCCAGTCGATGCTACCTCTAGCTGTCAAGAGACGATTCCAATTCTGAATACAAGCAACCTGGAAGACTCCTTGAATATAATATTTGTTTGTATGAGGGATTAACTCTGCTCAGAATGCAGTCTCCAACATGGATTACTGGCTTACACACATGCATAAGATCCCTGTCTGAGGAAGCAAGATCCTCGGAGGATTTAGGAAATCTCATCAAATAAGAAACATCTCAGTTCTCTGGCATTTCTGAGAAAGAAATGTCAAGAGAAGGTCGAGGCTCTGACAGTAAGTTTTGTTCAATTTTGGAATTAAAGTCTCAGAATTCTAATAAGGTTATAAAAAGGGAGATTTATCCAGTGTGACACCTTGTTGCGGCTCGTACAGTAGTTATACACATAGACAGTAACCTGACAACCAAGAACCTTGAAATCTACTGGAGCGGAGCCACAGTTTCCATCCATCCATTAGCTTCTTATACAGTATGTGTAGGGTCTGGAACTTATTATCCCATGAAACCAAGGGCTCATGGTGGGGTACAGTACAACCTTACACTGTGGGCAACTTGGAAATGCCAATGTGAGAGGAAACCTGAGAACCTGGAGAAAACCCACTAAGCACAGGGAGGACATGCACACACACAAAAACAGATGCAGGATTCGAACCCACAACCCTGATAACAACAAAGCCACTGTGCTGCCTGGATTCCCTAAATCTAGTGACTCTGAACATGAACCAGAGCAACGGCCTCTGTTGTGACGTCTCCAGTCGAATTCTCTTATGTAACTCTTTTAGCCGAAGGTCAGTTTTTTTTTACAGACTTTGTCAGATGTGTCAGTTTATTTATTGCCTCAGATTAATGACTTTTGAAGTTGAAAGACAGAGAAGCGTGAACTCATTCCCATTAATTAATGATGAAATTTCTGGTAAATGAAGGAGTAAAACTGACTGACATGTACAGTACAGAGGACTTCAAGCATAGTACGGAGATGTAAACATTTGAATGGTATAAATGTGGATGATGGGATGTGGGAGTTATTGCCACATCCCCCATACTGTCCTGACCTCGCTCAAAGTCATTTCCACATGTTTCTGTCATGGAGTTCCTGGGAGGCCAGCGTTTCCGACAAAAAGTCGGCAATCCGATCAAGGCCCTGAAGTAACGAGGAAATTTTCTACCTTGATGGAATCCAAGCACTAGTGAAACACTCGGATAAGTGCATTAGTGTAGCAGGAGACTATATAGAGAAATAAAGGTTTTTACTCTTATAACTGTATTCTGTTATTCTGCACAATTAAAATATACATATTGACTTGAATGACTCCTCGTATAGTCGCATCTTATAAATGACCAATAACTAATCATCAACAGTTTAGCATTAAAATGCAATTGTCCCTACTCATTTACATAATTAGCTTTCCCCGATGAGGAAGCGTTTAGTTTGAGTTTAACATTTATATTGCATTTAATAAGTCCATACTGAAAAGTCTTGTGGGAAGTAGCCCCAAATAAATCAAATCACACTCCCACACCTGCCTCGTGAACTTGTACTTTTTCCAACCTTATCGAAGGTGCTACAAAAAAACCAAAATAACTTTTGAAGTCCTTGCATGGCCAGACTTGAATCCTGTTGAAAAATTTATGGAGGATTTTGAAATCGCAAGACTATAGGGATCATTGTAACGTTGCATACTTTCATCCTTATTTTTCCCATATAATATTTTTTTTCTTTTTTTTTTTTTGTCAGTTGTGTTATTTAAACATTTAGTTTTTAATGCTTCGAGAATCATTTATAATTAGGCAATTTGCAACTACTGTATGAGATTTTTATGCAGCATTTGATTTATTCTGTAACCTTTACACATACTGTATACATACGGTGTATATTTTAAAAATAATGTCTGAAAACCTTATATATATACTGCTTTTTTAAACATATCATTGCTTCTGCTTATAAATGCATACCTTTCTGTTCATAATTAAAAGGACACCTTTTAGTGGATATATCAAATCAGTTGCAGTCCAAAAAAACCCAAATACTGTATTGGTCACTTCAACCCAAAGAGAAGTAACATTTTTATTTAAACTGCTGTTTAAAAAAAAAAAACTAACAAAACAGACAAATGCCTACAGAAACATTATGGAAAGATATTCACAACACAATCTCATGCATTTCACTTTTACTGTAGTTACGCAACCTTTTGGAATATCTAGAAATAAAAAGAAAAGCGTACATTCATTTCAGCTTTTTGCAGTAAGGGTACAGCAGTCAGAACTGGACAGGGATCTGAGGATCGGCTGTGCCTGTGAGCATGGTGAGCGCGCTGGCCAACCAGGCAGAAAACATGCTCGTTGCATGATGGGGTAAAACCGCTCTGTTGTCCTGGATGGACCTGAGATCCTACACACACTCAGACTCTGGACGGCCATTTAACTTAAACATATCTGACAAACTGAAAGCTAGTTTTGTTGGATGATATTTAAAAGTCTTCATTTAATTCAGGTTTGTCCCGTTGATAGTGAAACCTATTTGTGTCCTGTTGTATCAAGTCGGGTATTAAGTCACAAAGGTTAGTTTTGCACTACGGCCAATACCGTGCATTAGGTGAAATGTATCAAATTTTCCATTTTCCCCCCAAAAAATCGGTTGATAAATACCCAATTTTCCTGATCTTTTGGCATAATTGAGACAGTTGTAATCCTAAGCATTGTTTAAAGCACTTTAATGAACACTATCCAAGCTGGTTACTCTAGTTGGGATAGAAAAATATGCATTATGAAGCTGAGGGTTCCCTCTTTCCTACTATATCACAGAATCCTCATTGAAATATCTCTAAAATAGCATTTTAGATTTTTTTTTCTGAAGCCCTCTTATGAAAACAAACTTGAACCAGCCATATCTCGAGAACCGGACACAATGCAGTAACAAACGTCAATATTTCCATATGCTTCCAATTTCAATATTTCAATAACTCAAATCATCCAAAATGTGACTTAATGCCTGACTTGATGTGGTGTGTCACCTTTTCCATAACGCATTTAAGCAAAATATAAATATAAATCACATAACTAAACAGTGTTATGCATGTTCATGTGCAAATCAAACAGGTGAAAAATGAACAAATAATACAAGTGTATAACATTATAATGAAAGTTGACCTAGTGTATCTCTCTTTTTAAATGGAAAACAAATTAAAGCATCTCTTTTAGCGTTATCTCTAACTATATTTCTAACGTAATAACCAACCTACCCAGTTGCATCAAAAACCTACACATGCACACACGTGTTAGATTCATGGCTTCTTCAACTTGCTCCTCTCAGACTCCCTCTGAGCGTAATCCATCTATTCAAATGTGCTCTTACATTACTGATCAGCTTACGTGTTTGTAACTTATTGATGTTTGGATTAAACCCACTACTAGATTAACTATAAAAACCCAGTATTAAATATAACTTTGATAAGTTTGAGTAGAACTTTCCACCACCATAACTCAATAAAAAAATAAAATAAACAAATAAATAAATAAGTAAATAAATGAATGAATAAATAAATCACAGATGCGTCAAGATCCCCGTATTGAGAAGCACAACCTTAATTCACGACCATAATATACTCCGCTAAAATAATTTAGCAAATCAAAAGGCATGATTCAGAAGGCTGAATAATGTCTAAATAGTAATAATAATAATAATAATATGAA
This sequence comes from Clarias platycephalus, assembly GCA_030068275.1. Taxonomy (NCBI): domain Eukaryota; kingdom Metazoa; phylum Chordata; class Actinopteri; order Siluriformes; family Clariidae; genus Clarias; species Clarias platycephalus. Next base: position 32,691,869 of record JAQQZT010000012.1, on the reverse strand, counting down.
GAAGAAATATTCTTCAAGTAAAATGCCACCTACTGTACATGAGAAAACCCAGCCAAGAGGCAGCACCTAAACACTAAAGAAATACACATCCGTTCGCAATGTCTCTCAAGCATTAAGGTTGAACTGGTTAGAATCAGCTCACTTAATGTTCTAAATGATAATTAACCGATAAATGTTAACATTTTCAAATTATGGTTATGCTATTTGTAGCTACAGTATAAGCGGCTTAAACAATCGGTTGCTTAGGGACACTCATCCACCAGGGGGCGCCAAGATGAAATTCTTATACAGCGGTACCTCGGCATACGAACAACTCGCTAATGTATTTTCACCTTAATACCCCTATCTAACCTGTGCGGTTTGGCACACGGTGAGATGCGGTGTCGGGCACCGTGAGTTGCCGCGATTGCCCGCCGACGTTTCGCTGACGTTCCGCGAAGTTCGCCAAGGTCCGCAAACTTCCGCGAGGCCCGCCAAAAAAATTAAACATGTTTAATTTTTCGCGCGAAAAGATGGAAACGTACTCACAACGCCAAAAACTCGCGGTGAATAATAATGAACCGTATTTACGGCCACAGCGCAAAACCGCATAGGTGAGATAGGGGTATAAGAGCTGAAATTTTCCAAATTGAACAGCGGCTAAGTTGCACATAAATCTGGGAGTCGTTCAAAACTTGTTTTTAGTTTTTCGTGTGTTGTTTTTTAAGGCGTAGTACCATGGGTCCCAAGAATGTTGGCAAGGACGGTTCAAGATGAAAACGAGGCCGCTTTCAGTTTAGTTGTTAAAACAGCCATTGCCAAGAGGAATTATAAAGTAAGATTAAGTGAGGTTTAATATCTATTTATTTCATATTTTACTTAATTTACATGTGTTTTCTAAATATCTTGAATGTTTTTCATGTATAAAATTATGATTATAGTGTTGGAAATTGGTCATATTGGTAATATTTTTAGGTGACTGAAAAAAGAAATTGACATTTCGCCTTAAGAACTTGGAACAGATTAAATTCGTATGCCGTATGAGGTACCACTGTATCTCAAACTCCACCATCCTGGCTATTTAACTGCAAGCTCTCTTCTCAAGAAGGCATTTTCCCCAAGAAAATTACATGTACATGGACAGCATTTCTTCAATACGACTGAAGTTATTCCGATTAGAGATTCCAACTCAACTGCTTAACTCTAAATTGAGTTGGAGTCTCTAATCAGAATGATTTCATTCGGATTGAAGAAATGTTGTCCATGTACAGAGATCCAGACACTTTATGAGAGACAGCACCACCAGCAGAGACACACCTATCACAAGGTGCCCCACATGGCCCCCATTGTATTTTAGTCCTTACACGGTTGTACTCTTATTCTTTCACAATGTTCATCAGTATCCTCCTGCTTCACACCCATCTATGAACCTGCCGTACCTTATACATTAGATGCTGGTATAGTGGAATGGAGGTAAATATAATGTTTCCCATTTAAATGATGCGTCGTTTGCTAGTTGAGAAACAAGTGCTTGAAATTTAAGCATAAAATTCACAGTATAGAGTCCTAGCTTCTACAACCATGTGTGTGGTATAAGTTTGTTGATTTAAATTAAAGAGAAGGTGAAAGATCATGAAGTAACTGATTCGTTCTCAAAAAAAAAAAAAAAAATCCAGTGGAGAAATCTAAGACTTTAGAATGTTAAGCAGACTTTGTGTGTGTGTGTGTGTGTGTGTGTGTGTGTGTGTGTGTGTGAGCAATGAAACATCCTATTGCCATCCATGTCAAAAGTTTAAGAAGGTCCATCCTCCATTTGATTGCTTCTCCATTATTCAAAGTACATCCATGTATTCATCCATGAGTTCAGTCTGATTAGCTGAGGTCCTTGCTAGTTTGCCATTATTTATTCATTTATTTATTTTTTTTAAGCGAATCAACTCTTGCTTCATTCGTTTCCATCTAAAAGCTGACTCATTGTCTTTGGGCTCCCATTAAAATGCACTGTAATGAAAAAAAAAAAAACCCTGTATTCTTCAGCCGTGAGGGTTCACCAGTAGACGGACCAGTAGATGAGGTTGAAAAAGATGTAGGCTCCAGGAAAGATCATGCGCGAGTACGTGTCAATGGCGTGGGTGCTGTGGATGATGCGGCCGCGCAGGCCTTTCTTCTTGCCGCCCGTCGAGTCGTTGTCGACGGCGAGGTGCACCACCATGCGCTCGTGTTTATCATTCAGCTCCTCAGGGCCGTTGGGTGCACGGCTGTAACCGGCCAGGCTGTTGCTGTCTGCCTCACTGTACGTCCCATCCACCATCATGCTTTTTCCCTGAGGCAGGCCACATGTACACGGCAGAGACTGCTAAAATACATTTCATTTAAGTGATTAGACATGAGGATAACAAGGACGTTGATTTTAATCTATAACATATAATACAACTGTAAAGTTGGAGCGTCTGTACATTGAAGATGTTTGCGGAAACATAGCACGTGGACGTAAGATGAGTAATAGAACACGTCAAGATGGTTTTTCGAACTTTTTACTGTTTGTTTGTTTGTGCTTGCATCACGTAAAAACTACTGAATGAATTTTAATGGGGTTTTCACAGGTGTACTTGGCCCGAGCCTGAGGAAACATATAGGCTTTTGGGGAGATAAGATATGCTGCTTTGAAATTTAAATGAAAAACACCCATATATCATAAAAAAAATCGACCTTGGAAAAATAATTAGTTCTTCTTAAAATTCAACAGATGGTCGGCGTACATTTTTTAAAACACGCTTATGAGTGTGCAATTAAATTCCACGCGAAGTCGCGGGCACGTCTAGTCTGAAATAAAAGGATATGGTTTGTTGCTGCTGATAAATAAAATTTACATAATTTCCCTAACTATTTATAAGTGATGTAGAAATATTCTTTAGAAATATAAATGATACCTGATGTCGGGCCTTTTCCCTGTATTTGCGTTCTTTCCCGTCTTTCACGGTAGTCAGGTAGTTGACAGCCGCGTACTCAAGGACAGAGAGGAAGACGAAGACGAAGCTGACCCAGAGGTAAATGTCTACGGCTTTGATGTAGGACACTCTGGGCATGGACGCATTTACACCTGTGATGATGGTGGACATGGTGAGCACCGTGGTGATGCCTGAGGACAACAAACAAAAACATTTCATAATTAGACTCCAGATACGGTTTCATATTAATGCTTTCAATCTAATATTATAATGCTTCTATAGTACCATCTAATCCAGAGACATTTTGGCCTTGTTTATACTTCTGGCAAATCCGATTTCGTTCACAAATCCGATCTTTAAGACGAGTTGCTAGTGACGATGATGGTAGAGCATACAGACTGAGAAACATCTGGATGTGGTTCAAATAGTTTTCATTTATTCATCTTCTATACCACTTATCCTGTACTGGGGTGCAGGGGACTGGAGCCTATCTCAGTAGACTTTGGGTATGAGACAGGGTACATCCTGGACAGACACATACACAGACTGGGTAGTTTGAGAACGGCAATTAACCTAATCAGTCTTTGGACTGTGGAAGGACACCGGAGTACCCGGAGGAAACTCACTAATCATGGGGAGAACATGCAAACTCCATGCACACAGACCTGAGGCAGGAATCGAACCCTCAACCCTGGAGATGCGAAGCCACAGTGCTATGGATTCCAATCTGGATATGCGAAAAAAAAACTGATTTGTGCACATTACCAGCCTAAGATGACTAAATTCAGAGTTTTTTCCATATCTGGTCTCTTCTGCACGTACTATTGGCGAAAAACGTAAACCATACTGTTCAGAACAAAGGGGCTCTACTCAAAGTGTTTTCCTTGTTGGAAAAAAGTTGTCAGATTTTATCCCATTATGGCTCTGAGAGGATTGAATTGGGCTCTAAAAATAACCTTCCCTTTCATAGGTTCTCAGACACTGTTCATTCCCTCTTATTCACAGCCGCCAATGAACCAGTAAGCACTCTGTAAGTAGTTTGCAGGAGTCAAAGTGACAGTACATTTGGTACTCGTAGTGCATGCTACATCACTGTCATAATATGAGTGTGTGCTAAAAGGTCTGTGTGTGTGCGAAGAGGAGAAGATCCAGGTGTTAAACAACACCGCTGGCAGTTATTCACGGCTCTCTGACCACAGCTGCATTCGTAACAAATGTTCAGCGTGCTTATTTATTCCAGCTGAAGTCTGGTGCAGAATTTTCGCACTCAAGGCAATTTGTAAGGTAAGACTTAGATGTATTACCTCAGCATTAGGTAATCTGTTTGCTGAAGTTTTACTGGGTGCGAAATCTTTTTGTGACAATCCTGCGTAGAAGCACTTGTGCTGGGTATATGGATGAATGTGGGTTGACTTGCAGAAAAGAGTGTGACACACCTTCTACATACTGTATGTAGTTATAAATGCTGCATACACATTTTCTAATTGAAGAACTGTACATTCAATAGACTGGGCTACATTGAAAACGAAGCTTGTGCATCAGAAATCAGGAATTTTCATTATACCATGATTAACCTTAATTCTAAATTTTGAAATTGAAATGAATTTTGGTTCCTACAACTGGGTGACATGGTGGCTTAATGGTTAGCACCGTTTCCTTGAACTGCCAGGGTCCAGGTTCGATTCCCGCCTTGAGTCTGTGTTTGTTTGCTCTCCCCATGGTTGGTGGGTTTCCTCAGGGTACTCTGGTTTCCTTTCTCAGTCCATAAAAATGCAGGGTAGACTGATTAGCGTAAATTGCCTGTAGTATGTGTATGTAGGTGCCCTGTAATTGGCCCCCTGTTCAGGGTGTACTGTACCACACCTTATGTCCTAAGTCTACTGGGATTGACTCGAGACCACCCGCGACCCTTAGTACAGGATAAAATGGTTTAGACACTGCATAAATGACTGAGCACGGTTGTATACTATTAATTAATTGAATAAGTAATAGAAACACTAGGTAATTAATAGTTTAGGTCTGACTGAGTAACCTGATTTTCTCCCTAATTTAGTTTTGTCCAATTCCTCCCCGTCACTAGGGGGCTCCCACATTAAGGCTACTACTACCACTCAGTCAGGAGAGCCGAAGACAAACTCGTGACGCTAGCCGCATCTTTTTGAACTGCTTGCTCACGCACTGTTGGTGGCGGCGTAACACACTCGGAGGACAGCGCTATCCGCTCCTTCCGCTTGCGTGAGCTCACAGACGCCCCTGATTGGCTGTAGAGCCGTGATTAATGTGGGAGCACGAAGTACCTCTCATCCCTGCCCTCTGAGAGAGCTCGACCAATCAGCTCCCTCTAGACCTCCAGATACGCAATATAACCAGCACGGACAGAGCTGGCTCATGGATGGGAATAAATAATACTATTTAAAAACCACTTAGGTCTCGTCTCAAATACTTACATTTTCAAGGACTTCAGTTCACCTGCCAGATTCTCTAGAGTAGCTCTGGCTTTCTGCATTTGTCTGTCATAGTCGATCACTAGCTGCAATTGCGCCTCCTTGGTGTGTACAGTGCCAGATGCATCCCACAATGCCTCGGTCCACTGGCAGCTCAGTCGCTGCATAGCCTCGGGGTCGCTGGCTGAGCCAACGACGAGCACGCTAGCGTCACCGTTAACGTGATCTTGCTTTGAGATTAGGGAAACTTGCTTCTGAGCACTCTGCCTGCAAGACTAAACAATAAAACAAGTAATGCGGATACAAAGAATGTGAATAAAACAACTAGAACTTTTTCCTCTAATGATCAGCTGTCCTGTTTACTCACCTCGGCCTCTTCTACTTGTTTGGCCATGTCCGTAGGGTTGAGCACCGCAGGGCAGCTACGGCACATCATGATGCAGAACACCAACCTGCTCAGCTGGGCCTCAAGATCAGCATCAGAGGTGTTGAGAACGTCCAGAGGATATTCATAAGGCCTGCTCTGAGGTCACAAAAAGGTGATAAAGTGATCAGACTAGATACATCTAATGTTAACTGTGCAGTATTGTCATGCCACCAAGTAGTAAAACGAACAATACCTCAATTAGTAGGCTATTCGGTCTTGTCTTAGACATCTTTTCAATCTCAGCGAAAATATTATTCATAGTAGCACCAAGTGGTTCCTCTTCCACTTCTTCAACTTCTTTTAATGCCTCCGACACGTCAATACGTCTGACCACTAACGATCCCTGATTAGGAATTTCAGATTTGTCTCCATCTTGCATCTGTGCCTACAATTAAAAGATAATTAAATGTGATCCAAAAAAAAATAAATCATGGAATGATGAGTGAACTTGTGCAAAAACACAGTATTTTAGACATTGTTAGTCACTCAAGAGAAAATATTGAAGATGTTTGATGTTGTATATTAGTCCATCTCCCCCAATGTTGTCCCGAAGTTAGAAAACTATATATATTTCATTTAAAGGACCCCAGAATGAACACCTAAAAAGCAGATTCATCTTTGCTAGAGAGTTTTCTTCAGCCGTCTCTCTCAACACAGCACTTATTTTGCACTTTATCTGTTCACAAGACCTTGGTCACTTCCTGTGGTCAACATATTAAATAGCATTTCACTCTAATTCCTGGATATTAATATCTTGTACAAGACCTAGGTGGTACTGTACATACGATGGCTCAAGATGGTGATTAGGCTTTTATTAATGGCATGCTACAGTATGAAAAATTGCAGGCACTAATGTGGCTCATACCAAAAACATTATATACACGAATAAAAGATGTTTATATCCACATGGAATACCGTTAAGTAATGATACCCAACTGTCTCTTATCATAAATATCTCTTCTCATGCGTTTGGTAAAAGATATATTACTGTAGTAAAGATCATGCAGACAATGTGCATCACACAACAAACACCAGACTCCAGTACCAAGCAGATCTTTCACATCCATGCAGTTTCCTGTTACCTCAACCAAACTGATGCTTTCAATCTCGGTCAAGGCCTTGGTAGAATCCGTTCCCAACGCAGAGCTGAGCTCTTTCTCAAGCTCATCTTCTTCTTGTCTAATGATTGCTTGGATCTCATCACTCTCAGGGCCTGTTGGTGTGGTTGTTTTTGTTTCAGCTACAGGTTCTGTGTGAACTGAAGATCCTTGGATAGATTCATGCTCTACTTTAGTCACAGCCTCCTGTACATCAGATTGGGAAACTTCAGAAACTGTATCGCTCTTCATTTTTCCACCTGCACTTGATGGAGGGGTGGGTTTCTCCAGTGTCTTCTCCGGCTCCTGGGTTTTGCAAACCACTGAAGAAATGTCACTTTGTGCTTGGCTTGCTTCTTGTTCCACTAGAGGAGTCGGTTTTATAAGACCCTCCTCATCAGCACCCTCTTGTGTCTTGTCCGTCTTGTCCAAATCAGTGCTGTTTGAGATTTCGCTCTCCACTTGTTCAAGTAAAGCTTCATCCACATTTCTGCCATGTCTACTTTTTGATGGAGATGTGGGTCTTATCATTATCTCCTCTATGTCTTGAGTTTTAGCAATGATGGAAATGTCACTTTCGGCTTGGCTTGCTTCTTGTTCCACTAGAGGAGTCGGTTTTATAAGACCCTCCTCATCAGCACCCTCTTGTGCAACAGTCCTGTCCAAATCAGTGCTGCTAGAAATTTCGCTCTCCGTTTGTTTAGGTACATCATCTGCCACATTTCTGCCATCTCTCCTGATTGTTGGAGTTGTGGGTTTTACCATCGTCTCCTCTGTTTCCTGAGTTTTATCAATGATGGAAATGTCGCATTCAGCTTGGCTTGCTTCTTGTCTCACCTGAGGACTCCATTTTACAAGAGTCTCCTCATCAACACTCACTTGTGTCCTATCTAAATCAGCGCTAGAAGAAATTTCACTCTCCATTTGTTTAGGTACATCTTCATCCACATTTCTGCTATCTCTCCTTTTTGTTGGAGTTGTGGGTTTTACAATAATCTCCTCTAACTCTTGGGTTTGATCAAAGATGGAAAGGTCACATTCAGCTTGGCTTGCTTCTTCTCCCAACTGACGACTCGGTTTTACAAGAGTCTCATCAGCATTCACTTGTGTCCTGTCTAAATCAGTGCTACTAGGAATTTCGCTTTTTGTTTGTTTAGGTACATCTTCGTCCACACTTTGTGTTGGAACTGTGGTGGATTTTATCATTATATCCTCTAAGTCTTGAGTTTTATCAGTGGTGGAAATGGCTTGGCTTGCTTCTTGTCCCACTGAAGGAGTTGGTTTTGCAAGACCATCCTTGTCAGCACCCTCTGTCGTCACAATCTTCTCTAAATCAGTGCTTGAAATTTCGCTTTCTGTTTGAATAGGTACATCATCATCTCTCCTTTTCATTGGAGTTGTGGGTTTTGCCATTGTCTCTTTAGCTTCGTGAGTTTTATCAATAGTGGAAATTGCTTGGCTTGCTTCTTGACCCACTGAAGGAGATGGTTTTACAAGACGTCCCTCATCAGCACTCTCTTGCTTCATGTCAGTCTTGTCTAAATCAGTGATGGAAGAAATGTTGCTCTCTATTTGTTTAGGTACGTCCTCGTCCACATCTCCGCTATCTCTGTTTTTTGTTGGAATTGTGGGTCTTGCCATCATCTCCTCTATTTCTTGAGTTTTATCAATGATGGAAAGGTCACTTTCAGCTTGGCTTGCTTCTTGTCCCACTGGAGGACTCTGTTTTACAAAAGTCTCCTCATCAGCACTCACTTGTGTCCTGTCAAAATCAGCGCTGGTAGAAATTTCACTCTCCTTTTGTTTGAGCATAGCTTCGTCTATATTTCTACCATCTCTCCTTTTTGTTGGAGGTGTGGTTTCTTGAGTTTTATTAATAATAGACATGTCACTTTCAACTTGGCTCACTTCTTGTTCTACTAGAGGAGTCGGTTTTACCAGAACATCCTCATGAGCACCCTCTTGTGTCTTTGCAATCTTGTCTGAATCGGTGCTGCATGATATTTTACCCTCTAGTTGTTTAGGCGCTATTTCATCTACATTTGTGTTACATGTTGGAGGCGTGGGTTTCACTAAGGGTTCCTCTGCTGGAGCTGGTTTAACAAGAGCCTCTTTAGCAGCATGGTCTGGTGTCACAAAGTTCTCCAAATCAGTGCTATCAGATGTTTTGCAGGCAACTTTGTCACTGACATTTTCGCTATCGCTCCTCCTTGCTGGAGGTGTGGGTTTCACCAATGTCTCATCGATTTCCTGGGGTTTAAAAAGCACTGAAGGAAAATCACTTTCAATTTCGATAGTTTTTTGTTTCACTGGTGGAGAGGCTTCTGGAACTGTTTCCATGCCGCTGCTGCTGGAAATGTCAGCCACCGAGTCACTGACATTTTCGCTATCTCTCCTCCTTGATGGCGGTGTAGGTTTCACCAAAGTTTCCTCCATTTCCTGGGTTGTGGAAACGATGGAATGGACACTTTCAGCTGTGCTTGTTTTTCGTCTCTGTGGTGGAGTCGGTTTAATAAGGGACTCGTCAAAAAGTTTCTCCTGTGTCACCGAGTTCTCCAAATCAATATTGCTGGGAATTTCGACAGCTCCCATGTCAGACACGTTTCTGCTCTCTCTCCTTCTTGCTGGAGGCATGGGTTTCACTAAAGTCTCTTCCTCCACTTCTTTGATTTCATCAACAAGGGAACTATAACTTTCAGCTCGATGTGCTTTTCGTCTCACTGGTGGAGTTGGTTTTACAGAAGACTCTTCAACAGCTGTTTCTGGTTTCACCAAAGCAGAATTCTCCAAATCACAGCTGCCAGAAAATCTGTCCGTCAAGTTAGCACTACTTCTCCTTCTTATTGGTGGTGTAGGTTTCGCCAACGTATCCTCTATTTCTTGAACGTCTGAACCAAACAAAATAACATCACTTTCGGCTTTGCTTGCTTTTCGTCTCACTGGTGGGGTTGGTTTTAGAAGCTGGTCGGCAAGAGATTTCTCCCGTGTCAGGATCTTATCTAAATCAGTGTCACTCACATTTCTGCTACCTCTTCTTCTTGTTGGGGGTGTGGGCTTCACTACATTCTCCCCAACTTCTTGGATTTTGGAAAGCAATGAAAGAGTGTCCCCTTCAGTTTGTCCTGATGCTTTTCTTCTCACTGGTGGAGTCGGTTTAATAAGAGCCTCCTCAAGATTCAATGTCTTCTCCAAATCGGTGCTACTGGAAATTCTTCTAACCATTTCTACATAAGCCCTGTCACCAAAATTTCTACTCCCTCTCCTTCTTGTTGGAGGTGTGGGTTTCACCAGTGTGTCCTCTATTTCCTGGATGAGACTGATCTGACTTCCTTTTCTTCTTACCGGTGGAGTTGGTTTTTCCAGAATCTCCTCAAAAGCTATTCCTTGCATCACTGTCTTCTCCAGTTCTTCAGGTATGGTGTCTCTTCCACTTCTGCTATCTTTCCTCCTTGTTGGAGGTGTGGGTTTTACCAGTATATCTTCCATTAGTTGGGGTTTGGAGAACTGTGGAGTGATAAAGGCACTTTGATCTGGGCTTGCTTTTCGCCTCACTGGTGGAGTTGGTTTTTCTGTAGACTCCTCAACAATCATCTCTTTTGTCCTTGTTTTGTCCAAATCACTGCTGGCGAATAATGAATCTGTCACGTTTTTACTATCTCTCTTTCTTGTTGGAGGTGTGGGTTTCAGTATGTCCTCCATTTTGGGGGTTTTTGAAACCACTGAGATGCTGTCATTTTCAGCCTGAGTTACTTTTCTGCTTACTGGTGGAGTTTGTTTTACAAGGGTCTCCTCAACAGTCGTTTGGCTCGTCTTCTCCTGTTCAAGTTCTCGAGTCTCTGCCTTCTCTTCTGGTCTTTTTTCCATGGGGGTTTGCTGATCATTGTGATAAAGTGACAGTCTTTCATTTCCTAACTTGTCCTTGTGTCTTCTGCTTGGTGGAGTTGGAAGAACCTCTGCAGGTGGCAACTGGAATTCATCGTGTTTGGGTTGTTGACTGGTTGGTAGAGGAAGATTTGCTTCTTCAGAATGGATGTCTGAACTGACTGACAAAATTTCACAGTCCTTAGATCGTCTGGTTGGTGGGGTTGGTTTCATCTCACTTTTCACTGTTGTCAATGTTTTTGTGTTCTCAACCTCCATTATTAGCTGATCCATCTCTTTCACTAGCTTGTCTTCAGTACTGAACGATAACCTTTCTGGTTTACTTCTAACTGGTGGAACTAGTGAGGCCCCTATGGTCTCTAATGTCTCAGACTGTTTAGCAGTCAGTGCTACTCTCCCGCTTTCTCCCGTTTTAACTGACTCATTACCAACTTCCTGTTGAATGTTTTCTGTAACTTTAGTTTCAGAAATCTCTGTTACTACATTGTCAGGTTTACTCATGGCAGCATACGGTGCTGGCACGCTTGTCTCGGCAGCTTGCTCTTGACGTATCTCCAGTCCCTCTCGTCTTTCAAGGATGATGTACCTGCGTTGGGTCTCTCGAGGGCCATTATTCGCAGTCCACTGTTCAAAGGATTCCATCACTCTCTGGACCTCCTGTGGACCATTGTTTGTTGTCCAGGTTCCTTCTCTCTCCGCATGTGAGGTATTTGGTTCACTGTTCCTGGTTAAGATCTGAGTTTCTGTTATTTGCTCAGAAAATACTAGAGTTCTATCAATGTTTTCATTAGGGGTTTGACTTAATTCAGTGGAATCAACAAGATTCCATTTATTTTGCACTTTTTGTTGATTGTTTCTCGTTTCATCTAATGTATCCAACTTTTCCAATTGTTGAGACAAAGGGATATCCGAGCCAGTGTCTGAAATTGCATCAATTCTCCTTTCATTATCGTTAGCCGAGTCAGAGACCTCAGCAGTATGAATATGTACCCCGTCTGTATCGGGAATGAGTGCAGCTACTTTCTTTTTTGCCATTTCCTCATCGTCGCTTGTAAGTACACAGGTGTCAGACGTACGTGACTCTGTCCTATGTGCTTGTTCAGCTGCATCAGTTTCTCGCAGCTGAGCATATATTGTACTTTTGTCAACTGATTCCGTGGATTTTCCTTGAACGCATGTCTCATGGACTTCTTGAAGCAAGGTAACTTGCATCTTTTCCCTGCCCTTCATCTCCATCACAACTTTTTCTTCATCTTTTGCTGGACCAATGGCAGATTCATCAACTTCTGGTACTATATCAGGCTGCACAGCCAAAGCTGTGGTAGACAAAACATCAGGCGTAAGTTCACTCTGGTCAAACTGTAGCGCCGTCAGTGACCAGCCTGCTGTGGGAAACTCAATCTCTTCTGAAATCTCGTCAGTGAGATCTCTGTCCAGGATTGAAGAGACAGCTGTGCTCAGGCTTTTCTTGAACTCTTCAGATTTTGTTGCTTCTAAAACATGAAAATCAGCACGAATAGTTCTCAGACTTTTAGATCCTGCGACTTCAATGTGTTCTTCTAGTTTAGAGGTTATAGTTGATGATGTGGTTGGCAGATGATCGGTTTTAAATTCATCCCCGTCCTCATCTACTGCAGACACCAGCTGTGGTTCCGTAGTGGGAGATTCTGGCAGTAATTCTTTGTTAGCCGTCCTGGAAGCCTCAGCACCTCCTGATTTTTGTTCATGTGCTGTAGTCAGCATGTCATCTGACTGATTATTCAACAGAAAAACATTGTGCACTAATGTTTCCACTGGCTGTTCTTTCTTTTCTGTGGTTCCTTCAATAACTGGCATGGCAGCGTCTCTATGCATCATTTCTAAAGGCTCAATGCCTGAACTTGTAGCACTGGCAACTGGAGTAGAAGAAATATCTTGAGGCACCGACCAATCAAGCTGAACCTTTGTTGTAGCATCCAGCATTCTTGACCATTCACAGGAAACCTGCCATGATGCCATGACAAAGAGAAAGCTTAAACTACTTAAAGACTTAAAAGTCTAAATAATGTCTCTGATCCTGGCAGTTTAAGGTGAAAAAGCTACAGAAGCCAAAGCTAGAAAGACTAATGACTAGGAACCAAAGAAATGCATATAAATCTAACCGTTTAATATTCTTTATGAAATTTAAAGTTTTTTAAATAAGAAGAAGGACATATAAAAACCCTTTGATAATGCCACTCATTTTGTTTTACCTCTGAAACCAAATGAGCGGGTTGTGTTTCCAGGGACAATGTATTTTTCATCCTTTCCTCCTTAAGATCCTGATTTACAAAAAGTTAAAATTAGTGAAACATACACACTTTAAGTGAAACCGCTAAATCTACTCATAGTAACTAGTAGAAAAGACCGATAACACTTTCTAATGAATCATGTATCCATAAAGTATTGTAATAGAGCAGACATTAAGCTTCAGAATGTCTCAAGCACGTATACAATAATGCGCTATTTATTTTCTGTACCCAAAGTCGTAACGCATTATAATACTGTACGTCATACCATTAAGATTTTCAACATGCTAAAATTTTTACTTCCCTTAAACCTGTGATGACATGTACTTTTGAGTGATGTACTGTATGTTATAATGCCACATAACCTGTGTAATATGTTATATTCTCATGAACAGATTTTATAATAACCTGACATTATGAAGTCGTGCACTTGTGCGGGATGAAATGTTATTAAACTGTCATTGAATATGAGCACTTACACTGTACAACTGTCTGCCAGGAATCATGACATGTTATTAATGTTATATGACGACCTATGGTGCTGATGCTGAGCTACAAAATGTACAGTATGTTACAACATCATAATAAGATATCCTAATGTGTTCATGCAGCAAAAATTATAAAGTAGAAATGATTAAATACTAAAAATAATATAACATAAAACTAACTATAACCAAACATAAATATAACTATAAGTTATATGTGACTTCCAAGCATTATAAGGTGTCATGACGGGCATTATAATGGATTATAGACTGTGGTGCACTCTCTATATTTCTTGGTAATTATAAATGCAGTGTGGTGTTTATACAAGTGGACGCCAGGTATTATAAGACATTAGGTATTATGCTGCCTAACACATCATAAACACATTGATTATTTATTATGTACACTAAAACAGTCACCTGCAGCCTCTGGCGAAGTTGATTAATCAATGTATCTGCGTCCTTTAACGCGTTCGATGCGTCCCTCTCCAGCTTCTCTGAGAGTTCTTGACCCAGACAGTTACTGAGAAGCTGCTTATGAGACACTGCCCCCTGCAGGTTCTTATGAAGTACTGCACCTTCGTCTATCATGGCCTGAGGAACAAATGACATACTGTAAGTGTTTTTATTTCTGAAATGTGACAGCTCTGCAGCAGTGTAGAGTATCGTATCGCACATACACACCTGAACGGAGCAAGCCGAGTCCGAAACGGGTTGTGTGTGTGTTGACTGGGTCCAGAACCGCAGGGCCTGCAGCGTGTCCCTCATACAGTGCACAGTGCTATCGGCACAGTCGTTCTGTCTTTCTGATAGCTTGGACTGCAATCTAAAAGTTATGCAAAAACCGATTACACACATTTCTTCCATTATGCTTTTTGGGAATAAGGAGAGAATAAATGATGGAATAAATTCTGGTACCTGCAGTACTCCTGGGTCACTGTTTCGATAAGAGAAATGACATTAAACGGAAGAGCCTCATCAGGGGGAACCATGTGGACCGCCTGCCCCAGATCCCGAACCCTGCCCTCGATCGGCTCGAGCTCCTTCTCACAGGTCTAAGACAAAGCAACCAAGGTGAAAATGTGTTTGAATTATTTTATCATCTTATTAGACACTAAGATATGTTCAATACCTTCAAAATATTCCAGTTTTCCAGTAGCTGGTTAATATTCTTGTTTCCTTCTACAAAACCTAGGCATTCCTGTTCTCTGAGATTATTCAGAACGCTCTCAGCCTGCGCTCTTAGATCCTCTGCTCTTCCAGATATCTTCGATTCGATGTCAGCCAATTTAGTCTCGCACACCACAAGCCTCTTCTTTATTTCCACCTCAGAGGAGGCGCAGAGGTCATGGAGTTGGCCGGTTTCTAACTCCAGCGCATCACGTCCCCCTGGAGTGCACAAGGCGATCAGGGCGTCTTTAGCCGCGTCTAGGTCTCTCATGTCTCTCTGCTCTCTCTCCACTGTCTGAAGAAGAGCCTGAAGACACAGAATCGTGATATAAACAGCAGTTTAATGTGGCAAATACATTAAACATACATCAAAGGAAATCAAATCTGAATAATGTTTTCACTGATATGTTGGTCCATTTTGACATCAAAGGATTCCTCCATGACATAATGCTAATGCAACTGCTAATAATCAGTTATGATCAGCGTTTATTCATCTGTTCCAGTAAGTGCCATTGTAACCGTACAAATAACAATCAGCAAGACTAGCAATTGCTAACTAAAAGTAAAAAAAAAAAATACATCTCTAGTAAACAAATAAAGACCAGAATAGCTGAACGTATCACAAATGTTTCAATATAATGATAAGTAATGTTTTAGAGTAGACTTTTTTATTTCATTTGAATAAAATGCTCCTATAACCAACAGCTACACCATATACCTCTCTGTGTATTAGATTCTTATAATGTGGATTAGAGATTTCAAAATTTGTGGAGTATCCTGTTTTGTTTTTTTAACTTCTGCAAACCTTTAAAGTGTTAATAGATTCCTGTAACCCATGGCGATCACCGGGCAGGTCCCCAAAACCTCTGACTTGCTCTCTCAGCCAGTCCTGTGCGGCAACGTGCTGCTCCAGCAGCTGGACGCAGTTTCGTTCTGTGCGAATTCCTTCTTCAAGACTCTCACACAACTCCTGTACAAACAGAGAAACCCAAAACAACAAAAATGTGTTCCATGATACATTAAAAAAATTTAAAAACCCTGCAAACTAAACGCCTGACAAATCCTACCATTAGTTCTTTGATTAACCCGGGGACGCAAACCTCCATGGCTGCCCAAGACGGATCGGTCCAGCTCGGGTCACGCGTGAGCCGGCTCATCTCTCGGCCCAGGGCTCTGAGAGCGGACAGGGTCGGGCTTAGAGACCTCGCCTTGTCCAGAAGAGCCACGGCCTGCTCCACTGTGTGCCTGCGGTCCCCGAACCCGGGCCAGGGGAAGTGACGAGGCAGCGCTGCCGTCTGCTGCTTCAGCTGCTCCACGCGGGACTGGGTCTGCTGTCTTTGGCACTGACACGAGACCAGGCGCTCCACCACACTCCTCCACAGGCTGAAGACAAAAAAACAGGGTTTTTTCGTCAGTAACGACATCACTGTTAAAGTCTGCTGTGTAAAAAGATGCACTATACGAGTTATACCATTTTTGAAATGCCATTAATTGACATACTGTTAATATTACTATTAGTATTAGTATAAAACAGTAATAAAACCTTGATGCCACTTCAGTAACAGAAATATTACGGTTAAAATTATTGACTAAATATTATTGTGTGTCCAAACTCTTTCTTTTCTACAAGTTGTCTATAAGATGTTAGGAAAAAAAATCTTCATTTTCAGTCACTCAACACAGTCACCTGTACACATTCGCTCCTACAAAAGTATTCAGTATATTCCACAAGTCGTGTGTACAATAATAACCTGTAGTTAGACAAACATCTAAATTTCCTGAAGATCATGGGGACAAGGAAATTAGTTCTTCTCATGTTTTTTCCTCAGTGATCTCGTAATATTGACTAATGAGGTCACTTTGAAAGTCCAACCACACTAGAAAAACTAACGTCCTTAATGTCAATGATAATTATAGTGACCCATTTAAATGTTTATTTATGCTTCTTATGTGCAAAATATTCAATTGTAATAGCAAAATCACATAGCCATCTTTTTTTTGGTCTAAATCAAATATCTTAAATGCTTGAATACATGTTTCCTGGATAAAATATTTATTAAAATAATGTAAATTACAACCTAATTAGGGCTGAAACGATTCCTCGAGTAACTCGAATAATTCGATTACAAAAAATTATCAAGGCAAAATCTTCTGCCTTGAAGCTTCTTTTAATTAATTTTAAAAGCTTGCATTATGTTTTTGTGCAATTATTTGTTGACAGCGCGCTTCCAGATGCAAGCCGCCAGTAAACACCAGCGAAGAAGAAGCGCTTATGTCACCGAAAAAGCGGAAAATCATATGAAATACCTTTTTTTTTTTGCATCTGAGAAAAGGCTTTAAAATAAGAATGTATGACACTGTAATGCACTTAATTCATCTCAGTCAACTTTAATACCCCTATCTCACCTACGTGGTTTTGCGCGGTGGCCGGAAGTTCGTCATGATTCACCGTGAGTTTTAGCGCAGCGATTACTTTTCCATTTTTCCACGAGAAAATATAACCGGCACCTAACACCGCATCTCACCATGAATCAAACCACATACAGTAGGTGAGATAGGGGTATACGCTATTCCTTGTATTGTGAATAATACAAATTTTTATTTTTGATAAAATGCTGTATGCATTTAAAAAATTTAAGTGATTACTTAAAAATTAAAGTAAAAAAAAACAATTAGTCTTTGTTGCTCTTATATATTTTGACATTGCTATTTATTTAAGAAAAAGTAAATTTTATCCCATTACTCGATTAATCGATTACATTTTTGGTAGAATACTCGATTACTAAAATATTTGATAGCTACAGCCCTAAACCTAATCATCGAATCCTCTACATTTTAATATTATTATTCATTTTTTTTTTTTGGG
>JAQQZT010000012.1:32619202-32645425 GCA_030068275.1 Clarias platycephalus | reverse complement strand
TGGTTGATTAGATAATTGCATTAATGAGAAATTGAACATGTGTTCATAATAATCCTTTATGTGAGTGTATATATATATATATATATATATATATATATATATATACACACTGTATATATATTTTTTGTAATCTTAGACTGTCAGTAAAAAAAAACAGTCAAGCTTGTTTTCCTGAAGTTAATATGGCACTACCTAAAAGTTATCTCAGTGACCAATCCCAAAAAAAGACAACAGGATGGATGTGGTTGGTGATGTCGGTCATGATGCTGATTTTTGTTTTACATTACATTTTCTAGTTGTGGGCTGATAGTTTTTGTTTTTTCCGTTTTATGCTCCTCTTTGGATAGAATATTGGGAGTTCCCAAGAACACATACCAAATACAAATTGAACATTTGGACCTTTCGGACCTTTCATCTCAATAATGTTCATGAAATATCAAAGAAACAGGTCACGACCGGCGGTAAAACTGAAATCATCAAATTGGTCAGTTGGTCCTGTGAATAAATATATACTGTATATAATATATATTGTTGAAATTTCTGAAGGTCTTTCGCTTGCCATGCAGAAGACCCGGGTTCGATTCCCAGCCAATGCTCAAACCCCAGCCAGTGGATGCTGTTGCAGGTCCCAAGCTTAAATAAAATAGGAGGGTTGCATCAGGAAGGGCATCTGGTGTAAAACCAGTGCCAGCCAAGGTGTTGTGCAGAGAGGATGCTTTACTGTTGCAACCCCTTGACGGAAGCAGCTGAAAGACTAAGAACCGTCCCATTTTTACCACCATGGTAGGACCTCAGGTTAACATTCACGAACGCATTCACACAATATGGGCAATTTGGGAACGCCAATCTGCATGTCTTTGGACTGTGGGAGGAAACTGGAGAACCTGGAGGAAGCCCACCAACTCATCAACATGGATGGTGGGAGTTGAACCTGCAACCTGGAGGTGTGGGCCGACGGTGCGAACCACCGAGTCACTGCAATGTACTGCGTTTAAATCCATTGTAGTGGTCTAGCATATTGTGGTGCTGTCCGAATACTTATGGACCCGAGTGTGAACCTAAGCGCTGCTGTTGTATGAAATTAATTAACAGCAAATGGAACGTAACAGCATTGTACAGCAGTAGTAGAAGAAATATTATAGCAGATCAGAAATAAAACCAGATAAATCTGTCCAGAGGAAACGTTATGTTACCGGATGAAACTCCAGGCACTAATTTGTCCTAAAACGTTCCCCTCAGCAAGCGTTCATCTAAATGATAAATCTGTTACTTATTATATCATCTTTCTATCATCCGTTTATGGTAAATCTCATTCTGTTACACATGACCTGAACATAAAGGACAGTTTCATATACTGTATAAAAACTAAAATATTTGATTAAAATATAAGTGCCTGTATTATGATGAGAAATATCATCAATCAGCAGGAAATAAAGCACAGTATATATTTTCCACAGTATACACAACAATCCCAAAAGTTTCCTCCTAGCAGCAGCAGGTTAAAAGGTGTTTCATGGAATTTGCAACACTTACGGTCCGTGTTTCTGAGTTTCCAGGTTCGCAGACCACCTGCGCTTTCTGCTCGTCTGCTTCCCGCATTCGGCAACCAGAACGAGACAGAAAATAAGGAACAGCAGGTTGGTGAAGTAAGGCATGATGCGGGTTAGATGAGGAATCCGCCTCTGTGTGTGAACGCTCCGTCCTCAGCATGGTACTGCTCCCATTCCGCACTCCACACTGATGCGCATCTCTCGCTGTCCATAAGAGGCAGTGTATGTGTGTGTGTGTGTGTGTGTGTGTGTGTGTGTGTGTGTGTGTGTGTGTGTGCATGCACAAGAGAGCGGCTTCCCGCTGTTTCGGTCCTGTGATCTGATTGGCTCCCCACGCTGCTGAAGCGGAGAAGGAGAGAGAGAGAGCGAGAGAGAGAGTATCACGCGCTAGAGGCTTAAGCTCCCCGGTCCACCAGTGACGCACGTGCGTAGGAGACAGGGCTCGGGGACAATTCTACTACACAACAAAAAAAAGCATCCAAGTGATGTTTGTTTGTTTGTTTGATTGATTGATTGTATTATTTCCTATAAAGTTGTCTTTAATGCTCTGGACAGGACCCCAGTCTGTCACTCGGTTAGAATCGATCAGGTCTGCATGTATGATATAAGCTTTTGGACTGTCCCCCAAATTTATCTAGGCTTGGGACCGGAGTTGAAAGCGCACCTCTGCGACCCCTCGCACTGCACTACAGATGTCTATGGAGATGACACGAGAAGGTAAAAGAAGGGAAGGCGAAACCAGCAATGAAGGCGAACCGTGCAGCGACAGAGCATCAGCTGTGACGGAGGGGATTTTCGAAGAGGATTTGAGAGTCGAGTTCAACGATGGTGCAGATGCATGGCTTGTGATGGAGAGCGTGTGTTGAGTAACGCTTCTGTATAGAGGAATTATAGAGTTGCTCTACCAACTTGGGCAATTTGAACAACTTGTGTCAGATGATAATAATAATAACTTCCTAATTGCGTAATTTTTGCATTACTTTTATTACAGCCCTTGTACATTTCTTAACATTTACATTGAGACATCTGATCCAGAGCAACTTACAAAAATGCTCGCGTTTCCGCCATTGGATGGAACCCTTACTTTAGCAAAATATTTTTAAACAGTGATTTTAAAACTTTCTTTCCAAACACGTGAAATCTGTGAAATTTCGATTAGGAGGTTTTCAGCAAGCTGCAGCTTTTTTTTCTCTTATTGTTATGCATTAATTTATCACAGTGAACAGAAAGAGACCCACTCTCCCACACCATGGGTAACCTGAGAACATTAATCAGCCTACACTGTTTGTCTGGGAGGAAACCCGAGGACCCAGAGGAAACCCACAATATATTTGGAAAACATGCAAACCACACACACACACACACACACACACACACACACACACACACACACACACACACACACGAAGTAAGGTTCGAAACCCCAACCCTACCAACAGCTGAGTCACTGCAGTGCCGTTATCAACACGAAAATGAACAAAAGTCAGATCAAATATCCGGTGGACATTGCATAACAATGAACATAACTACAAGTACGAGTTAAAAATGAATCATACTCCGTCTGTAGAATTTATTTTAATACATTTTTAGAAAGACAAATAATTTTTTCGACATAATTTTCATTTTAGGCTGAGCTGTGAGCCACGGACGCACCGCTGTCTTCACTTCTTCATCAGAAGTGACTCTTCGTCCTGGTAGACCTGCTTTCAGGGAACCAAACAGGTGAGAGTCTGATGGAGCGAGATTGTTGAAAATTTTGCCAATTTGTTCATTTGTTCCAATACTTCTGGCCCCCGAGAATCCCCAAAAACTATAAGCGTTGATGAAATTTCCAGCTGATGGTTTGCTTTTGAACTTTTTCTCGATGATGTTTCCGTTCCACTTTCATAGTGATGAATCCACGTCTCGTCACCAGTAATGATTCACGTTGAGAAACTTTTACCTTCCTCAGAGTATCGAACCACAAATTTCGAATGACAGCATGCTGCTCTTATTTCATGCAACTCACAAGTGAGGCAGAATTTGAGATTTGAGAATTAGATGATATCTCTATTTTAGATCATAAACATGCAAATGTAACAGTCAAGTTGCATAACAGTTCTAAACACATATATATATTAAAATCCAGCGACCGATCGAACGAGGTTTACATTAGCCAGTCATCTAACATGTAAGTTTACGATACAAATTTAAAGGTGGGATACGAAAATTTTGGGGACAGGATTCATCCTTAAAAAAATTCCTTATGAACGATTTGCAAACGCATCCGGCTTGATAAACAGGCCCTGCGAGTATAATCATGAAGCCATTGTTCTCTGTCCAATTAGATACGAGAATCTGTGGTATGAATACGAATCAAACACATTTACACGCGACAATGAGATTCTAATATTGTGAAATTATCAAAGCTCATGATTAGCATCTCACCCGCCGCTAACAAAGAGTATTTTCTCTACATGTAGTGCAACCAGAATGTAATCAGACTCCTTGAATTAGGAGTTTATCAGAAAGCGATTAGCTTACTCTTTCCTCTAAATGAGCAGCGGGTATGTAACGAGGCAGAACAGACCTCCTTCCGCGAGTTCGCGCTACCCAGAAGACTTTCAACTCCGCAGGGAAATCCGACCGATTCTAAGAAATCACCGAAGCGAGCGAGATTGCAAAAAAGATTCCTCTTGGAAGGAGTTGAGGTCAACGTTTTTTTTGTTTTTTTGTGTCACCGCTCCTCATGTTCTGATGTCAAATCAAAGAAAAGGAAAAAAAAAAAAAAAAAAAAAGACAAAAATGGCACGATTTATTTTCCAAGTTTTAATCAGCATCTTGTTAAAAATCAAACATCAGCTTTTACAGCACACAACACACTCAGGTTAAAACTGAGCCATTTGTAAATTCCTGGTCACGATTAAAAGCACGACACGTGAACTGACATTTTGAAAAGGTGTGTTTGAACTACAGTACTTCTGGCTCAACATTCATTAAGGAGAATCTAATAATCCTTATTTACGAGCAGAGATGTTCCGTATGAGCTTGTCTAATAAATCTAACACTTCAACTTCATGGTAACTTTGGAGTGGAGCGCAGTTTAACGTGACAATATTATTATTATTATTATTATTATTATTATTATTACCCGACTAAAAGCACATGCATCAGAAGCCTCGTCAAAGTCCTTTAACCCTGTGCACAGGTCATAACATATATTAGCTTTTATTTAAAAAAAAAAAAAAAAAAAAAAACTATCTATAGGAATGCGATATTGCTGAAGTATTTATTTTATAATTTAATGTTTTTAAGGTTTGTGATGTCATCCTGCTTGTGTGCATCCTGTAACAGAAGGTGTTTCTCTCTCAGCTTGGCAACCAAAAACTGGGAGAACACAATTTATAGCTTGTCTTTATCCATTTCTTCTTCTTCTTCTTCTTATTATTATTATTATTATACTGTACTTGTTAGAAGAAAGTGAATGGCTCGCATTAAGGAAATAAAAACACCCCACCTCCTCCCTGCCTCACCCACGTAAAAAGTCAAAATCACCCAAGTCGCACTTCTGCGCCATAACAATCTACCCCTCTCTATATATGATATTACTCAGCCATAATAATATCCCCTGATGTTTAACTCTGATTGTATGATATTACCAAACCTTTCCAGCTCTGCAAATAATTTTTTTGTCAAACAAAAATGTAGCATTAAAGCAAAAAAAAAAAAAAAAAAAAAAAACGTCCCATGAATAGATAGATATATGAATCTGGAATGATCTGCGCACGCTCCCATATCAACTCATCTCGAAGCCCCGCCCCCTCACCAAGTCGTTAATGCTCTTGACAGGACTTCTGAGGCGTCCTCGCGTCCCATCAAGCTAAATGAAAATATAAACTTCGTCTTCGTCTCTTTATTCGCCTCCCGCATTCGTCTTAGCAGCAGAATGTGACTTGTTTCGAATGAGACTTAACATAAACAAGCATATGGTTAACACACTGTGAAAAAATGACAGCAAGTGAAAAAACCTTGAATATATGTCAATTTATCACCAGTTTAACTAAAGATGTGATTATTCATTCATTTGTTTATCGTCTATTCATCTTGTGTACAATGTCGCGGGAGGCCTGGAGGAGACTATACCGCTCACCCCAGGGCACGAGACGGGGTACACCCTGGACGGGGTGCCAATCTGTCGCAGGGCAAACGGGCGATTCGAGAACGCCAATTAGCGTAATCTGCTTGTCTTTGGACTGTGGGAGGAAACCAGAGTACCCGGAGGAAACCCACACACTGATCCTGAGGCGGGACCTGAACGCACCACCCTGGACGTGCGAGGCCACAGTGTTAACCACTGCACAACCGTGCTGCCCTAAAACAAACCAAAGATCATTTCTAGACAAATTTATCTAATCCTATTGGCAGATAAGTTTGCAAGTTTTAAGCATTAACTTCTTGAAACAAATAAGGTTATCTAACAAAATAAAAAAAATTTTTAAATATGATTTGTCTAGAAATAAGCTTACTTATCTAATAATTTAGGTTTCTTTTAATTTTATTTGATGAAATTGTAGAAAAAACAGTTATTTTATTTTTATTTTTTATTATGTTATTTTTTTAGTGTTTTTGTTTTTTTGCCGAAAAAGCCAAACCTTTTTTTAAAGACAGATAAAACTATGTGAAACTGGTTTCGTACTGTTTACTATGAATGACTATGTAACCGCTAAAAAAAAAAAAATAAATCCACCAATAAGCCGAGTTTCGTCACTGCCACTGCCAGCAAAAGAGTTCCCGACTTCAAAGCTAACAAAATTACACACTCCCACACTCTCCTTCAACCTACGAGGGAATAATGCCTGCTCTTTTTCCTATCTGAATGACAGATATTTGTTCATTATGTAGTTTTTTTTTTTTTTAACATGTACAGTAAATAGCAAGCAGGTGTAAAAACATTACATTAGATTTACTAAGCTGTTTTAGTTCTGACGTTTCCTTTGAGGTATGAGAATCAGATATCTGCTTTAAAGTAAACAGTTTCCCAACTTTCCTACAGCCCAAAAAAACTAAAGAGAAGGAAAGAAAATTTAATACTAACAAGAAAAATGAGTTCTTATGCGTCACCATATTATAGTATTTCCGGAGGCCACCATCAAATACATCTGTAGTGAGAACACTGCTTTTTGTCATTAGCATGAAATTTGTGAAACTTGCCAATTTTTGTTCTATGGCAGATTTTCAATATCGATCATTGGTTTGTGTAAATGTTCTATGCAGGACGACTGGGGGGAAAAAAAAAAAAAAAAAAAAACTCCCAACAGATTTAAAAACATAGAATTTTTACAGTAAACCTGCTGCTAATTATGCGATTTTAAAATCAATCAAGTTTCACATTAGTAAGTCTCCTTATACATAAATTTAAACAAACCAGGAGGCATAAACTAAAGAGGGTTTTCATGAATACCATATGCGTCGTGCAAATGCTCCAACGAGTGATTTATGAATAAATCCAGCTTCATAAATAAAAATTTACCTCAATTAAAAGTAGCTTGCTTTAGATATATCCTAGTTATGTAACATATCAGGATATGGGGGGGAGGGGGGGAGAGTCACATCCCATTATATTCCGGGCAAACCATATTAGGTAAATGTGCACGAGTCAGTCATTTCCTTTACTAGTACACTAGTGAATCGTTTCTAAATAAAGTACAGTATGTGCTGCCATCCTCCTTTGGCGATAAGCACAATCAGGCATCACTAAGGAGAACGTGGCAGCCGGAGGGTGGCGGCAGTTTAGTTTTGGTGAGAGAATGTTTTTTGTTATTTTTAAAACTCTGTTGGTCAGAGCTCGTAGTCAAACTTGTAGTCCTGGGCCAGGTAGATCCTGCGGAAGACGAGTGCGGCGAGGGCCAGCGTGAGCAGCACGATGAGCACGGCCGAGCCCGTGTGGCTGCCGTCCTGCTGAGCCGCCGCAGGGAATGCGGGGTAGGTAGGCCGGCGTTGTGGTTGGTTCTGGTTCTGGTTCCGGTTCTGAGCGCGGCGCTGCCGGGGGCTCAGAGAGCGCGAGCTGGGAGCTGCAGGAGTGGGGGCGGATTCGGACGCCGACTCGGGCTGGAGGGAAAGAAGAAGGGAGTGTGAGAGAGTTGGTAAGCTCCTTCGAAATAAAACAAACAAACAAACAAACAAAATTCATTTAAAATCATATTCCTTTAAATTTGGCACAACAGGGTTGCAACTATTTGGATAATCGATTAATCTATGCATTATTGAAACAAATGGGGAACGGCACAATCACTTAATAGCTTTTATTTATTTTTTTATCAGCATTTAAATTTAGCTTGAGGTGTTTTTTTGTACTGGTGGTAACAATGAAGACAATAAAGATGAATATCTCCTTTTAAAATGTATGTAGGGACCAAGGAAAGGCAAAGTAGCAGCAAAAAAATAAATAAATACAGCTATTGAAGCTTAGAACACATTAGGAGGAACACATTATTGGAGTTAAGTTAAAACCGAAATCAAGTCTATGATGAAGGGGCGTGGCCAAGCGAAGTGAAGTGTGAAGGACCTGAAAGTGGGGTACGTTGGAAAAGGACACACACACACACACACTAATTAGCCATATTCTCCTCATGTGTGTGTGTGTGTTCCTGCAAGCTAAAAAAAGTGAAGAGTGTGTTTGTGTGAGAAAGAGAAAGAGAGACGGAGATTGCTTGCGAGTTTAACTTAAAAAGGTTCATTGTGGAGGACTGGCAATAAAAACCTGACTTACGGCAACACGCAGTCAGTAATTATCCACATCCACTAATCGCGTGTGAATCCCTGACTCTCGCGTCCTTCACAACAAAGCGGCGCTCGGATTAGCGAGTCGAGGATGCAGTGTTTCCACGCGTAGGGAATTTTTGCTCGTGAAGGTGTACATGCCTTCATCGCTCACTTCACTCCAATAAGCCTGACAGCTCCACATCAGAGCCTTCACGTGATGACGTCATGATTGAACTGACAATTCAATCTGATGGCAACTGATTTGATTATCAATTTTCGGCAACGAGGTCGAAAATCTTTCATAATTGGGTCGAGATTATAAAACACCAGAAACCACTCCAAAATAATACGACGAGTTCCTGGTGCCTCATTGCTCTTATCCCACTTTCATTATAAAAGTTAATGTAGAACCATAAGGCTCATTTCCAGAATCAGACTAAAAGGTTTTGAAAAAGTCTTCAATTTCCAATTCGCAATATTAGCTGGAATTGAATATTTCCAATTTAAAAAGATGGTGACTTTTCTTTTTCTCATTAAGCACAAACAAAAAGCAATTATTAAGAGGAAAAATGCTTAATTCCATATAAAGACATCATGCACAGGACTGTTCTGTACGATCGGCAGTGAAAGGATCTTCCAAAGCTGAACGTCCACCAAACAACACGCAGGGGGTTGGACAATGAAACTGAAACGCCTGGTTTTAGACCTTTAGTATGGTGTAGCGCCTCCTTTTGTTGCCAATACAGCATCAATTCGTCTTGGGAATGACAGATACAAGTCCTGCACAGGGGTCAGAGGGATTTTAAGCCGTTCTTCCTGCAGAATAGTGGCCAGGTCACTACGTGATGCTGGTGGAGGAAAACGTTTCCTGACTCGCTCCTCCAAAACGGCTCGATAATATTTACACCTGGTGACTGTGCAGGTCATGGGAGATCAACTTCACTTTCATGTTCATCAAACCACTCTGTCACCAGTCTTGCTGTGTGTATTGGTGCATTATCATCCTGATACACGGCACCGCCTTCAGGATACAATGTTTGAACCATTGGGTGCACATGGTCCTCCAGAATGGTTCGGTAGTCCTTGGCAGTGACGCGCCCATCTAGCACAAGTATTGGGCCTAGGGAATGCCATGATATTGCAGCCCAAACCATCACTGATCCACCACCATGCTTGACTCTGGGTGGTACGCTTCTTTGGGGCTTCTCCACTTCGTAACTCTCCCAGATGTGGGAAAGACAGTGAAGGTGGACTCATCAGAGACCAATACATGTTTCACATTGTCCACAGCCCAAGATTTTCGCTGCTGGCACCATTTGTCATTGGCACGAGTGACCAAAGGTTTGGCTATAGCAGCCCGGCCATGTACATTGACCCTGTGGAGCTCCGATGAAGTTTTGGTGGAAACAGGAGAGTTGAGGTGCACATTTAATTCTGCAGTGAGTTGGGCAGCTGTGGTTTTATGTTTTTTCGATACAATCCTTTTCGCACCCGGACATCCCTTTCAGACAGCTTCCTCTTGCGTCCACAGTTACTCCTGTTCGATGTGGTTCGTCCTTCTTGGTGGTGTGCTGACATTACCATGGATACCGTGTCTTGGTTACAGATGCGCCAGCGAGACGTGCACCAACAGTTTGTCCTCTTTTGAACTCTGATATGTCACCCATAATGTTTTAAGCAAAACGGTGCTATTACTCTGCTGATTAAACCTTCAGACTCTGCACATTCCACCAGTAAGAGCAATCAATGAAGATCGGCCACCAGGCTGGTCAAATTTAGCCATGAAACCTCCAACACTAAATTGGCCAGTGTTTCAGTTTCATAGTCCAACATCCGTCTCCGCCGAGTTCATATACAGTATTTAGTATTTCAGCCATTTAGCTTCACTTTGACTGTACAGTTTAAAACACTGCTTTTAACCGTTACTGACCTCACACAGACCGAGAGGACGGTGTGTTTAACACTCCATTAACCCCCGAGGCCTTTAGTTTTAATATACCTGTGAAGTGCGAAACTCAGTTCTGGGTGATGAATGGATTTCACGAGTGAATTACTAACAGGGTCACGCTAACTTAAGCTTGAACAGCTGTAAGAATGAAAAATGGGAGTGCGGCCTGGAGCGTATCGCTAACCTCTATAAATACACACACGCTCATTCACGGAGCCTGGTTTAGTGCTGGAGTTGAAGAATGACTGTGGAGTGCAGCACACCTGAGTGAGAACAGTATAGAAAAAAAATGCAAGGTGTGTGTTACTTTTTTTTTTTTCCCTTTTAAAAGATGCTACATGTTTAAAGCTTTAAACAGGCTGAGTGTATAGAGGATGATAACAAATCCCTCATTTTAACAATATAGAGTATGGAACAGAAACATCCTCAATCGCCAACCGAGAAAAAGCTGGAAAGTTCGTCGACGCTTACAGTTTTCTGGGATTCTCAAGCGCCGGTATTGGATCATTATCAGGAAAAAGGTTTAACAAGCGACAGTGCTCGTTACAGTGAGACGCTTATTTAACAGCTGAGGACTAAACTTTGGATTAAACTGTCTTCTGCACACAATTTCGACTTCATTTTAAGGGGTTAAATCATCCTCGTTATATCCAGGGCCCGTATTCACAAATCACAAATCCGTATTCAAAGCCTAAAAGTTGTTCCTAGTGACGACATTCTAAGAAAATTCTTAGAATTATGACATTTTCTTAGAATTTCCCCTTAAATTTAGGACTGAATCTTGAAATGGTTCACGAAACATCTTAGCCCTAAAAACAGCACCTAAGATAAAAATTGTTAAGAGTAGAGAGGAGGGGCCTTCGAGTGGTGCAGTGGCAAAGTTTCCCGAGTTACGCTGTAACCTCTCGCAGCCGGAGGTCTAGAGAGAGCTGATTGGCCGAGCTCTCTCAGAGGGGAGGGATGAGAGGAACCCGTGCTCCCACATTAATCACGGTTCTACAGCCAATCAGGGGCGTCTGTGAGCTCACGCAAGCTGAAGGAGCGGATAGCGCTGTCCTCCGAGTGTGTTACTCCGCCCACAACGATCACGTGAGTGAGCAGTTCGAAAAGATGCGGTCGGCTGGCGTCACATGGTTCAGGGGAAACACGGTTTTCGGCCCTCCTGACTGAGTGGTAGTAGTCGCCTTAATGTGGGAGCCCCCTAGTGACGGGGAGGAATTGGACACGACTAAATTAGGGAGAAAATCTGGGAGGAAAAATTATTTTTTTTTTAAATAGTAGTGAGAACTTTTAAGAGGCTTAAGAGTTTCTATAGCAGAGGACAACAGTGTAACTTAAACAGACTGTCCTGCAATCATGTAAATTGGTAAAATTCGAGCCATTTTCCTCCCATCAATCTGAAATGGATCATACTTAAATATAGCAGCTACTGTGTGGAAATTGGTTGATTCAAAAGTAGACACATTTTCAACATCTGGTGGTTTTAATGAACATATTTAGCCTATAACACAAACTTTGCATAATTATACAATTTCACATATACAAACACTATAATTTCACTGTTCATTTTAAGACCTTTACAGATTTTTTTTTAATCAACCAATCACAGTCCTTGAATTGCTGCATCATCCCTAACAACAGGGTCGAACACACCCCTTCACTAAGATGAAGGTTTTTGTACTTCTCAGACTTGCTCTGAGAAGTTTCCTAAATTAGACTAAGTTTTACAGCCGGAGTGTGGATCATTTTAGACTGAGCCTTGTAGCACATACACCTGCAAAGTTATCCAGGCAGGAACAGACCAGAAATGCTAATGCTATTGATTACCAGCCCTCATGAAAGACCTCCTTATGTATAGGGTGCCTAATGGAGAGCACTAATACCCTGAGAGACCTGTTTAATCAGCTATAAAACAGCAGAAGGAAGCCGATGCATTGCGGCATCGACTTTATTATTAACCATTGCTGTACTCGCTGTGATTTTAGCTCCTTGTTGAGAACCTCCTAATAAAAATGAACACCATGCATTAAAAAAAAAAAAAACACCTGCGCTTACGGGGACGCAGAGTCGCCGTGGCTTCCTATGCAATTAGCATTCGTTGCCGTGATGCGTTTTAAAGCATGCTGTGTGTAGTGACGGAGACCGAGAGGCCGGGATATGATCTGACTTCTCTGATGAAAAGATTGAGGAGGTAAAAGTCTAGAATAGTCCTTACCATCTGCGAGGACGGAAAGGAAAGACGGCAGTTCTTGCTTCTGGCTGAGGTGCTTCTGAGGGATTTCATATTGATATGAGCGAGTCTGACGTGATGGTGAGAAATGGCGGATTCTGAGAGAAGTGGTAATATTACTCCTTATTCAAATCAAATCAACACTCACTCATCGTCTACACCATTCAATCCCAGGGCAGGAGGCGGGGTACACCCTGGACAAGGTGACAATCCAGTGCATGTTTGGGAACGGCAATTAGCCTAATCTGCATGTCTTTGGACTGTGGGAGGAAACAGGGATAACATGTAAACTCCACCACGCACACAGAGCCGGGAATCGAACCCGGACTCTGAAGGTGCAAGGCGACCGTGCTAACCACAGAACAAATCATATGGAAAGAAATTAATATTTAAAATCTCAAGTACTGGTCCGTTAATTCGCAAAGCCGATTCTACACACTCTCAGAACAACGAGCCAGTCTCAGTCTCACCCTCGTTCTCTTGACTTCCATAACACAAAGCGCCAAGACAAACAGCTAACGTTAGCATACTGTACGTGCTGCATTCTCCATCGTACCCTGCCATCGCACTTTAAACTTAATGGGGCTGCGAAAATGCTGAAGGGGGTCATGAGAGAGAGACAGAGAGAGAGAGAGGAGAGACTAAATTGGCCGTAATTGTGTCGAGAGCGTGTACGTTACTCTGCGAGTGAGCAATCCCGAGAAACACCGCGGCGGAGGAAACGGTTCCACGGTGTGGAGTGGAACACAGCCAAACGCCGAGTGCACAGAATGCGCGACGTGTTCCTGCTGTGAGGAGTGTGTGTGATAAAAGTGTGTGCCACTCGCCTCAGGGGTGAGTGGGAGCGAAAATAAAAAAATAAAAAAAAACACTGGTGAGCCAGGATTATGGATGCAGGAGCTTGTTTTGTGCTCCACATGAGGAGATCAGATCTCACGCTGTGTGTTTTTCACCCACCTGTTCGGCCTGAGCCGTTCCTACGCTGTCTTGGAGCGTCTCGGAGACGCCGCCGGTGTCATGCTGGGCGGCTTGGCTAGCGCTCGTCGTCTCGTTACTCCCGCCGGCGGTGGATGATGATGTGCTGGACTCGGCCTGTAGAGACATTCAAGACATTCAACACCGCTGTGTATTTCGCCGGTTTGCGCATTTCTGCGTGACTATATAACACTGTGTGGCGAGACGGGGAGGGGGAGGGGGACAGATCTGTAAATCTCAGAGGTGACGCTCAGCCGCTAATAGGTATATAGAAAGCTAAACTAGTTCTTACGCAAGTCAGAGAGGTTAGAATTAGATGCAGTTTGTCTTCGTTTTAAAGTGAAGGTATCATATATCTACTGTATATTATTGGCTGGAAGCTGGAAAGGAAAAATAATTAAATAAATAAAAGTCCAGGGTCACAGGCTGGGTAGGAACTTAAAAGAAAAAAAAAAAGAGAGAAATAAAAAGAGAAAAAAAAAAAAGAGAGAGAGACGCCTCATTAAGTGCGGAGACGTTTAATTAATGGGAATACTTTAATATGCACGGTTCAGGCGATTTCTACAGCACACTTCAGTACATTTAGGAAGAAAATAAACCCCTAATGTGTCTGCGTTTTCATTTTCCTTCTTAACTAGGCGATGCCTCAGTGTGCGAGTGTGTACATTAGGTCCGATTCTTACAGCTTCAATTCTAAGATGGACAGGAGAGTCTCCGTTCCACTGTGTGTGTAGGGGAAAAAAAACAAAACAAAACTTCAGTGTAAGGGGAGGTAAGGGTCAATGTACCTTGAAGTTGATCTGCTGTGCTAGCTGTTGGGCTTGAAGGTCCACGGGCTGGCGCTCGCTGTTGGGCATCAGCGCGAGCAGAGCCGTCCGCATGGAGCACCCACACGCCTCACAACAGAAGTCCTGAGACCTGAGAGCATGGAAAGAACATTTCCATAAAAAATAAATTAAAAAAGAATAAATAAAATAAATAAAACACACACACACACTTGACTGAGTATGTAACAGGGATGTTGGTCGTCAAGATCATCACGTGGAAGCTTAAAGTTTTTTAAACATGATTTGTTTAAAATGTTATCATGAGTGGGTGGAAATCTTAAGTACACAGAGTGTTAATTCTGGGTTGGACTCTCTTTGGCCATCAGATCGGCCTCAATTCTTCATGGCAGAGATTCAACAAAGTGCTGGAAACATTCCTCAGAGATTTTGGACCGTTTTAAATTCACAGCATCACGGAGGTGCTACAGATTTTTTTCGGCTGTACATCCCCGATGTGTTCCACCACGTTCCAAAGGTGCTCCACTGGTCTCTATTACTCGATTGAGTACAGTGCCCTCATTGTCGAGAAACCAGACGGAGATGATTTTAGCCTTGTGACATGGCGTGTTCTTCTGTCCATCTCACAAAGGGATGGACACAATTAGCAACCATACCCAGGTAGGTTGTGGACTTTAAACCATGCTCAGTTGGTGCCAAGGGTCTCAAGATAATTCCACCTACACCATGACGGCACCACCACCACCACCACCACCATGATTTAAAGCACGATGGATCCGGGCTCTCATGGAGTTTACAGCTAATTCTGACCCGACCATCTGAATGTCACAGCGGAAATCGAGACTCGTCAAACTTGGCAACCGTTTTTTTCCCCCCAATCTGTTGTTGTCCAGATTTTGGCGAGCCCATGCAGATTGCAGCGTCAGTTTCCCCGTTCTTAGCTGACAGGAGTGACACCCGGTGTGGTCTTCTGCTGCTGTAGCCCATCTGCTTCAAGGCTCCAAGGCGTTGTATATTTAGAGATGCTCTTCTGCATACCTCGGTTATAACGAGAAGTTATTTGAGTCACTGTCAGCTCCAACCAGTCTGTCCATTCTCCTCTGACATCCGGCATCATCGAGGCGTTTTTTTTTCACCCAGAGAACTGCCACTCACTGGATATCTTTTACTCTTTCACAGAATTCTTTGCAGAGGTTTTGTGGGTGAAAATCCAAAACAAAAATCCTCTGGCACCAACAACCCCTGCCATGTTCAAAGTCACTTAAATCGCGGTTGTCCTGATGCCTGATTAGATACAGTATTGGTGTTACCAAGCAGCTGGGCAAGTGTACCTAATGAAGTGGCTGGAGGGTGTAAATATACAGTATGTAGACCAGATCAATCGACCCAGGATCTCCAAAAGCTGACGATACGGTGAACCAAAGAACATTCACCTGAATCGAGAGACAATTTCAGAGGTCCAATCTCAAGCTTCCATCACCGAATTCGTTAGAATTCGTTATCGTTGCTATAGTAACACCTTACAATGGAGGATTAAAGCTTAAAACATACATTAGATTTATCCGACGCCCCCCCAAAAAAAAAAAAAAAAAAAAAAAACAGAGTCTAGACTCGACACTGAAATACAAACCTGGTTAGTCTGAAGATTTAGACGGATCGCTGGAGGCAACATTAAGACGGATAATGAGTGTAAAACTTACAGGTTCTTCCTTTACAACCAGGACTCGTCTAATCTCTGGGTGTTAATTGGGTGGCTTTTTGCGGAAGAACTTCATCTGGATGTGTTAATAGCTGATCGGTTTCTTCCTCGCGTTTGGTTCAAACTTTTGAATTTACATAAACGCTACGTGTCCACACATGCTGCGTTCGCAGGCTCTCTGATAATGACTCGAATCTCTCGAGATCCCTGCGGATGTCTAACATACGTGTTCGCGGTAAGCGAGAAGGAGGCTGACGCGATTGACGCTTTAATAAAACACACATTCGCAGCACTTGTGCGTCAATGTTGTAAGAACCTTGAACTCTGGTTGCTGTGCTCGAAGCGCTCCCCTAACAAACCTTTACACCTTTATGTTAGATCTTACTCTCACATTCAGCATGATTGTATACTCCTGTGTATTCTCTAATTTAATCATCATCCTGTCTGGAGCATCTTCGTACTACAAACTGCTTCTATTTTAGAGGACATGGTGGCAACAGGGCTAACGCTTAATAAAAACCCTTTCCTTACCCCAAACACAAGAGCTCCAAGGCTACTAAAGAGCTCCCGTTCAAAACACTTCAGACTACTATTAATAATGTATGACGGCGCTTTATACGTGAACCACTCAATTGTGCTGAATTGTTCTCGTGAAGTTGTACTGCGGAAGACGTAAACAACCACTTATTAGGGACCTTGCGCAAGAAAATACCTTAAATCCTTCGGTACTCTGCTTTAACCCTCGTTCCATTGCACCATAATCAGTACTGTGCACTTGAACAGGCTTATAGTTGTAGTTGATGTTTTGTTTTTTATTATACTGTGCTTGTTAAATAGAGAGAGAGAGAGAGAGAGAGAAAGAAAGAGAGAGAGAGAGAGAGGTTTTCTTACTTCTTGGCCAGGGCTTTCCTTTCTTCTGGAGTGTAATCCAGCGATCCTATGGCCCCTTCTCCTTTAGTCGGCATGAACCCTATAATCGCTATTAAAGCAGTCCGGACTGAAACACACACACACACACACACACACACACACAAAGTAAAAGTCATGATACGCAGACCTGAAAATCTGTCGTGCTGAATTAGGCGAGGACGACGGCTCCCAGAGGACAACACACAACGCTGCATGTGGTGTTACATAACGGCTTGTGATGCTGCGCTTGACCGTCTCGGCTTCCTGTCTGGAACACGGCAACTCGGAAATGACACGATGAAGCTTTTAACTTTTACCGAGTTACAGCGCTGGAGATTTCCTCCCACAGTCCAAAAACATGCAGACTAGACTAATTGGTGTTCCCAAATTTCCCGTAGTGTGTGTGTGAGACCCCTTTCCCCTCCCCCCCCAGACCCTGAATACAGGATAAAGCGGTATAGACGATGCGCGAGTGAGTCATGTTCGTTATTCTTGTGATTAACAGCACTTGCATACAAGATTCACAATCTTTCTGATCTGATGTGTCGCGATCATCGTTTGGAGAAGCCGAGCCTCCGGTGTGCAATTATGAATTGTAACACTCTCCAACTTCTAGTCAAGCGGCGTATTAAACTCACTCACAGCCTCACTGTCGGTCCCTTTAGTGTTACTGAGAGGCCTCACACTCGAGCTCGAGCGGTCCAACCGAAAAACGACTAAACAACTCGATAGTGCTGAGTGAGATCTCCGCTTTCCACCTGTGACCTGACAGAAAACTCCTCTCAGACCTAATCAAAGTTTGACGGGTCACTTTTGGGTTTAATTTAAATCCCCAAGAACCCAAAACGCAACAATCCAGAATGTCCAGGTATATTAAAAAAAAAAAAAAAAAACCCAGGCCTCTACGGCTCGAAGGTATTACTGCACATATGTAAGTAATACTCGTGAAACGAGGTCTGAAGTCCCTGGCTACAAAATGTTTAAGAACCACCGTTAAAGTTGCTCCGGTTAATTAACTCGCTCTCAGCTGCGCAGCGTCTTGCCTGCTTTAATGCACGTAATAAAACCCACAAAGAGCTCGGAGACGAGCTGACGAGTGTTAGATAAGGGATAAACACTAACGGCTCATCACTGGGGACGGTGCTGCAACCTCGGCCCGCAGGCTGGAATCTTGTGTACACTCCCACACACATGCTGAAGATTCCGAGGATGTACGGTTGTATATACGAGTGTTTAAGCGCCCCTGGTCAAACGGATTTATTTTTCTGTTCAAGACCTACAAGGTGCGTTCGAGTCAAACCGGGACTTTTGGTTGCACCGAATGACGGAACAAACGCCCCTTTATGTCTCTATATAATCCGCTCGTTCGCACCGTTCAGATGTTTCACTGAGAGTCTCATCACCGTACTGCGCTCGAAGTCTTCTGCAAATGTCAATTGTTTTTAAAAACGTCTTCATTCACCAGAAATCTCATCACCAATTCCAGTTTGACCTGAACGTTCACTGTACAATAATTATAAGTCTTATTATAAGTTTATATATAAGAATATATAAATGTTCTAAGCAAAAGTTTGTAATAAGTTTGTACATAAGTCGGTGATCAGATAGGACTCTCTTCTAGTGTTGCGCGATTCCTACATCTGCAGGAAATAAAAGCGAGACGAGATAGAAAACCGATGAGTCGCGATGAAAAACGAGACTGTGGCATTAGGCCAACAATTTAAAAAAAGAAAAATAAATAATAAATAAATAAAGGTACTTGATGGAAAAATCTATAAAAAAATTAAGGGATCCAAACAGATTTAAGCTTTAAATGTAACCCAATTTAAATATGCGGTCCTGCGTGCGGTACTCAACCTGCTTTAAGTCCTTTAATCTAGGTTTATATTCTGTAAAAAAAAAAAATCAGCATTTAATATCCTGCGATACACAGGGAGCACCCTGAAGGCTCGTGTCAGCACAATTCACACAATGTGAAATCTGTTTATGCAAATGATTTATTTTTTAATGAAAAAAGAAAACAGCGTTGAAACATAGAAAGATGACTCGACAGGCTTTAAGGCTTCGGTGTCTGTAAAATGATCCTTTCTAAAAAATATATATATATATTTAATATAGAATTCCACATCCGCTGCAGTTTATTTCTCCGGCACAGATACGAGCTTGTGATCATTTTGACTCGCTGTGATATGACGACGACGATGATGATGAAGGCGTTTTTCTCCCTGATTTCAGTCTCAGACAATTTCCTACCTAGAGCCTGCAGCTCTCTTTTCTCCTCCTGTCACACAACAGCTAACAAGCGGGAAGGTTGAAGGCTGACGCGCGCTTCCTCCCAAACCCGTCAAGCAAGTCGACTGCATCTTTTTCGGAAAAGGCTGCTGCTGCTGCACGTCGTGTCACAGGGCAGGGTAACGACGCCGCATGCCATCCCTCCTCGCCCACACCGCATGTCCAATCTCGCTCTCTTGGATACGGATGGCTATGTCTCCGTTTCTGATGATTCGAAACTCATAACATGATGAACGCTGTGGTTTTGTTTCATTTTTTTTTCCTTGAATGACGGTTAGCTGAATCGTATGAATTTAGAACATCACCCCGAGTCTGTGTTTCATTCAAAGTTACATTTCTTTTCAATTAGGAGCGCACTAAAAAAAAAAAAATTTTAAAAAGATGCTGGAAGACCCCGGTGCCAGTGGGACATTAGCGTAACGACTTCATTTAAATTCAAATCAAAACCCTTTAATCCCTCATTTGCTCCGTGGACCCAGTGGGCACCGAGGACTGGTGCTATGTTTAGTGAAAAGTGTGTGTGTGTGTGTGTGTGGGGTACCCACTGCTCCAGGAGGGTTGCCAGGTCTCGGGGTGATGCCCAGATATGCTCAGGCAGATCTTCTTCCCGACTTCGAACCTCCCGTTGGGCTGCAGAAAGAGGATTTCAGCGCTGATTAAAAGGAAACTCAAAAAAAAAGGAAAACGTGGAAGATGGAAATCAAATGACTGAATATTGATTTATGAAGATCAAAGGGGGAAAAAAGAGTAAGTTCTAGTAAAGGAAATTTGAGTAAAGGAATAATAAATGCAGCAACCAGACTCAAAAACAAACCCCTAATGTTCCAGCAGTGTATATATAAGAGGCAGCGATGCAAATGCAAATGCAATGCTTTATATCTGCTATTGTATCACGCTGTCAGTAACAACCTTTGATCGCGTCCCTTCTTTTGCCGCAAACTCCATTTACTGCTCCGGAGAGGGAAAAAAAAAAGAAGTAAAGATGAGAAGAGAGAGAAAGAGCGAGCTCAAAGAGGGAAAGAAAAATATGAGGAGGACTTAGAAGTTATTTAAGGCTGTTGTTATCTAACACTAGCACTAGCAGTTTCCTGTAACGAACGCCTAACCGGATCGCATGGAAACCGATTCTGTTGGTTTAGAGGGAACGGAACAGAAGGATTGATGTTAGCCAGTTGTGCTATTTTTATTAGCATTCGTAACATTTTTGTGGAATGACTTACCGTGAGGAGGATGATGCTGGGAGGCTTCATCGGATACTCCGGAGGAAGGACGATGCGGCCGTGGTAGATCCCGCCGTCGAAGTCCGAGTCTGGAGGCCCGCGCACTGAGAAGTGCCACTCGAAGAGGTTGTCCTAAAAGGAGCATGCGGGACACGGGGACAGTAAACACAGTCAGTATGTACGAGGTGGAACAGATCCTGGAGATTTGAGACACAGCAGTGGTGCAGGTTTATGAGGAAATGAGGCGGAGAGCGTTTCTGCTCCGGCCCTTCTGGACACTCGGGGTGGCAGAACTGTTCCTGTTGCTGCAGATAAAACCCCGGGCACTTCATGACGATTTCTGTCTGAAGATTTTAGCTCTTAAGAAGGGCCAAGTTATCCAACAGCTTGTCTTTCGAAGAATTCCAGGTCTTTAGCAAAAAATAAATAAATGGGTCACGTCATCTTAAACACCAAATTACGGTGGTGTTGCATCGCACTTTACGTCTATGTCTGGTTCTGTTTAGAAATAAACAGAACCAGAGTCCACCACAAAGTCCATTCATTTGACAATATTAAATAATTAAATAAATAAACAAGTTGTTTAAGAGTTTAAAAACTAAATAATTAAAAAATAAGAATAACTAATTAAATGTCATCAGATAATTCATATTCAAAATCGACAAATACTTAGAAGCTATTTTTACATTTTTAGGTAAATGTTATATTTAATTACAATTTTTATTACATTTTTTAAAAATTACATTTAATTACATATTTAATGATTTGTGATTTATTTATTTCATTATTTCAAGATTCATGTAATTTTTTCATGATTTTCATTATTTTAAGAATTACATAATTAACTTAACTACTTTGTTTATTATTCTTTACAATAAATTATATAATGATTTGTTTGATAACTTAAAGTACTCATTTAAAGATTTAAGCAATAGAACAATAAAAGTTTTTTTTAGGATTTATTTAGTATTACTTAAGTCATCGTACATATTTCAAAGCTGTTTCTTAATTTTTTATTATTATTATTATTATTATTATTATTTATTTTATAGTTTATTTGTTTCAACACTTATTTCAGGATTTATTTTATTACTCATTCAATTATTTAGTTCAAGATGTTTATTTATTTATGATTTATTTAAAGACTTAATTAAATGATTAAAATTGTATTTTTAAGTTTTAATTCAAGTTTGGGTTTTTTTGACATCCCGTAGTCAAAAGTAGTCAAGTCGTAGTTTTGTTTCTTTTTGTCTTATAAAATGATAAAGGGCCATGCTCAAGCCGGCAGTCCAAACCAATCGGCTCGAGGAGATCAGCATTAGACTCCGCCCCATGAGTTTGAAGAATGACTGACAGATTTACAGATTTCATGATGTGTCTCCACCAAGTGATGATGAATGAAGTAAAATAATTGGGAAATAAAAGCATGAAATGATTACAGGTAGTCCCCGACTTACGAACAAGTTCCATTCCGGGAACACGTTCGTAAGTCAGATTTGTTCTTAAGTCTGCGGCTAAGGAAATGAATCTCACAGTGAAATGCTGTCTCTGCGCCTTTAAATCGCGAGGAGAATCATCATTTTTTTTTTCTGCTGTTTTTCACTGTATTGGACTGTAAACTCTGTTTTTAGTTGAGGATTTTCCAAAATTAGGATTATTCACCATCAGACATTTTATACATTCACTTACACACTGAAAATATTGTATATATATATTGGTATCTGGTGCACTGCAGTGTCTATTTTTTGTATCTGTTTGTATCTGCGCAAATGTTTAACTTGAATGTGACTACCTGTTATTTTATTATTATTATTTATTTTATTATTATTATTATTATTATTAAACTCTATTTTTTATTTACTGACATTTATTTTAACATTGCCATATTCCTCCCTCCATAATTTAGACCCATGTGCCTCGAGAAAAACACAATTTCTCCTTTTGAGCGCTTCACAGTTGACACGAATGTCAAGACGGCAGAATCACGACACGTGTTTGACGTTTCGACACAAAAGAGCCCTGTTCCTCTGCTATTCCCCTATTCAGTCGAAACTGCTGGAACAGACATGATGCAAAAATCTCGCTGCGTGATTTGATTATGAAGCCGTGAGCGTTATTATCTCTTCGCAGTTCGAAGTGTGTGCCAGTTAGGACCGTTTATTCGGTTCACAATGGCCCCGGAGCTCAGACGTGCTCCTGCTAACAAAAGCCCTGATTGAGTTCCCGCTCGAAGCTCACCTCCAGAGGCTGGGCGTGATAGTGCTCGGTGGGATCTCGGAGTTCAGCCGCTTCCTTCATCAGCCTCTTCACCGCTGGGGAAAGAAGACGGAGTTGTTATTATTATTATCATCATCTCGGACACACGGGCGGACCCGTAAAACACAAATCTGTTCTGGAAAAACAAAAACAAAAACAAAAAAGCTGAAGATTTACACCCGTGTTCAACGTTTCGTCGGTCTGATGTTTGACTCGTCTGTCTGCAAACAGCACCGCTTTCAAGATGTTCACGACAGAAGTATTTACTGCAGCAAACTCCTCTTTAATGCTTTTCCCCTCCTTTCTTGTTTATTTCATCTCTTCTGTTTACACTGACTGAGCTGCATTAACACCAGACTGACAGGGTGTAATGATAAACACACACACAGCTCATTTATCAATCTGTATATGAACTCGTTTATTTGTAAGTCAAGCTTAACATAAAAAGTTCAACACAAAAACTTTTGTAGTTGTGAAAATCTTGTGAAATAAAAAACATCCGTAACCTTTATAAAAAGGAAAAAAAACATCAATGTAAACCTCGACATGATCAAACCTTCATATAAGTATGAGGGGCGTTCAAGTCAATCCAGGACTCCAGGTGATGAAACCGCTCATGAATGACACCGTAAATACGATCTACACAATCAAAAGTCCCGCTTTGACCTGAACACCCATTATACAAATTGCACGTTACTACACTCTTAAATCTGGAAAATATATATGAGATGTACATTCTCCGAGAGACCGCACACTAAAGCATGAGGACAGCAATATAATATATGCGTATCGATGCGGTGAAGAGAGTTCAGAGCTCCACATCGAGGAGACGAAACAACCTCTTCATAAAAGGATGAATTAACACAGAGGAAGCAACACGTCAGGGCCGGAGTCGGCGGTATACCTTCACCTGAAGGGGACTGAGGATGAAATTTTAGACAGATGGATCGGGAGAGGGGTGAAAGAAGTCATCTATTTGCAGACGGAAAGTCCTTCTCTCGACAGAGTTGAGCGAGTGCCCTTACATTTATCCCAAGGAAGATCAAGACCTCTTCACACGCCCACCAAGAAAGCCACACTTAGGGACTCCTCTTACTCGTTACAACCTTAACGACTCTCTATTATTTTCCTAACAGCTCTCTCACCCTCCTCTCTGCTTTCTAACAACCCGCACTCTTATTCGCACCACCTCCACTGTTCATGTGACGAGCCTTTTCAGATGGGAGAGGTCACGTCCTTTGACCTTGGAGGAACTAAATACGAGGAACTTAAGAACCGAAGAAGCTACTTGGACGAGTAGTGCAAAGTGGACATGACTCACCTTCCAGATAACTTCACAGACAGGAAGTCGTGATGCCAGTGATGAACTCTTTGTCACACCAAGTGCAAGTATTCACATTTCTTCCCTTTCTGACACCCGAGTACTGGGTCGTGAACCGAGAAGCTGCTCTGTATGTAGAGCGAATCAAAGTAGCGTGATCTCCTTATCAATCCGCTGCGCTGTTAAACTGATGCGAGACGTTTTTGCTGACGCAGTCAAGCTCTCGCAGGCGAGCACTTCATCTTCAAATAACTGTTTTCTACAAAATCTGCAACCTCTTAAACAGCATAAACATTAACTACATGAAAGAATAAAATGACATCATCACTGTTTCTCTCTTACGGAGTCATTCCATGCGCAACGCGGCCATAATCTTTCAAGCTGAAATTTATAACACGCTCACGGTTTATTAAACACTTGTTTCTCTATTCCCAGAACGCCACAGTCGTTGTCAAGCAAGCAAGATACAGACAGACCAAGAGCTGAGCTGCTGAGCTAGACGGTTAACAAGACGGACAGACTTGAGAGAGATGCGCTACATGCTAATGCATCTAAGCGCCTGATTGATATGTGCCATGACCAGGAACGCTTGCTTCCCCTCCACACTGGTCAGTGTTCACACTATTATATTACTCTGTTCGTGCGGATTTTCACCCTCCGATGCAGCAGGTGGCAGTATGCACCTCGATAGATACTAGTTGGAACATCTGTGTTCTCATTTGGCTTTGGGGTCAAAAACGATAAGGTGAAAACACCCTAAGCTTACTGGTGCCTGCTGAGAGAACACAAGCTGACCTGAGTGCTGTTGCTGCAGTTCAAACACTGCGTTTGTTTTGTTTTTCAGCTCCACTACGACTTTTCAACAAAGCTCTCGTCAAAACGCCGACACCTACCTGGACAGGACGAGGGTCATGGGGCTGTGCTGAAGTATCGCAACACTTTTATGAATACAAGCGCAATATCTGGCCAATACCCGAGATCGTTCATTTATTTTTAAGTGAGCATATAATCTGTTTTTTATGTTTTCTAGGAACTTCACCTCAGTACTGATTCACCGTTCTGTAATATCACAGGCTGCCACTGAAGGATCAGGGGAAACTGCAGCAGAGATCTCTTGCACCAGACTCCATTCTCTGCTGGTCTCTCATTAATAAACTCCGGAGGCTGAGCACAGAATCTATTATAGGGTTCTCCTCGCTCACGTTCTCCACAGGGGAGCGCCAGTGGCAGCTCAAAGGCACGAGGAGTTCCACAGCAGCGTGTCCACTTCGCCACGCTGCTCACATCACCACTGCCCGAAAGGAAAAACAATTACACAAAGTGGAACAAACTCCGGCTCCTGGGCTGAAACTGCACGGGCGGATGGATGGAATGGATGGATAAAAGAAAGAAAGAAAGAAAGAAAGAAAGAAAGGACGGGAGGAAGGAAGGGAGAAAGGAAGAAAGGAAGGAAAGCCAGCGAGAGAGAGAGCAAAGGACAGACAAAAAAAAAAAATGTATAAAAGGAAGGGAAGAGGGGGAAAAAAAGAGGGGAAAAGACAGGCAGGAAAACAGAAGAAAGAAAAAGCAACAAGAAAAAAGGGAAAAAATTTAAGATTAAAAGAGAGAAAACTAGAGAAGATAAAGTTAAAAGAAAAAAAACAGTAAGAGGGAAGGAAAAAAAGGAAGAAAACTAGTGAAACAGATAGGAATGTATAAGGAACAAGAGAGAGAAAGAAGGAAAGTAAAAAAACGGAGAAAATGAAAGAAAGAGAAATCTGGACAAAGAAAAGGGAAAAAAAGAATGGAACGATACGACTATAAAAAGAGAGAGAGGGAGAAAAAGAAAAGGGAAGGAACGACAGCAAGAAAGAAAACTGTAAAAAGGATCAAAGATAGCAAACCAGCAAACAAGAAGGAGAAACAGTAATGGCAAAAGAAAGAGAAGGATAAACTGAAAGAAAGAAAGAAAGAAATATGGAAGAAAACAGAGACAAAAATAAAAAGAAAGGAAAGGGAACGAAAGCAAGATGAAAGAAAAAATATAGGGGGGAAAATATAGAAAAGATGAAAGTGGATGACTGAATGACACCTGAATGACTGAAACAGGCAAAAACGGGAAGCAGGGTTGAGGATGAGGTTCAGGGAGGAGGACGAGAGTGAGGACGATGTTGGGGGATGGCGGTGAGGACGAGGGTGGGGTTCAGGAAATGAGAACAAATGTGGGGTTCAGGGATGAGGTGAGGTTGGAACTGCCAGGCAGGAGGTCTAGAGGAAGACCAAAGAGGAGATTTATGGATGCAGTGAGAGAGGACATG